>CM022761.1:20606614-20889114 GCA_012411365.1 Ameiurus melas | reverse complement strand
TTTTTTTCTGCATGTCTAATGTTGGCAGTGATGACATTTTGATTCTCAGTCTGAGAGTTTGTGAAACAGCACCATCTGTGTGCTTTTGCCTAATTAGTGTAATGGCCACAAATATTAAAGCAACTGTTTCACATGACAAGCTGCTTTGCAAATATGTGTCAAGGCTGTTCTCCTCTCTGTAGACGCACACTTCAAGTCTTACCTTCATCTCGTACGGGGACGCGCTCGTGACTCCGAACGCGTATATGTTGCACATTACTATTCATATTTCTTCGCAACTGTTATTTTCCATGTCATAACTGTTTTCACACCAGCGGAGTAGCTTGAGATAAAATGACATTTAAAAAGTGCAAACCTCTGTGTTCTTCTTTAATACGTGTCGAGGCTAATAGTGACTCATTGAGAATGCAGAGGAAAATTCTTCAAAGCAAACTCAATAAGGACGCCGATGAGTTAGATGCGTTTTGTCAATAGAATGAAATATTGAAATGGAATGTAATGGAAGGAAAATAGTCTCTTTTTTTTGGTAACAGCAACAACAACAAAAAATGACATTATCAAATAAAAGTTAATACACTCCATTCAGAACACATTAGACTCACACTAAAGGTTAATGTTTCTGCTAATTTGCAAATGCTAGATTGCTGTCAGTTTGAGGGGGAAAATGCTTTTCAGAGGCCTGACAGGCTAAAATGAAGCTGTCATATCCTTTCACCGTGCATGGAGATCAGAGTATGCATGATGTCAGACAGACAGACAGACAGACAGACAGACAGGTAGACTGAAACAGTGCTGCAGGGAGTTTGTGATGCTGGTGGTTTGGAAGAGGAAACGTTCACCTATGGTAGTACGACTGCCGTGGATATGTGTGTACATGTTGATCTTACTAATAGAAAGCGATGTGCACGTATGCACGTATCTCCGGTTTCAGACACACCGTACCACTTCCTGATTATATCACGTTTTCAAGCTAAATCTCATCCTATGTGTTTGCCAAGATTTTTATTAACTAGCAGGAGGAAAAAAAAGTTTGTCTGTAATGTCATTAAGCCTTGCAGACTGGAGGGAATTAAATCCTTACCGGAGAACAAAGGAGCCAATCAGAAAGCCAGCAAGTAGTTAATGATGAGGATTGAGAGCAGGCCGTTCTGACAGCTGCTGTTCTGCTCACGCTGAGGAGATGATGGGGCCTTCGCAGATGATATAAAAAAAAAAGAGCTTGGTGCTTATGGAAGATTTGGACGTGCTCTCCCATAGAATTATATTGTAGCAAACCTGGGGGAAATTGCTACAGACAGTTGAGCCACAATTCTACTGTAATATTTCAAAACCTCTACGATGGATATGGGCTCGGAGCCAACCGCAAAACAGAGCGGAGCAGTCAGCCTCGGGATAGGACTGAAACAAATTTTATTAATGTAACTCTCGCATTAGTAATTCAGTAGTTCCCATGTGAGATGTTGATGGAAGACAGGGCTTATTCCTCTCATTCAAACCTGGTGGTACAGGCAGGCTGTGTGCATGGATCTTTGTCCTAGAAAAGGTCAGATGTTCCCTTGTGACCACTTCCGGTGCGTTTGCTAAACATTTGTGGCCCCCACCTTCTAGCTCTGGTCATTACTACTGCACTGTCAGTTCTCTCGTCTAATGGGGTCTCACCTGACAGGAGAGCATGCTCAGTCGGAAAAATGAGGAGCGCAAATGAAAACGCAGTTGATACCAAACTCATCTTAGTGTTTCCAATCGACGTGACAGCCCTCTGAATTATTAGCAAATGGCTGGACGTATATTGAATATAATGTACTGAATTTGTGCCTCTCTTCTCCAACCTGGCTGTAAGTACGAGCAAAAAGTATCACACGTCCCAAGTCCAGGCAATAGCTAGCATTATACAGACAGAGCTCTCATAAAAAATGGCAATTATGGAAGGGAAGACATACGTATCTGACACCTACCTTGGAATGATTTGTTCGTCGCACTCAGTAGATCTGGCAGCATCAATCCCTCGAAATCCCTTCGGAAGACAAAGGTTCCAGTGGGAATGGACGCAGAGCGGATTACCACTCCGTGCAGGACGTGAGGGATGTCCACGCTGCTGGCTAAATTTGAAGTTTTTGATCTCCGTGTCTGTCAATTTGCACTGCTGATGAATGCATGCAGATGGAGAAGTGGCGAAATAGTCACGGTCGCATCTGAATGATGGAGGACAGCTTTTTCAGGATCTGAAGCCATTTGGGGATTTTAAAAGAGGACTATGGCTGGCTAGAAAAAAAATGTCTGTAGGGATATCTGTAAGAGTGATTCTCACCAGAAACTAATTGATACTGAAATAATCAAACTGTAAACTGTATATATACATACATACATGTATACATACACAGTTGTGCCTAAAAATTTGCATATCCCTTGCAGAATCTGTTACATCATAATACTGTAAAACTTGTTTTTTATTTAGTACTGTCCTGAATAAACTGTTTCACATAACAGGTATTTACATTTAGTCCACAAGACAAGATAATAGCTGAATTTATAAAAAATTACCCCGTTCAAAATTTTACATACTCTGTGATAGTTGTTCATGAGTCCCTTGTTTGTCCTGAGCAGGATTTCAGAAAAATCCTCCAGGGTTAGAGTTAGCACATTCTTTACTTTTCCAACTTATTCTTCATATTTGACCTCTTTCCAACAGTGGCTATATGATGTTGAGATCCATCTTTTCACACGTCTGAGGACATCTGAGGGACAACTATTACTAAAGGTGCAAACATTCACTGATGCTCAAGAAGGTAACAGGATACATTAAGAGCCAGGGGGATGCAAACTTTTGAACAGGACGATCAGTGTAAATTGTTTTTTTGTTTAAAAATCTCTTTTTTTACATTTAGTACTGCCCTTCAGACACCAAATAAGATGGTTACATGTCTCCTAGAAGACAAAAATGCTAACAATTTACACCAATCATGCATTTCTGTAGCCTCTTCCAGTTCTGTTCTGCGCTTTACACTGTGCTGTAGATTGCTGGCTTTGTGTTATTACAGAGCTGTTAGCACTTAGCTGCAGCTTTGTCTGGCTATGTCTTTGATTTGACATTCCCTCCCGGTGTCCCTGGGCTGTGATGACTCCATGCTGAGGCTGCAAGGCCTGTGCAAGGGCCTGAGGTGCTTTGCAAGGGTGACTTATTGCTTCAATGATGAAGCAACACACAGGGGCTGGGAGGTACTGAGGGAGTAGTGTGTGTGTGTGTAGGTGTGTGGGTGTGTTGTAGTATTACACACTTTCACGGTCAGTAGTAACAAGTATCTTGCACAAGTCTGGTGCATGTGAAGGACAATGCATATTGGCCCAGGGTGAGACAGTGGACGTGCTGAGGCTCAGCCAGGAGCTGTACATGTATAGTAACAACTACCAGTCAAACAGCTCTTCAAAGAAAGGGACCTATAACCCAGAGTTTTAAACCTCTAGAGGTCTGACACACACACCGTGTTAAGTAGTGGCCTGCAAGATTTTGCTGGTGACCCGGGCCCAGCTGCTCTGGCTCCTTCTGCCTGAGCTCAGCCAGCTGTAAAATGAGGTGCACGGAGGAACCTGCTGGTAATGAGAAGTGGCATCTCGTTCGGCCTAACCTCGGGAAAATCGTTCCTATAAATACCTTCTATAAATAAAGTCTACCATGGTCCTAGATCAAGCTCTTTGAAAAGGTCATTGCTCTCTCTCTCTCTCTCTCTCTCTCTCTCTCTCTCTATCCCCCTCTCTCTCACTTTCTGTCTCTATCTCTGTCTCTTTCTATCATCCCTCAGGTTTATTTGCCACACAGACTCCATATTCCACCTGTCCATATGGCAGGGTCGGAATAGTTTCTCTGCATGACTTGGATATTCAGCTTTTGGGTGGCGGTTGACAAACGTGGGTGGTTGAAGAGATACTGTCATGTTTAATTGGAGGTGTTGTGCACTGTTAACAAAGTGAGGTCACGTTTGTGATACATTGTGATCATCAATGAGGGTTAAATGATTCCAGCTAATAAAAAAAAAAAAAAGCCACATGGAAGTTTCAGAATATTGCTATAGTACTATAATAATAGTGTTTCAGCTTCAGCATCTCACTTGTGTATTATATAGTTTTAACACATTTTTAACACATTAAAACACATTAAAAGTTTTTAAAACATTTTGAAGTTAGCAACTAATATTGGTGAAACCGCTCCTGGACAGAATAACAGCACTGAATCTCTTCCTAAAATGTCTAACAAGGTTGGAGGTATCTTGGTCCATTCCTTTAAGCAAAACATTTCAAGCTACTTTATATACTTTACGTTTGTGCATGGGGACGCCCTCTTCAATTCAGACCACAGATCCAATCCAGAGGCATCTCAAAGACTGAGATGGCCTCTGTGTTTCACTGATTTTGCATCCTCCAAAAATTTCAATGTTGACTTAGATGTATGATGATGAGTTAAAATGTCCTGCTACTTAGTGGTCACTGTCAATCTTCACAAGAGCCTCTGGACCACTTTATCCTGGTCAGGGTCACTGTGGAAGGCCTGGGAACACTGAGCATTAGGTGTTAATATGTCCTGAATGGGATGTCAGTCCATTACAGGACACCATGAACACACACATTCACACACTCATTCACACTTAGAGACAATTTATCCTAGCCAATCCACTTAAGGTGCATGTTTTTCAGAGCGTGGAAGAACCCGGTGAACCCGGAGTAAACCCATACTGACACAGGGCAAACAGGAAGAGAAATTCCATGCAGACCCAGGCTCTGGATCAAACTGAGGACTGGAGGAACTAGAGGCAGCAATGCTGTCAGCTGCCCCACCACATCACCAATTATCTCGGGACCACTATCTACAAAACAGCATCAATGATCGCCACCATATCTGACATGTTTACAGTCAATTTTTTGCCAATAGTGTTAACACACAAATAAAACACAAATAATACTTCCAGTTGTTCAGGAAACATTCCAAAGGTTCATGTACTGTATTTTTTGTAATGTTCTCAAGAAAGTCTTCTTTTTTGCAGGTATTCTAAACAGCCTGTTATCATGAAGGTGGGCTTAAAAACCCAAGAATAAACTAAACGATGCAATTCTAAACCTCTTTTGGAATCTTTGGGTTCTTTTTGACCACCAAGCACATGTCTAACTGTTACAAACTTTCGCGACTATTTATGGTCTTTGATCGTATTATGTACTATTTTATATTTGTTACCTCACCAACCATCTGTCTCTTTTGCATTTAAATCTCTTTGGTTTTCCCAATGGGGATGAGTGACAGAGGGATTTTACATGTGTGCACCCTCATGTTCAGGCTTGGGGAGGAATGGAATACATGTACCCGCATTACAAAGGAATCAGATTACAGATACTTTTTTTTTTAAAGAAAAAAAAGAAAAGAAAGAAAGAAAAATGGAATACTATAGTATAAGGATTGCAATTATGTTTCATTTAAAACAAAATAAATGAATCTTTTGACGTAACACAATATAGACAGCTGCTTGATTATAGTTCTGGTTCTCTCTTGCCAGTCGTAACTCACATGAGCAAGGTTCTGGTGCATGCGCAAATAAATTTTGCACAAAGCATCCAGCCGGGATTTCTGAATTTGAGGAAATGTCCAGGATTCGGCTTTAGTTTCATTATGATGTGCTTAGGGTCTAATACTGCAACACGTGTATGCACATTTGCATTGATTTAACTCTTCTCTGTAATTCCCAGCTTCTTGCACAACAATTGGTCGATTATAAAAGGCTTGCAGCAACTACTGGTCCTGCCTCTCAACCATTAGCCTACTCTCAGCAAACGCGTGAAGGTGAAGCGTTGTTGTGTACGCCATCAAACAGTTCTTCACAATAGCAGCAAATGGCAGCTGTCCTGAGTCAAAATAATGCCCATGGCCATATAAGGTCATTTTTAATTTCATGTTATCACATTGCTTTGAATTAACCTACATGGTCATTCAAATGTGTGAATGATGGCAGAAGGTTCACTCATGGCATCTGATATTTTATTTTATTCCGTGGACATTCAAAAGAATGTAGGAAACCAATTGTGTGTGTGTGTGTATATATATATATATATATATATATATATATATATATATATGTGTGTGTGTGTGTGTGTGTGTGTGTGTGTGTGTGTGTGTGTGTGTGTGTGTGATGCAAATAGTGTGTCTTTTTCAGTGTATTAAAGTCTGCATTCATAGTAATACTGTTTTGAAAGCTAATTTACCCCCCTCCCCCACCAAAAAAAAAGAAGTTTCATCTTTTTGGAAAACAAGAATATGGTCACCCTAGCTTTTATTATGTCCTATTATCCACATCAGGAGCAGTGAGCTAAAATAAGCTCTAAATAAAAGTCTTTTAGATCATATTGCATTTCTCTTGAATTTATTTACATGTGTGGCCTTGAGGTAATCCACAAAAAATCAGATTACAGTACATTCATATTGTGATACTTAGATTATGGTACTGATGACATGAAGTAATTTGTAACTGTAATGGAATACATTTTTAAAGTAACCCTCCCAACCCTGCTTATGTTTCTAACAGGAGATGGACAAAGACAAAAACAACAGTTGAGATCTTGGAGACTGAAAGCAATTATTAAAATAACATTTGTTGCAAAAAAAAAGAAGTTTAAAAAAAAAATTTGTTTAGAAGAGATGATTTTATGACAGCATTTTAGAAGCAAGCTAAGCAAGTAGCTAATAGCTTTGGACTTGAGTATGCAATGCAAATAATTTATTTAAGTACTCTTAGACACATATGTAGTTCATGGAAGGGTTCAAGAATAAGTCACCATATGGTACATAAAACATCAAACTGTTAAACAGTGTGCAAGAAAATAGGCACATTATAGTGGATCAGTGGGTCAGAACAAGCCTGGAGCTCAGTGTAAATAACTGTGAATAGCGGTATTGTCCTTGAATAGAGAACCTGCAGCACTGAACAGGCTCTGTCCAAACCACCCCACACACACACACACACACACACACACCCCAGTATGCAGTATGACTCTTCATGCGGGAGCTACAGTGAGCCTGTGGGATCTCTGTCTCTAACATGCTCTCTGTAACCACAGCAAGGCATCTTCAGTCCCTTCACACCTCACCCCTGCAACGTAAACTGATTAGCCTCATTCAGCATGGATCTTCAGGGCAAATCCGACGCATTGGAGAACACTTATCGATCATTATTCCTATTGACTGAGCAACGTGTGACAGCTCAGGGAGAGATCTGGTATTGATTCGACCAAATTAGTGCAAACAAAAGGAGGTCAAATTAGTTTAGGTGCATTGTGTCACAAGGAATATGGCTGCACATTTTAACAGGACTCCCTGTTTATTTACATTCAGCAGACATCTGTCCAGTAATTGATACACCTAGTATGCTATCAATACTATTTGTCAAGCTCATAATTGGGTGATATGACACAACGTATTATGTGTTTTGACTATGAGATGGATTTTTATCAAAGTATAGTTCTCTGGCCAAGCTGTCTGCTGCTGCTGATCCTGGGAGGGGGAAAAAAATCATACTTATGTTTCTGTTTTGTTGCTGGCCTATTGACTATTTCATCTCTTGAGTTCATTGCAATCTGGACCTGCATTCCCTCACGCCAATGAAATGTTATTAGGTCCAATACTTCCTACCCTAGCTTGCACTTCAGCCTTTGGTAAGAACCTGGGAAAACTCTATCCTCTTCATCAAATATATATAACGTTGCTTCAAGAAATGAGTAAATAAGTCATGAAAAAAGCACACACACAAAGAAGGTGCAAGAGGAGAGGAGAGAATATCGTTACAAACTTTAATGATCTACATTTAGAAAAAGAAAAAAAAAGATGAATACTCAGCAGCTTTGTATTCTACCAAGGAAGTGCTCTAAAGACATGAAGATAGACCACTGCTTTCCCAGGAATTAATGTTGATTAATGGTGATTGGAGAGCCTTCAAATTAAACATTATGATGGTCATCTGAGTAATGCTCATATGACCTGCAATGAATTGCTTGAGCTGAGTGGAAAGTAATTGATGGTGATGAATGATCGCATCTGAAACAGTAACACTCGGCGCTTTTTTCTGTAGCTTGGTGCAGTTATACACGTAATCTACCCTGAGAAATAACATCCCAGTCTTTCTCAAACTGAAATACAGCCACTGATCGATTGTGAATCTTTTCTGTGATCTACACAGCCAAAAGATACAAGGAAACAGTCACTTCTCCTTAAATATCCAGAGGGATCTCATTTTGTGGACATCATTTTTTGGGTCAGTGAGTTAATGCTAAAAATATGTCCTGCCAAAACCCCTCCATTTATCTGGGTGGGTATTCAGTGTCACACGCAGCAGCGGTAATTCTCAGTGGGACTCCCCTCTGCAGTGGAAGACAGGACTGAGTGGCAAAGTTAGACATTATCTCTGCTGTGATAGTCCTCTGTCTCTCCGTCTCACTGCACACTGTAACGACTCCAGCAGTAATTAGAAGGCCAATGTGACATACCCCACACTTACAGCCAGCCGCGAGCTTCTTTGCCCTTTTCCTCCAGTTTGCTATGGAGCCTAATGACATTTTATGCGGGCAACCTGTGCAGCCCATCATGCTCAGATTGATTTTGCACCAGCTCTTAGTGCAAAAACGCAGTTAGTTTTAGAAATCAGTCGAGCAGACGTAAGTGTTAATGAAGGGAACTGAGCACACTCCTGGTGCTTCGAACTCTTAGAAAGCCTGCCAACAGTTTCTTTTGTGGTCTGGGAATTTTTTACCCATCCTCCATGTATTCACCCAGAAAAATGCATACGGTGGGCGAGAGGAGATTGAGAGTCAGACATGTGCGTTTTCTGATAATACCACTAGCACAAAGAGAGCATCAAGATGTGCTTGAGGGGTTGTCGGAGGGCTTTGTGCTGCTAAAAAGGCTGCTGTGATGTGTGCTGACACAGGAGGCTGTGTGGGGGGCTTTTAAATGCTGCCCATGGGCACTCTCCATCACTAGTTGATGAGAGGGACAAGAAAGTGCCTGTCACCTGGCTAGAATACTGCACTTAGTGCTTCGCTGAAATACCTTTTGGAATTGTTATGTGTCCAGTGCTGTATTGCTCTAAAGATACAGTTCTTGACACCTCTAAAATGTATCAGGGAGAATTTTTTAAAATCGACATAGAGGTTTCGTTTTATTTTATATTACAGCGCAGAGTTTAAAAAGCCAAGTCAGCAGCTCGAACATAGTTATACCATCAAGGTCATTCCTACAGGACCTCCTCCTGTTTTCATCCCCAGTGCCCCAACTTAGCCACTCAAATACTCTGTCCTTCCCCTGGTCCAGCCCATTAAAATTTTCTCGGAATGTTCCCAATGCCTTTCGGGAAGGTCCTGGCAGAGAGGAAAGCAGACAGTGGAGAGGGACGAATATTCCCCCTCCTCTAACAACATCCCCCTCCTTGTGCTAACACTTCTATCTTCTGGCCTATTAACAACTGTTACTGGAGCTTTAATTATACCCCTGCGATTGTGCAGAGTGGCGGGCTCATGTCATCTTCCTCCTTGGGGAAGGCGTGTAATTAACAGCATCCATCTACCAGTGTGCACAGTACCGCCACGTCCCTGTTCCGCCACAGCCGCTGCCATAATCACGCCGTCTCCGCCAACATCTGTTCCCTGAGCGATGAGTCCAAAAGGCCTGGGCCTGTCACACACAGCCGCTCCCCACCCTCATGTCCACCTCTCACCTCCACACACTCTCCCACTGCTAATGGCTATGCTCCGGGAGTCAGTGAAGACAGAGCGCAAGAGGTAAACAGAAACACAGCCAGAATCTAATTAAGATAGGAGCATAAATGAAGGGCATTGGCTTGTGGCTCTCCTAAGTTTTCACTTCAGAGGATAATTTAACACGTTTGACTTGTTCAACAATAACAACCGGCCGATACTTAACAAAAATCCTTTTGATCTTACATGCATGATGATATCGTTACTTCCAATGATACTGAACGTAAAGTATAATGCACCATTACTAAGCCACATATCTGTAGATAATTTGAAGGGTATTTTTTCCCCCCATAGTGTTGGATTTAAAAGTCAGTGTGCAGAAGTTTTATGGCATATTGTAACTCATCTGAAGGTTATGGTTTCTGGATCCTCTGGTTTATTCATGCCAATCACTTCCATAACTCTCAGCACAGTTGATGCTTTCATGACTGACACGTCTGTATATAAGAAGCTATCGATTTTTTTTTCAGAATACACAGGGATCAAAAGTTCTGCCCAGTACAATACAAAGCATATCAAACTGGACTGGACCAAAAGAACAATAAGGGGCACTAATGAAGAATGTTTTGAGTCTTAGAAAGTTTTGCAGATCTGAAACTTTTATCATCAAGAAAGGTCAACATGGAAAAGCCATTTACTTAGGGAGGCATGGTGGCTTAAAGGTTAGCACGTTTGCCTCACATCTCTGGGGTTGAGGGTTCTGGGGTTGGTTCCCACTTCTGCTCTGTGTGCGTGGAGTTTGAATGTTCTCCCTCTGCTTCAGGGGCTTCCTTCTTTATTCTGAAGACATGTTTTGTAGGCTGATTATTATCTCTAAATTGTCCTTAGTGTGTGATTGTGTCTTGTGAGGGCTCCAGGGTGTTTTCCGCCTTGTACCCCGAGTCCCCCTCCAGGCTCCCCGTGACCCTGTCTAGGATCAGCAGTACAGAAAATGAATGGGTGGATGGAAGGATGGATGGATGGATGATATTTACATACATTATTAGGGGACATTAAATGATACAGTAAATTAAATTTGAAGACTTTTTTCAGCTAGTTTACAGACAATTGATTTTTTCTTACATTTAGATTTGTTTTGTTGTATTGTATTTCATTTTCCGTGTCCATTTTCTGAAGTTCACATTAAAGTATCTGAACGGTGATGACAAATGATTGGACATCCTGCATGCTTTTAGCACTTCATTTTTTCCACTTCGTTTTCAGACAAATTGAGATTGACTTGAGTAAGGCTCAACTTCGGATTCAGAATTCCAGAAATGTTCTCATATGTTAAAGAAACTTGCCTCAGTTCATCCATTTCATGTCTCAACCCCCTCTCACGCACCTCCATCTTCTTTTTTGACTCACAAACCTGGGCCAAGATTCCATGGGAAGTGAGGAGCTGGTCGCCAAACCGAGAGGCAGACTTAGGGAGTAATCAGCATTTTAGTCTGTAGAGACTATAAAGTCATTTCCCTCCTCCTCTGTGATGAGATGCAGCAGCTCTCCTCACTCACTACGCCTGAGCTTTCCCATTTCCCATTATGAATGCATGGAACAATTTCTGACCACACTTTTTGTAGTACCGACACACACAGTGGAGGTAGAGCAAGATTTATAAGATATTATATATATATATATATATATATATATATATATATATATATATACACACACACACACACACACACACACACACACACACACACATATATATATATATATATATATAATTCTCCAAAAAATTCGAAAAATAAGGATTTTAAAATGGAGTTTTCTTCTTTTTTTCTTCTTCTTTTTTTTAAAAGAAACTCATAGGCTTCCCAAGGGTGTCAGGTCTGACATTAAAATGAAATATTTTAAATAGAAAAGTCATAAATATGCATAGATATATGAGGTTGGTGTTAACTATAAGCACCTGTCTACTTAACACTGACAGGAGATCATCGAGTGACTTCATGAAGTCTCCCCTCCGTCTCTGTCTACTGAAAGCTGTGTCCTTTCTTAATGTTGCCTTTCCTCTTCTCTTCTTTAACACCACTGCTGACAATCCACACTTCAGAAAAAGAAAAAAGTTTGGATTTGTTAAAATGTCAAGTACTGATGCCTCAAGGTTAACATAATAGACATTGTGAGATTAATAATGCATTTTTATAGGTTTGTCAAGAATAAAAAAATCATATAAATGGAGCATTCTGATGCAACTGACATGTCGACCTCAAAATCAGTAGAAATCGTAATGTCAAAAGACCTGCATTTATTTTATTTTTGTTAGCAGAAGCTGTCTCCTAGTATTAACATTTGAACGATTTCTCTATAGACTTAATATCATCAGCATGTTTAAAAAGCAGTGATAATCTGGTTTGGAAATTCCTTCGGTGTTGTGGATTTTCTAGATTAACATAAGTACCAAAAACACATATTACACCTTATGGTATACATTTAAATATGACTCCTTTCAAACATTTGGTGGGCAATATTTCAGGGACATATTTGACATAGTTCTTATACATAATACTGTCATTATTTATTAGGTTTTACTTGAAGATATATTAGTGGTGTTAAAAAAAAGAGCTCTTGGGCATCTCAAATGTTTTGGGCAAATGACCCCGAATGGACATTATGGATTTTCTCTGACCCCAAGCCTTGACCACTTGAATTTTTTTTTTAAATTCCAGATTCATGATATAACATGTGAGCACTTTATTATGTCAATTATTATTTATTATTATGTAATTGACTAAAAACCAAAGCAATATTCCTTACACTTCCCTAGTACCAGTCTAGAGGGATGGGGTGTGTTATTATTGGATAATCCACACCGGTGTGGTCAGATGCAGCCCAATATGAAGCAGACCGAACATCCCAGTCCATTAATGCACAGCGACAAGCTTTGTCTCTCTTTATGCTTTCGTCATGATTGTTGTTATGGGCTGCATCTCAAATTGAAAACTCTGATCTTATATTCAAAAGGATTTAGTAATATAGAAAATCCAGAACTCTGATATGCAAAACAGACCTTTCATGGGAAGTTTTTAAAAATTCAAACACAAACTATAATAAGAAAACTGGTTAGTCTTAGTACTCAATAAAAGTCTATAATAGTACATAGCCTAAGTATGTGATTTGAGACACTACACTAGTGCAGTGTGTACATATTCATTTAAATGTTCAAAATATTAGCACATCAATTCCATCGTTGATATTTCTATTATTAATCTGCAAAATTATTGAATGAAACAAAAGAGGAGATGAGTTTCTCTTGTGACATCATTTGTTAACCTCACGTGAGGTCATGACCCCTAGTTTAGAAACCCCCGCCTTAGCATTTATAAGCATTCTTTCTGGCCTGGAGGACCTAAGGATGCAACCTGTTGCAGTTTTATTCTAAAGGGTTCCTTTGGCCAATTGCTATATGATGTGGTGGCCAGTAGAGCACATTAAATTATTTTAAATCAATAGTAGAAGAAGAATAGCACTAGAATGGAAGCCTTTAACCTACAGTAAGAAAGGTAATAAGGAAAAAGGGAACTATACATGAGACATTATTGTTACTTTATATACACAAGTCTATTGTGCACATGAACTGCACGTTAATCATTTCAGGAGCTACTAAGGAATACATGTACAAAGTTTATACATTATAGCTACACAGTAGTAATTGATACTATTCTGATTTTCTGCAAAAAAAAAAAGGCATAACTTTTAAAACGATTGCCTGTAAGAAGTATGTTTACATAGTCGACATCGCAACTAGAGAATAGTCATCGCTGCTAGGAATTCTGATTTACTCCATTTCCGTGTATTATATAGTGGAGCAAATAGCAAGATGTCAATATTTGAGCGGCGGTCTTGGAAAACCTGTTGGATGTGGCTGAATTCTGAAGAATCTGATTTTGACCCATATTGAATTTTTCTTCCTATAACATATTATGATGGAAATGTAGCGGTGAAACAGTCAGTGTGCTTAAAAATGAGTAAAACCTTGCCAGATGAGTGTGATTTCCTCACACAGTGAATGTCAGGCGTGGATCGAGTTGTATAGGTACGTGCTGTAGAGAAATGGATATAAACCTATTAGTAACCAGTTACTAATCAGATACCAGCTATCAAAATGTCCATGATGTTCCTGTGCGACAGTCACAATGGACATTTAGTGCAGTTTTATTCCCTTTGGGGTATCCAGATTTTAACTTTACTTCTGGTTTATTTCTTTTTCTCTTTTATTTCAGTGCACAAATTTTAGCCGGACAGAGACTGCTCTGTTTAAAAGTTTTGGCATCAGTTTCTAACAGCTGTCCTTAACACTTGTGAGGATGTTGAATCCTCCTTGTTCCGGGATGCCATGACTTCACACCAGTCTGTCCATCACACTCCAGGGCTCCCAGGCCAGACAGCAGTCCAACCAAAAGGTGCTGTTGTTTACTGTTGTGTTTGCGTTCCTCCTCTGTCTGTGGCTGCTGTGCTCCTGCTGAGCCAGACTCCCTCTGCTCCTCAGTCAGCGCTGCCAGTGATCTGCAGGGTGCGTAGGGTTAGGGAAAGGGTCAAAACCCAACAAGCTGTGCCCAGAGAGTAGCTCACGCCTGCTGAGCAGGACGCGCATTCAGCCCAGGTGGTATGCCTGCCACCCTGCTCACTGACTCATGTAGATGAGCCACACACACATACACACGTACACACATACACACTGACACAGGCAAATAAACTTCACTCAGGACGTGCCTTTAAAATGCCTTTGAATAGTTCTGACATGGTCCTGCAGGTCTATGAATAAACAGCCAAGCAGCCAGCTGTGATGTTCAAATAGCACATCTCTCTCCCTCTCTTTTTGTTTTCCTCTTGCTTGTCTTTCTCTCTCACACACACTCTCAGATTATGATACACTCTTAAAGTACACTCCTATATAAGATGTAATGCAATCAACCTGAGGAAAAGTATTACATTTTTACTAGAAATTCAGACTGGGAATGATTAAAAATTTCAGATTGTGCTGCTGAAGGGTCTAGAAGCTATCTCACTTCAGAAATCATAAGAGGTGTTATACAGGGTTATAAGAAATTGCTTCTGTATTCCTAGCTTGAGCAAGACTAGGCTCTTTGTCTATGTATGTTGCTCTGTCTCTATTCTTTTTTTTTTTAGTTTAGTTTTAATGATAGCCCTGGCCTCTGCCACACTGGAGTGCCTCATAAGAGCCCCAGCACTCTGATTGTTACCTAACCTTCATGTGTGATCAATAAGCCTTTTCAGAGGCCTCATCTTTACTCTTTATGCTTTACACTCTTGCAGGACCACTTACAGTGTTGTTCAGACCCTTCATTTGATCAGTGTAGTTGCACTTGACTTGCAAGCATGAGCAGATAATTGGGCGAATGAAAGAACCTGAATAGACATTTTTACTCAATCGAGTGTGTTGTTGTTTCAAATAACAAACTACTTTCAATTGCAAATAGGTTAAGACATTAGCTAATTTCTCAACTTTACTTTAACGATGTTAATTAATAATAAATTTCAAAAATGCCTGTCTAAAAAAAAGAGTACTTTCATTTAATACTGGCCTCACTTCATCCATGACGTATTTATTACTGTGATGTCCAGGAGCAATTTCTTAATCTTCTTTTGTCAAGATGACATCACTCGTTAAGCTGCTTCAATGATTTATCCCTAGTTCTAATTAGTGGAATATGTATTGAAGGGAGGTTTCCAGGACAAACATTGACTTGATGCCCTCAAGCTAAAAGACTTCAGTGGAGAAGATGGATGGAGGCTCCCCCCATCCTTTAGAGGTCAATGATTTCCCTTCCCATGTCATAGGAGAAATAAACAGCAGGACATGGAGAGCTATATTCTGTTCTCTGTCTGAGTTCAAGAGTTGCAGATCCCTATCTCTAAGAACCCCCCCCCCTCCTTTTCCTACCCTCGCTCCCCCTTCTCCTTACTTCATTACGCATTTTTTTGTTTATGCTCGGGTGCAGCCATGGTTGCTCCTGATAGTTTTGGGTCAAGCATGACTGGCTATGGCTTACTCTAAATAAATACACAGGGACTAGCCAGGAAGGAGTTGGTATGCTGCAGTTACTGCTGAATCGCCCTTGATTAATCAGCTAGCAGATGTAGAGTAGCTGTTTGTGTACACTCCCGGGTCCCTGTTCGGAGGACAGAGCTGACAGTGTCGATGATGCTGGACCACCTTAAACGGTTGCATGGACTGCATACAAACATGAACTGCCACAAAACACAAAAGCAGAGGCTCCAGAGACTTGATCTAAATATGGAACATGTGAATGTACATGTATCTGCTCATATCAGTATCTACATAAATTCACAAAGCACTTTAACATTCATGCAGTTATGTAATCAGCCATTCATGTGGCAGCATGGCAATGCATAAAACCCTGCAGATACAGGTCAAGAGCTTCAGTTAATGTTTACATCAGTATGGCATTGACATTGACCATGGCATGGTTGGTTTGTTGAGCCTTTCAGAAACTGCTGATCTACTGGGATTTACTCAGAATGGCACAAAAAAACAAAACAAAAAAATCCAGTGAACGGTAGTCATGCAGCTAGGTGGTAATGCCTTGCTGACGACAGCGATCAGAGGAAAGTGGCAAGGCTGGTTTGAGCTGAGTGGAAGGGTACAGTAACACAAAGAACAATTCTTGATAACTGTGGTGAGCTGAAAAGAATATGCACAACATGTCAAACCTTGAAGAAGATGGGCTACAACAGCAGAAGACCACATCAGGTTCCACTCCTGTCAGCCAAGAGCAGGAATCTGAGGCTACAGAGGACACATGCTCACCACACCTGGAGGTTCAGAGAGCCTGTGACATTCTCAGTCACCTGAAATCATTGAATGTGTGTTTCAGCCAGGGATGGATTAGTAACTCTGGGCAGGAATCTAAGCAGGGCTGCTCCCTTCATACAGATACACATGGACCAATGCATGGAGTCCAGCACCCAAAGCAGGCACAATAAAATGATTGTACTGCATTACAGGTCTGTTATGAATATTTGAGGAGCCTCTGTGTTAGAATGAATTCTAGCCCTTGAAAGAAGGTAGTTTTTCACCTCACAAACTCATCCACCAAATCGTCAAGGTCTGGCTGTTTAACAAGCTCCAACTCAATGGCCACCAGTGACAGAATGTTTTCATTGACCCATTTCAGTTCAGTAGTTTGTTGTTAGTATGATCCATTAGGGAATAAAGCGTTATAATAATTTTCTTTTCATCCACATATCTAGCTCCAGTTAAAAATAGGATCTAACAACAAAAACATTTCCGTATTTCTTTTTGATTCTGTGTCTTTATGTTCATTGGCTTGTGTTTTATGTATTGTGTTCAGTTTGACAGCGTAATGGCCTAATCATTCACTTCAAATCTTTGCTCATTAAGGACCCCCTAATGGCCAGGACCCTTGGATATGTGCCCAGTAGGCCCTGTCAGTAATCCATCCCTGGTTTCGACCACAATTTCCAATCCTATATACTGATGTCTTTCCCATAGATATAAATACAGATGGCACTTTTCTCACTGCTCCTATTGAAACACAGCCAGTTGGGCATTCTTTGTGACTGAAACTCCTGCCATCCAGCCCCATTAACGAACCCTCTTTCAGTCACTTAGATCTTCTCTCTTGCCATCCAAAATCGAGGTTAGCTAGGTTTGTCAGCATTTGTATGCATGCCACAGAGCATGGTAGGACGGTAATGGCGTAATTATATCATGCAGTACACCTGTCTAGAAACATCTGCACTCATGTTTCTCCACTCATTTATTCAGATTTTTCTTTTAATACCCCCATGTTACCAAACTCTAAATGTGCATAGCTTTTAGTGTTAGGTTATCAGACTAATTGGATGTAAAAAAAAAGAAGAAGAAAAAAATTGGCTCTACAGGCTGATCTGAAAGACCAACGTACAGAAGAGTACAAGGAACCTGATACACAGACCCCTTATCCAACAACTGTATCTTTAAGCACTAAAAATGACTTTTTGCACCATGCCTAGATTGTGTAAACCCCTCAAGCAGAGCATCCTGCAGTCACGTGGTCAGGAAGCAGAGATGAAGGCCAGATTCTCCACTCACTGGATGGACAGCCTCTTGGCACATAGCCACGGTTTATAGATTTTTATCATTGCTTGCGTCACTCCTCTCTCTGTTCGTCTCTTCTGGTCTCATCTGGTCTGGTTCATCCCCCACCCTGCCCTGCGGCGGCCATCATTAGACGCAGCAGTGGCCTCTCACCTGTCAGCTCCACTCTGGCCGGGGTCACTAAAGCCTCATCTGGCCCGGCCGTGGGTCTCGCGGCCCTGGGCAACACTGCCCTTATCCTCAGGCAAGGTGCAGCCCCATGTGGTGTCTCTGTCTGGCAAAAAGCTTATCTGCTCTTACTGCAGCAATATACTTCAGGCCCAAGCTGCAGCCCTAACCTTCAGAGGAGATCTAGAGGTGGAGGAAGATAGAAGGAGGTAGAAAGAACGAGAGACAGACTGAAGGGATGAGGGAGTGAGTGCTGAGAGGTCTGAGACAGAGAGATGGGGATTTGCCTAAAGCAATTGCTGAGGCAAAAAGCATTCCTCAAAACATCGGTGCAGGAGAGACCACCATAGGCACGTTTCCCCGCAGGACTTTGCCCGGCAGGCTCTTTCATACTGCATGTGCCGGACATAGATGCTCTCAGCTCTCACCTTACATCTCAAGAATGCCATCTTTTAACCATTGTACTTTAATATTCCCATCAGCTCCAAGCCAGAGCTACACCTTTACTGCCTGTTTTTATCATTTATGCAGCTCATTATATATGTTTACTTATGCAGCTCATTACCCAGGTGCATTGCTCATTTATGTGTACATTTCATTTGCTGACTTTCACTCACAGTGACAGATTTGATTCTTTCTGGCATAATGCAGAGTGTAGGACAAGGCCATATGCCACCAATTGCGGGAAATTGCTCTGGATGGATATTATCGATATGAAAAAAACTCAGGCAGCATTTGAAGCACCATTAATTTTCTTTGTGTTCGTTTTTCCCCCTTTAACGATTAAATTGCTTGGCACACCAAACCGGCCTCTTATCATCCTTGCAGACACTGCAATCACGCTCCATAATCACAGTTTCCGAGGCGGAATGGACTTGGGGCCGTGGCCAACAGCCACTAATGTGGGCCTCCACGGGCCACTCGCCTACAGATGGGCATCTGCCACGATACATGCGGGCCACAGGAAACAGAGCTCCAGCCGAAAGCGCTCACAGGATTACTCTGCTGCTCCAAATTACTGCAGAAATGCTGTACACTAATGAGAAGGTATGGAAAACCTGCAAACAAGATCGTAATCGCTGATTGATTGCACTAACCGCTGCTCGTTTAGGCATCAGCTAAAAATTCTTTTAGCAGAATGAAAACACCAGAGTCATTCTGGGAGAAATTAGTGCTCCCTAATTTGCACAATGCAAAAACCAATAAATTGACTTAAACGATTTATGGAAAATAATTAATTTGGATAATTTTTCTGTAGTAATTACATTCGTAATAGTAATTAAATAGGTAACTGAGCACAATAAAAATGTATCAATTATTTTTCAGAAACCACTTGAATAAACATTATAACAGGGTTTTTTTTTTTTTGTGTGTGTGTGTGTGTGTGTGTGTGTGTGTGTGTGTGTGTGTGTGTGTGTGTGTGTGATGAAAATGGTTTGCAAAAAAGACATAAGGTATATGAAGAAGACACATCATGAGTCATTTCTGACAGATGGGAACAACATGAAGCTTCCTGGGTCGTGCTGCAGTTTTCTGTAGATTATTAACACAAATCCTGCCTGAATTCACTGCACCACCCTTCAACTAGCACTCCAAATATTACTGGCAACATTTATGGTTATACTCTTGTTTTCTTCATAAAAAAGTTTTACATCCGTCTTTCATAGAACAGTTGTCCTGTGTTTCCCACAACCCCTTCCCCTTCTGTCTGACTCAGAGAGCAAGTGTACAAATGCTTCCTCTTTGTCTTCCTGAGCAAAATAGTGCAGCCAAAAAGCACACAAACATATTTCTGTCAGCACAGTCTGCATATTTCTAACGGCCTCTACAGAAGTCTACAAGCACGTACGCTAATTACGTAGTATACTGCATAATACTGATGTTCAACAAGACCTTTATACACTGCGCGTTATCTTCTGAATCAACACGTCATGAAAATAATCATGAATGCTTATTATTTCGTTTTTATACCACAGTGCTGTGGAATTCTCACAATCATCTGATTGGTCAAATGGTGTTGATGTATTTTCTGTAACAGCAGCTCTGACAGAAGTTTAATAATGCACTCCACATAATCTAATCCTAATAATAAACTGATTAAAACATGTTTCAGTAATGAAAAGCAATCCCTTGTTGATATGCTGAAGGTTTCGGCCACAAGGTTTCAGGACAGAGGACTTTTGATTTCTCTTTAATATGACAAGCTTTATTTTTTGTCTTATTGAAACAGAATGAAGGTGAAGCAATGACTGTTTAATGTACATAATAATAGGAACGTGGCTTGTGGAGAATCCACAACCTTAAATGTAAGTATAAATGGTATGACATGTTCATTAATACATGTAGAAAATGTCATCATTGACAAGTTGCTGTGGAATAAGAGAAAATACTTCAGTATGTGCTGTTATTGGATGGTAATAGTAACTCCACCTGGCATCAGGTAGCATCTCACCACCTAGCTGTTGATTATTTTTCTGTAACAGTACACTCTGCCATGTTTTATTCCTTATTTGATCCAACTGAGTATCGATGGTTAATTATTAAGTAATTTCAGGGGAATTAAACAGGAAAGGTTTGTAGTTATGAGAGTGATGACTTCAAGTCTGAAAGCATCAACTGACCCTGGGTGTTTAAGGTGTTAACTATAACAAGACTATTCATTTGTCCAAGGTTTCTTTAGCTGCTATTTCGTCAATGTTAACCAGCCATTGACTCTTTTTTTTTTTTTTTTTTAATGACATTTTGCACATGCATATACAGTTTATCTTGGTTGTCTGGAACAAATCAAATACAGATTCCTGATCTAACCTCTAAAGTCTCTTCTGTTTTGAAAGCATTAAATCAAGTTTCCAGATATAAAATAAAATATTCGAGTGATAATAAATCCATCCCTTGCACTCTTGGTTTTAGCATGTCCTTTCAATAATTGCTAATCATAAATCTCTGGGAGATGAACCATTAGTTTAAATGACCAGCTGAGATTGAGACATACAAAGAGGATTGTCCAGAAGTAGCCAACTGTAGGTGAACTTATTTTTTTTGAACATTTGTAAGATTTTTCTTACAGTGAATTTTTTTAAAAATCTAATAAACAAATTAAACCATGTGTTTCGGATTTGATGTTAAACCAAGGTCCTGACTCTCTATGGTCATTAAAAATCCCCATTGGCCCTTCTCTCTCATGGACCCCTAATAATCCCTGTCTCTGAATTGGTTACATCACTCTCTCCTCTCCACTAATAGCTGGTGTTTGGTGGGTGTTCTGGCACACCATGCATGCCGTCGCATCATCCAGGTGGACGCTACACACTAGTGCGGTGGGTGAGGAGACATCCCCCCATTATACTATGTAAAATGCTTTGAGTGTCTAGAAAAAGCGCTATATAAATGTAACTGTAACTAACTAACTAACTAACTATATCATAAGCTACCAACAGTTGTAATAATATATATCTACAAATTAATTCAAGTAAAATGTTATAAAACATTAGTGCGGAGCCTCTCACTATCACTCTCACATCTCATACAGGTCCTGTATTATCCTATAAAATAGTCTTGTCAGGTACTGTCAGCTCTTTCCATGTAATTTCTTACCAATCAGATCAAACTCTAAATTTGTACATGTTAGATTAAAAAAAAAGTTCATTGTTTTTATTTATATGTTTTTATGCAATGACCTGATTTGACACATTTTTACCTTATTAACTACATTAGCTGCATCCTTCTGGATGCAAAAGTAAAGTTAAGCCTTATTTCTTGATTATCTGTAAATGTCTGTTCTGAAACTTCAAATCAAAACAAATACAGGTTTAATACAAACTTCAGTGATCTAAAAATGCCTATAAAACACATGCATAGACTAAAGCTAATGCAAAAGGTGGAGCTTTCTGACAGAACTGGCTAGACAGAGCTTTTATTCTGACTGGTTGGTACATGGTGGTCCAGATCATTAGTATCTTTTACTCATTTAAAAATACCTGGAGCAGCAACAGAGACTTCCTTTTAAGTCTGAGCAGATATTTTACTGACTGACGGAGAAAATATTACAAATATTATCAATATTACTTCGGGAACAGTAATCACTGAAGGATCACTGACCTCACCTTTAAGCTACTGACTCTAATTCTAGTTCATGCTCACTCATGATCATTTGTTAAAAAAGAAAGAAAGAAAGAAAGAAATTAATTAAATAATAACAACACAAATAAATAAATAAGAATTTCACTTTTTTAGTAAACTTAGCCATCATTAGGAACCCCACAGCACACACATCCAGTTTGAGAAGGTTGTTTGTATCCAGCAGCAGGCCTGTAACTGTGATGGGCAGCTCTGAGAAATGTGTGGAAGAAAACGTCTTTCAACTGAACATCCCATCTGAAGTACTTGTGGTTTCTTTTGTAAGCAAGCCCCATTGTAAGAGCAGAATGTTCATTTAATTTGACACAGGAATGATTTAAATGCCTTAAAAAAAATAAAGGCTCAGCTATTTAAATTTGGCTCACATCTGTGAAGGTCTGGTTTACCCAAAATACACATTTACGTGATTGTTTGTGCCATCAGCTCATGGTTATTTACTTGAATCTTCTACTCAGTAATGGATGGCTTGGCAAGTTGAATGATCATCGGTATAGGAGAAACACTTGAAGTTAATGAGCCATGGTAAGTATGTGTGGTGATCTACACCGAATCATCTTAAAACTAAAGCCAAAGCAGGTTCCATGGTTTCAGAACCCATTGGCAGAAGGCGATGACGGAACATGGTCTTGACCATACCTTTCCTTCTCAAAAGAGGTCAAGGGGACAAGAGGAAGTTAAAAAAAAATTCCTGTTAGTACAGGAAACAGATAACAGCTTTTTAGAATGGGAAATACGGCTCTCCACACACAGTACTGAATGTGTGTTTAGGTTGCATTATGTCTGTGGTGAGTTACGATATAAACACTGTATCCTGGAGGTTCAGGATAAAGCTTTCCTTCTCTTTTCAAATGTGATTCTTGAATGAAAACATAAGCAAAATGTGGAAACAATAAAAGATGATTGTTTAGACTCCGTCAGTGGAAATATGGAGAATGAAACGGCTTGAGATTGCAAACCATAGTTTTGTTTGTGAACGTTTTGCGTTAGAGGTTTTGCATTCTCTGCCTGCTCTGAGATTTGAAGTTGCAGTTTCTTATGACTAGAGCAGAAGCATAACTATTGCCCTATGGCTAAATTCTTCTGCAACAAAACTATATCCAAGCTATTGTAGTTTCACAATTAATCAGATAAGTCATATTAATTACTATTAAGGGCTATGTCCATGCTATAATTTTGTACTGGAATTGACATGGTTTACTCAGTTCAAAGCCATCATTAATTTCTCACCAGATACAGTATTTCCAGTTCAGTATGATAGTGAAACATCATTAATATGATAATTGTGATATAAAGAGCTTTCCTGCACACTGGGTTTTAAACAGTAATATAAGTATGGCAAATTTATGACTAATCTATATAAAGGCAGCAGTAATATACCTTATTATGAGCATGAATCATCTAAAAGCTGGGACTAGAGGTGCAAATGGATTTAATGATTACTTCAATATAATTGAACTGAATTTATTTAAAAGTCATCATTTCTGTGCTCATTTTATTGAGCAATATCCATGCTGCTTCCTCTCAGTGTTAAAGCGCATACCCACTACTGTATTACCGAGTTAATGGGACAGATAATTGACAATAAGCCATAGGAGGTTAATGATAGACATTTAATTGACTTCTTTTGGAGTGTCTCAGCCTGTTCCTGCTCTTTTGGGACAGTTTTGGGCTTAGACTCAGAGACATCAAGCATTTATGGAATTTGCCTGCCAATGGAGGAAAATGAAATTAAGACGTCGGGTCTCATATTATGTGAAGCGAGGGCAGGTGAAGTGGCTGAGCTGTTGTGTGTGAGAGAGACCTATATGTCTACCGTTGGCCTGGACAGGAGATTTGATTTGATCTGACACCACGTTCTGCACTTGCTGAGTAGGACAAGTCCGCTACCGTCCCGGCTTGGCCGCTGGCTGCCTCTTCTCCTATTTACGGCACACATCCGCTTCATCTTAACTCGAACAATTCCAGGCCAGGAAGGAGCATTTCCTTTTCTGAGAGCCGAGGAGTGTGGAAAGGCCCGAAACAACAGAGACCATGACATTGACACTGCAACTTGTCCTCCAAACACTTTGTCTCCATGGTGTCTCCATACATCAGGTTATTCCCTCGAAGCTTTAACTCCATGCATTTTTCATCTTTAAACTACCATGCATGACTAGTTTTATGTCCTAACATGAATGTTTTGCTTTTCTCTCCTGGGTACATGAGAAAACAATGAGAGCATTTAAAACACTAGTATCATATAGAGGTCCAAATATTTTCTTCATTAAACTAAAAACATCTTCAGGCATATCATTTAAACACTTTGATATACTTAGCTCATGGGCTGTGCTTAATTTTTTTTTTTTAATGTATGGTAATCTTATGCGCCACAGGCTGGTGGCCCGCTCACTTGATAGAATGTAAATAGTTAGGAGTGAAACACAAGGATGGCACTGAGCCATACATCATTCGCATCACTTAAAATGTTGCGACTGAGCTGATAGATGAAGATTCAGGAGATGGGTGTGGGGCTAGACGTGGAAAGGTGTTAGAAGGTTGAGGATATTTCTCATAGCAATTATTGAAAGTGTTTTCGCTGACATCACAGTCCTAGCTCATATATCAAGGCACGAGCAACATGAATATGAAACAGCGGCGTGGTGTGAGCGGAGGACGATGTGGCAGTAAAAATTAGTAGGTTACTTAGGGTGAAAAATGAGCACTGCAGAGGGTTAAACAGGCAGCATTAGTGTGCGGATCTCACTGTAAAATACCATCATAGTTTCCTTCAATCTTTTTTCTTTTCATGTGCTTTGTATATTTATAGATGTCATAACCAGTGCAGGAAACTGTTATGATTACAAATAGTGGAAGTGTAGCATTGCTAGGGTTGTGAGAGACGAGCGAAAAAGGAAAGGGTTGAGAAGTGCTGATGGGAAACAGCATCACAGAGCTGGACAAACATGAAAACTGGCATGGTGATGTTAGGGTTTGGCATGTGTGTGTGGGTGTGTGTATGTGTGTGTTGTGTGGTGAAAGCTCTGGAGGGTCTGGTTGGTACAGAGAGTGTGAGCACTGGTTCCCTGTGCGTGCCTGCTGCAGGATGTGGCGGATACCGAGCTCTTGAATCAGCTATCTCCAAGCCAACATCGCTTCCCTCAAGAGGCCAGCATAGAGAGTTGTGGCCTGTCTGGAGCGCATCTGGCCTGGCTGTGCTGCACACATCCTCCCCTCTTACTGCTGCTGCAAGAGGGACTTTCTATAAACCTTAACATTCCCAGCCAGGGAAAGGAAGACTCTATGTACATAGCACAGCAGCCATTCCTATTATGGACGTTAGGACATGCTTAAGCCCCTCCTCCATTTTCTCCCTCGCCTTTTCCACTCTGGCTTTCTTTCTTTCTTTCTTTCTTTTTTTTCTCTCCAGCTGCACTCCCTCACAGCATGGCCTTTGACTGCAATGACAGAAATAACAGTGCAGCTTAAATATGGGACATCTGCATACATGTCTGATCACCCTTCCCTTCCCCCCTCGCATGGTTTGCCTAAACAAAGTCTGGATCCTCCCACTTGGAAGCTCTTGAGAACTTTACAGGCCTTCAGTCTCATGCCTTTGCCCCAAACTCGCTCTTTGGGCACATATCCACATGGCCTGACTGTGAACTCAGTGTGAGAGAGGTTATGGTGAGGATAGAGTGTGTGTTGTGGGGACAGTGTGAGTGTGTGAATTTGTGAATAATACATGTGAGGTAAAACGTGTTCCACCAGGATGTGACATTTACAGCCAGTCCATTCTTAAGATATCAGCATCCTTAAGACTTTTAACATCCAGATGAATCCTGCTTGACAGGAAATCAGGGTTAGGGCTTGAGAAGGTCATTGAAAGGTGACTTACTGGCCACAGGGAGCTCAAAACAAAAAACCACCTCAACCACCCTTAATACCCCCCAACACACACACATACATACACACACACACACATACACACATGCACACAGGTTTCTATTGCTCTCCTTGTTTCATTTTCATTAGAACTCTCCTGCTGAGGTCTGAACTTCTTGCCCTGCCTGAACCAGGGTGACAGCTCAGTAAATCACGCCACTTTAGTGGACCTGCCTGCTTTTTTATACACTTTAATCACAGAACTCCTGCCGCAAGGAAGATTGGGCCAGTGTATGGAATTCACCTATAAAAAGCAAAGAGGGAGTATGTAGACGCTGATGTGCTTCTCGGAGTAGAGCCGGCCGATAGAAACTCGTTAGCTTCTTGCTGAGACAGTGCTCCAATGGGGCCATGCTGTTTTCACTCAGTGACAATCAATCGCTCAGGAGCAACAGGTCCAGGCTATAAAGTTGAGGTCATATCCAGACTCGTATACAGTTTCTCATCTGGAATGAGAAGATGAACACGTTGGTAGGATTCGCAGACAAGACCTTGGCCTTTGTTTTTTATTAACGGTTACTCACAGCTTCAATGCGGTTCGGAATGATCGGAGGCCATCTTTCACCAAATATCACTACAGCTTTAAAACTGCTCACCCTTTCAGCACTGCCGCAAAATAAGTCACTAAAATCCACCAGTTATTGGAATGTAACATACTAAATTTCATAGTTTCATAATGAAGTTTTTTTTTTATGATTCTAACATCCATTACATTTAAATGTAAGATATTGTTTATACTTATGAGACAATATGTCTCTTGGTGTAGCCCTTATGCACTGGATCAATTTTAGTTTATGTTCTTGATGATAGTTTGTTAGGACTATACTTACAGTTTCACTGAACTGGTATACTGTATATGGGATTTATTTTAACTGAAATGGGTAATTTGTTTAAAAAAAAAAAACCAAAAAACCTTATTTTTCTTAAAAAGAAAAAAGAAAGAAAAAGAGAGCTGTTCTATGTTGTAAGTACACTCACTTTGCTTGTATTTCCTTGTTTGTAAGTCGCTTTGGTTAAAAGCGCCTGCTAAATGGATAAATAGCCTGCAAATGTAGACATTCTGAATGGGACTGCGATTATAAATATGATGACAGTGGGAATTTGGATAGCCTTTTTATGACAAATCAGTTCTGTCAAATTTGGTTGGGTAATAATTCACAAGTCTATATAGCAGGGGTATTCAATTCAAATCCATGAAGGTTAAATCCTATTAAATTCCTTGCTTACAAACGTCATAATAATCAACTGATATGACTGAAAACTGACAACAGTTAACTTTTAAAAGACACAGTAAGACAGTAAGGTTGTTAAAAAAAAAAAACAGGACAGGGTTCCAGGTCTTGTGGAAGGATTCCAAGAACCATTTCAAGGAGATCTGTAACTTTTCAAGCTTTATACACAGTAAAATTTCATCCATTTACCTTTAAACACTATTTGTTTGTTTTTTTCATTTAACCATTTACTTTTTTCAGACCAGAAATTGTTAATAAAATGAAAAATCTATGTATGTAATCTAAGTTGTGCGAAAACTCTCCCATTTCTGACCTATTGTGTCTAGCCATGTAACATGTTTTGGGTCTAATGAGCTTTCTTCAGCTAAACTCATAAGCTACAACAGAGAATCTCATCTACAAAACTACAAAAGCTGCCATGGTTCACAGCTGCAGTTGCTGAACTACTTACAGTTTTTATTCATACATTTATCAGCTCTGCATTTTTTTTTTTTTTTTTCATTTCAAATATATAGCTGGTTCCACTGAAAAGCCTTGCTGGATCTGTATCCAGACCGCAGTCCACCAGTTGAGGACTAATGCTTTTATTGTATATTATAGTATAGTACTATAAAGAGAAGTATTAAGAAGTATTTGTTGTTACCAGGATCTATTGTATCAAAGGTTTTTCATCACAAACTGGGGCTAATGTTGTGTGTTTAATGCTAGGTTTAAGCTCAGTGTTTGAGTTAGGTTTAGGGTGTGGGGAAGTGTTTTGGTAACCTATTGGGCCCATGGAAAATATGGCAGCTTTCCATGATGACATATGCAGCATAAACGTACAGTGGTAATTCTACATGGCTAAGTTGAACTCTGAAATGGATTAAAGTGTGTCTGCTTGTGCTAGGATGAGCTTTCTAGAGCATATCTTCAAAGCACTTGGGCTGGTGATTCAGATGGATAATAACTTTGATTGGAGGAAATAATGCTTTCCATGTGACTTTGGTGGTTTCCAAGTCTACTATAAGTGTTCTGCTCCTCATTTCTACGACAGAGCCAGATGTGTCTAAGAAATAAGTCAGCAAACAGATCAAGAGCTATCTCTCTCTCTCTCTCTCTCTCTCTCTCTTTCTTTCCCTCTCTCTCTCTTTCTCTCTCTCTCTCTCTCTTTCTGTATCTTGCATAGATTCGCTTATGCTTGTCCCAGTAGAGGCCCACTTCATGCAAGATATTTATAGATCCTATGTTGACATTGGACGGCATGTGGAGAAATAGCCGTGACTCAAAACCACAAGACAAATGGCAGTGTTGCTTGCTGCTGTTGTAATGACAGGCCTCGGCTAGTGTAGGACGCAGGTGACATCTCACTGCTGTCTGGATAGGAGAGAATCATATATGTCAGTGAACATCTAGTTGGGCTTCCCAACATCTAGTTGGGTTGGGGAACAAAAATCAGCTCCATCTGCCGTTCACACAACTAAATGTCAAAAAGAAAACTCTAACTTACTTGCAAAATTCAAAGCACAGCAAAATGACAATCTTTTTTAAGGAGTTCATTAGCACAGCTTGGTTGGTACGTGGAACGGTTAGTTAACCTGGCATCTTATCTAGCTCTGTTAGAACTGTTATCTTATTTAATCATGTTGTTTAAATAACAACAACAATGTTAATTTATATAGCACATTTAAAAACAACACATGTTGACCAAAGTGGGACCTAACTATACAAATAAATTATACAGTTAGATACATTAAGTACAGTCAAAAGCAAGAGAGAAGAGGTAAGTCTTCAAATAATATGTAAAAGCATCAAGGGTAGTACACGCTAAATATGAAATGGAAACCCATTCCAGAGACGTGAGGCCGCAACATAGAACAACCTATCTCCTTTTGATATTAAACGAGACCTAGGAATAATTCAATGGAAAATCTGTGATGACCATGAAGGTCTAGAAGATGTATATAGCTGAAGGAGTTCCACAATTTAGGGAGGGACCAAACCATTTAGACCCTTAAAAACTAATATTTAAAGCTTAATTTTTCAAAATATAGCATACCTGCATTCCGGAATCTTTTCATGTGGATCCGGCACCTCTACAGCTGCATGCAAAGTCTGCCGCAGCAATATTATTAAAACAAATAGTTTTAGTTTTTAATTCACCAAAAGTAAAACAGAACAACAAAAAAACAGCAATAGAAAATGCTCAAATATTGCTAATAACCAATCAATAGCCTCTTTCAACAAAGTTCACCTGAATTTGTTGTCACGAAGCGAAGCCTACAGTCCCGTAGCATTCGTTGTAGAGTGTGTCATGGCGAAAAGAAAGCTGTTATCATTACCATCATTTTTTAAGAACACAAACAAAATACTGCAAAGGAAAGAGTGCAAGACAGCAAGTGGTAGCAGGTCACTGATGAAGCAGTTCGGAGACCGTTCCCACGGCTAGCAGTCATAACGCTAGTGTGAAAGTTTTTTAGAAGCACTTTTCGAGGCTAAACGTTGTCAACCTGCGCATGGCTTTGAAAGTGAGATTGACTGCCTGGAATTAGAGCCCACATACAATCATTCGGGCTTTCAGGGACTACAGGGACTCAAACAGACAAAAAGTTTCAGAAGGACTGAGGCAGTTATGGCTACTGTGAATACCACACCGATCTCGAGTGGAGCGCGAGCAGGGTTTCTCCAAAATTAATCTCAGTTGTAGCTTGCAGCGTGAATCCCTTCTCATCCACACCATCTCGTCTCTGATGCTTTTGAACATCGTGTTTCCACCGCATACAAAGTTCAGTCCCGAGCCATTTGTGTACTCATGGATACGTAAGGTACTCAGGGAAGAGTAGGAGGACACTGACTTGACAGCTTTGCGGTATTATTTGTCTACGGTATGACAATATATTCTTGATTATGTTGTGCAGTTAATGTTAGTTTATAGTAAGTATGCTTACTGTATGAAACGTAGCCTTGCTTTTGAAGTGCTTTGGGCATATGTGTTTTCTAGTTAACTGAGGTGACAGCACATAAACTGATCAAATGGGCAATCCATAATTGTTTCCTTTTGTATTGAGAATACTTACTGCTATTAAGTTGGTGATGCTATTACGTCGCTGTACTATTGTGATCAGTTACACAGGCCTACCTATCAGCGTTGAATATCATTGGGTTGAATATCATTGGGATACTGGAAGCACTTTTACATGTCTGTAAGTTCGAGGACTGTGACCTTTCACGTGCCTCCAGACCTGCCGGATCACTGCCCTCTTAGTGTTCCGGGACCTGCAGATTTACAAGTTAAGCACTGCTTATATTGAATTCTGAATCCAGTGGATAGATGCCAGCCCAGGTGATATACTAGCATGTTTCCTAGTCCCAGTCAGAAGCCTAGCTGCAGCATTTTGGACTAACTGTAGACGTGATAATGAAGCATGAGAAATAACATAATACAATGAATTCAATAATCCAAGCTGGAAGAAATAAAAGCATGTATAACAACATCCAGATCCTTAATAGACAAAAAGGGTTTCAATTTCGCAATAGCCCTTAGTTGAAAAAAGCCACTTCTTACCACAGAATTTATATGCCTATGAAAGTTTAAGTCGATATCACACCAACAATCCTTGCCTGATTGTGTAATGTAGATGTGAAAGAACCTAGTTGAGTAATTATAGATTTAGCAAGACCAGGGGGGCCGAACATTACCACATCAGTTTTTGAATCGTTAAGCTGAAGAAAATTTGTTCCCATACATTTTTTAATGTCATTAAAAGAGTAAAAGAGTGAATGTAAAACAGAATTGTCCCCTGGATTTAAAGGGAGATGAAGCTGAGTATCATTAGCATGGTCCAAAGGAATCTTATATGTATATAGAAAATAAAACTGGGCCCATTATAGAGCCTTGTGGAACACAACTGGTAATGGGTGCAGAGGAGGAATAAACATTAACCAATTCTACAGAGAAGGTTCTCTCTTTAAGACAAGAGGTAAACTGTTCAAGGGCAGTCCCTTGAATTCCTGCCCACAGTCTAAAACACTCTAACAAAATTTCATGAACAGTATTGTCAAAGGCAATCCTTTTGCATGTCATAAGACACCTGCAGCTTATCTTTCTTCCATTTCCTCTCTGCTTTCCTCCATATTTGCCGAACACCACAGATACCATTATTGAGCCTCGGCTGGAGTCAAATTTTTGGAGCTAAAGTTTTAAAAGGAGCACATCTGTCCACAAGTACGGTTAAATATTGATACTAACTCGTATGAACCCAAACCAGAAGGCCAAGAGACTAAGGTACGAAATAGTGGATAAGATGTATATGCCTCAGAGATCTGGCAAACTGTTGAGGACACTATGGCTGAAAGTCTTAGGGAACACCAATGAATTAGAGAAAGTAGTCTTGAAAATAACTGACTTAAATAACAGGCTTGTTTAGCTTAGTTAGCAACTATGTTAGCAATAAGGCCTTAAAGCAATAAAGCTACACTACATATTACACCAGCAGTAAGGTTTGCTCTGTTCTGCTAGTTGACTAAATTATTGTCAAATGATTCTTTAAAGCCTGTTGATGTAAACTGTTTACCAGTTAATGCTTTACTGATCACATTAACTGTCCTGGCAGGAGGTGTGTAGCTAAAATTCATCAACAAGTCTTTTCATCTGAGAAAAAGAAGTTCCAAGATTTACTCAAACTTTTTTTATTATTATTATTTTTAATTTAACAGCATTCCCCATGTTTGCTTTTCAGAGTGCTAAAGATTGGACTGGAATAAAAGAGACTTGTGGGAGCTCTATAACGGCAGAGACATATGCTATGTTCGTGTGGGTACTGAGAAATTTCCGAGCTCTGAATAAATAAATTTTTTAAAAATCCATTTGAATGGCCCTCCAAAGTAGTTTCCACTCGGAAAGTCAGAGTTTCATAAGAGCTTTAACTTTTCTGTGATGGCCTTTCAATGAAGTGGCACAAGAAATAGCTATAAGAGTGTGTTCTAATCCTTTAAAGCAGACTTTTGAGTTTCTACTATAGCAGACTTTCACTGCTATTAATGATGAATTACTATGGGAATATATCTCATACCTCTACTATCAAACTAAATACATCAAACCACAGTCCTGGGCATTTTTAAAAGGTATTTGAGGGCTTTTTATATCCATAGAGATGCCAAAAAATAGATTATTAAAGATTACTCTAAGCACATGTTTGAGAAATGTCAATAAACACAACTACAGATCATAGATATTAGTTTTTCATGCATTTATTATGATATACTTGCTTTGATAAGTTCCTATAAAAAGCTATTTTACATTGTGATCCACATATTCAGTATTTCCACATTATTTGTAATAGTAAGATATTCAAAATACATAATTGCATGTTAGATTTTTCCTCAAAATTCTGCATGTCTGTTTCAGGCCAAAATGACACTGCAGCAATAGAATCCTTCTCTCTGTTAAACTCAGCTAGGTTTTATTCTTATTTTAGGGAGATTCTAAGTTAGACTATTTCAGGGGATGTACAGGTGGTTTTCTGGTTGGATATGGAGCACATTAGAGTCGTCTGTAGAAAAACCAAGCTGCAGATGGAGACGGCAGCGAGAGGAAGTGGGCATTAGCCCACACCCCAGCCAAATACCGATTACATCATCCCAGGCAACCCAGACACGCACAAACACTGACACACACAGACCTGGATATGGGGGGTCCTTTCTGACAACAGACAAGCTGACTTGGCATCGCGCTGGTCGAGGTGCTCCAAGAAAAGCAGAGCAGCCCACGAGAGGGCCGGGGCTTTTGTGTTTGTGGACTGTCACACTTCATCACGAGGGAAAGCTTTAACAGGCCCGGGAAGAGCTTTGAAGCTTAGGGCGGGTGTGTGGGGATAGCCTCTGTGGCTACGTCTGATGTCAGATCCAATATTCTGATTGCGTGCTACTTTCCAGATTAAAATTGTGTTTGTCGGGTGTAAGTTAAACCGTCCGCGTATTGTGTATCACAAGGAAGACGTCCTAATTACAGCATCATACTTCACTTTATAGGCAAAGGAGAGACAGACCTGGCCAAACAGGTAATACTGGAAGAAGTCAGGAAAGGAGAAATTTGATTATGAATATAATAATGCGTGATAAGAAATGGATCAGATCAAGAAGGAAAAGATTCATTATGAAAGTAAAGTAAGCAGCCACATATACAGTATTGGGAAAAGGTCTTTCTGATTTCTTCTGTTTTTGTGTATATCTCGTGCTAAATTGTTTCAGAAATTGAAACAAAATCTAAAATAAAACAAAGGTAACCTGATTAAACACAAAATACAGTTTTTAAATGATAATGTTATTTATTGAAGTTTAAAAGTTATCCAATACTAACTGGGCCTGTGTGAAAATGTATTTGCCCCTGTAGTTACTCTTTCCCCAAATCTATGAAACTGCATTCATAATGGGGCTCGGCTGGACTAGATGCAACCAGGTCTGATTACTACAAACCCTGTTCAATCAAATCAACACTTAAATAGAACTTTTTCAACAGCATGAAGTTGGTCAAAAGGTCTTATACAGTAACACACTATGCCAAAGTTGAAATTCCAAAAATTATGCTGAAGAAGGTAATTGAAATACATCAGGCTTTGAAGGTTTACAAAGCTATTTCAAAGGCCCTGGGACTCCAAAGAACCACAGTGAGAGCCATTATCTCCAAATGGAAAAAACATGGCACAGTAGTGAACCTTCCAAAAAGTGTCCGACCTTCCAAAATTCCTCAAAGAGTACAGCAACTACTCATCCAGGAAGTCACAAAAGCCAAGAACAACATCAAAGGACCTACAGTCGTCTCTTGCATCAATGTAGGTCACTGTTCATGACTCCACTGTCAGAAAGACACTGGACAAAAATGGTATCCCTGCTCACCCAGGAGAACATTGAATGCAGTTATCGCTGGTAAAGGTGGCACAACCTGATTTTAAGTTTAAGGGGGGCAATTAGTTTTTCACACTGGTGATAGGTGTTTGATTACGTTTTTTGCTTCAATAAAAATGTAAATAAATAAAAAACTATTGTGTTTTATGTTGTATTTCATTTGAAGACCTAAAACTATTTAGTATGAGATGTACACAAAAACAGAAGAGCTCAGAATGGGGGCAAATACTTTTTCACAGCACTGTAGCCAGTATGTCTAAATATGAACATCATAATCTGACTAATAATAAACTGATTTAAAAACATGGTGTTATTGAACATGGTAATATGAATAATTGTTGATATATTTACTTTTTTTAAAGAGACGTTAATTTAGCGAGGGTACCGTGGTTTGCATCTCCAGGGTTGGGGGTTTGATTCCCACCTCCACCCTGTATGTGTGCGGAGCTTGCATGTTCTCCCTGTGCTTTGGGGATTTACTCTGAGTACTCTGGTTTCTTCCCCCATTGGCACACGGTTGGCACCTTGTCCAAGGTATCCCCTGCATCATCTCCTGCCTCATGCCCTGAGTCCCCTGGGATAGGCTCCAGACTTCCTGCTACACTGTGTAGGGTGAGTGGTATAGAAAATGGATGGATGGTTGTTTATTTAACCTTTTTTTTGGATGGAGTCCCATGTGTGTGTGCGTGCTTTTTAACAGTCAGTACATTTTCCACAAAGGGAAAGTCTTCATGATAGATGTTTTTTTTCCCATCAAAATAAGAGGCTGGTGAGGACTGTTTCTAGCTGATATAACAGAAAATAACTTGTTTCACAGATGTTCTACAAAATTAAATGTAACTGTAATTGGATAAAAAAAAGTGACATGCAGTTCTTTTATTAATAAAAAAATCTCATCTTTGACAACTTCTTGTAGAGCAATACAACACTTCGCCGTTATCTGTAAACTTTGGGGTGGCACTTCACATCACCCTGTAGTGTTTTATTTCTTAATTACAGTAAAGATCATTATCCCTTCACTGTGTAGCACCTAGAAACAACTGAATTTTTACATCGCTATTATGCACCGCAGAAAAATTTTACTCGGTCATACAGTAAATTCTTGAATACTCTTGAGCCTTAAAAGAATAGAATCATCATTAGTAGTATTGTTATTAATATTATTATTATTATTATTATTATTATTATTATTATTATTATTATTATTATTATTATTATTATTGCCAGTGGAAGGTTGAGCAGGACCTTAAATTTTAATCAGGAGAACTTGTTTGCCTTTCCAGGCTTCCACTGATGATTAAGATAAGACCTGGATTAAATGGAAGAGTGCGCCTCTGTGAAACATTCAGGCGCTACATATGGAATTGTATTTGGCAGCTGGGTCAGGTAACGGCTGGCTTGGAGTGTGTGTGCTTTTCTCAAGCTGTTTGGAAATTAAAGGATCTTGTACGTTAATGGACCACATCCCTTTGGCTGTGACTTCACAGAGGGGGAAAAGAAGCCATAATTTGATTCTGGGATTTTGCGAAGTAAAACAAAACCCTTTCAAATCAAGACAATATTTGGAAAATCGCATTTTCAGAGAAGAGTAGCTGTTTGAGAGGCTGTCCAATTTCTGGGTAATGAAAGCATCGTGGACACTTTGATCATGCAATCTATCATCTCGTTTGTTAATAATAAAATATTAAGTATTGCTAACTTTACATTAGTGAAGACAAGCTCCTGTGAGTGTCTGGATCACCTTTACAGTGAGACCAGTGCTGGGTTTATAATCACAATGAAGCAGGCTTTTGTGTATATTTCTGCTCAGTGGTGTATCAGTGATCATTTTCTTTGTTGGGTTTTGTAGTAAATGATGTTAAAGGACCAGGCTCTGTGCACAGGCTTATTATTTTCCATCATTAGTGAAAGCCACTGAAATGGAGCACAATTTGAACCAGCGCCAGTTCCACTGTTTACATATTTCCTCAAATTTCTAATCAAGATTCAGTTAGCTTGAGACATTAAGGGCCTAGTACTCAATTTACACAAACCAATTGTTAATTGTCTGTAAAAATGTGTACAGATTCCTGGTTGTGTTGTTCACAAAGGTCTTTTGATGTGGGTAAAACATATAAAGGCCTCATTATATAGTATCCGGCCACAGAACATTAGCCTTGAGGGTCAGCTGCTTGAATTCTGATTGAGGTACTTCCATAGACTTTTAGATCAACTATACTATTAACCTAAGTTATTAGTGTAGTAGTTCAATATGAAATGTAAAATCAACACACACCCCAATATGTTTTATTTGGCATGTTTTAAAGTATGAGTAAACTGAAGCCAGGTTTTCGAAATGCACAGTACACATGCACACACACTCTATATACACACTGGGCACCCCACCCACCCTCACATGCGCACATGCGCACACGCACACACACACACACACACACACACACATATATATATATATTCACACGCTAATTCACACCTGGGGGCACTTTAGACCAGCCAACCCACCTCCCGGGGTGTAGGAGGAAAACAGAGGACCCAGAGGACATGGGGAGAACATGTGAAACTCCACAGAGACTGTAACCTGAACTCATGACTGAACCACGAACCCTGGAGCTGTGGGTTCAACACTACTCTCTACACCACTGAGTATACAGTGTGCCCACTCAAAATACATCAGTACTCATGCTCATTTCTTATGTGTCTCATATCAAGTTCCTACACTCCTACATTATCTAACAGTCTCACTTCTATCTAATCAGCTAACAATAACTTTCTATTTTTTCGAGTTTTTTATCTTTTCAAGTTTTTTTTTGTTGTTTTTGTTGTTGTCTTGTTTACAATTAAATGCTCTGGTTGTTGTTGCAGTAAAATATTTTTATCCTATTCCATCTAACAGGCATGCAGTATCTGTGCCCCTGTTCATTTTCTGAGCCTTTACACATAGTTAATTAGCTAATGTAGCTAGCTAATATTAGTGCACATTGGTCACTGTTAACAACCTAGCTACACAATTTGAGCGAATTTTACTTAACTCTCTTTTCCACAAGGAAAAAAAAATCCTAACATTACACACAGATAGTTATTTAGCTAATGCAGTTAGTGTATAAGGGTCAAAGTTGGCAACCTAGCTAGCGAACGAAACCTTACTCTCTTTTCCTAACTAGCTAAATTAACCTCGCTCTATTTTCCACATTCATAGCTAACATTACTCATAGCTAGTTAGCTAAATAAGCTAGCTAACTTTATTTCAGTCTCTTTTCCACAATGCTAGCTAAATTTACTTCACTCACTTTATCATAGTGCTAGCTAACTTTTTCACTCTCTTTTTCATAATGCTACCTTAAATTTACTCCACTTTATTTTCCACAGCATTAGCAAACTTTAACTCACTTTCTTTTTCAAAATGCTAGCTACTATTTTTTTTATTTTATTTTTTTAACCTCACTCTATTTTCCAGAATGCTGGCTAAATTTACCTCACTGTCATCAATAATGTCCTTCTAACTCCAATATATCTGCACTCAGGAACAGGAACTGTGGGTGTTATAATCCACGCTAAAATGAAAACTATAGAAACCCTCAGAGACCTTGTAATGGTTTAATGGTTATAATGGGAATTGTATTGGTTTTAATGGTCTTTTAATGGTAAATGGCTTTTATCCAAAGCACTTTACACTGTGTCTCATTCACCCGTTCACACACACACACACACACACACACACACACACCAATGGTAGCCAAGCTGCCAGGCAAGGTGCTAACTTGCCATCGGGAGCAACTTGGGGTTCAGTGTCTTGCCCATGGACACTTCAGCATGTGGAGTCATGTGGGCCGGGAATCGAACTGTTAACCCTACGATTAGTGAACAACCCGCTCTACCACCTGAGCCACAGCCACCCCAGTATCAGTTGTCTGTATTTATTAATAATTATCAGTATTTCTACTGATAATTTGTTGCCTTCTATTGGTGGTATCTAGTGGATGCCATTAATGGCCAATAATGGTTATGGTTATGGTTTTAATGGTTAGCTGATGGTTTGTAGTGGTATTTGTAGTGGAAATCATTAGTATTTCTGTGCTGATTTCTGTTGTTTTTTTCAGCAGGGATCTTCTGTCTTGCTATTGACTATGGTCTTGTTAACACAGTTAACATGGTCTTGACTCCAACACTGCTGTATATTGATATGAAAATGAAAAACCTACTGTCTTATAATATGGTGAATATTTTTGCTACATCTCTGTGTATGTTGTTTCTTGTCTATGGGAGAACTTGCAGGACCTAAATACTTCATCACCTTATAAAGGCATTACAAAACTTTGTGATTTATAGTTGTCTTAATTATAGGAGAAAAGTCTGACTCCCAGGAATGACCAGTAAAAGCCTAATCAAAATACAAGTGATTCTTTCCAACTAAATTTCAAACTTTGCCTGAACTATTCGGTGCCATTAGCTGGACTGGAGAGACATCTGGTATTTTAGCGTGCATGGCCTGTTGAGGATAATGTACAGTTGAATCCATCACTGCCTGCTGCACGTTGCTGTTTGCTGAGAAGTCATGGAGCAGGAAGCCGGAGGTTTCCAGGTCACCATCAGCCACATCAATACTGTAACCAAAAGCATCTGAACAGGCTGCAAATTACCTTACAGGTCTGCTCAGTGTTACTGACCACATGAAGAGGTAGAGCAAACTCTGCGCAGTGGAAATTCAAGATCTGGATTCTGCAGCTTTTTGAGGTTCAGGAGAGATTGTGTTTAGGTAAAGCTACAAATCCCACCTTAGTGTGGAGGAAATAGCTGCCTAATGATGTAAATGTGCTTCCAGGAGCTATGAGTAAGTTCTACTGCAATTTTAAGGGAGAGTTTAACTGAACGATGTTCAGCACCTAGCACTGTGTTGTGTTGCCAATGCTAATCCATCAATAATTCACGGGATTAGTTGTATTAAAGTAGCAAAGCAGTTATAAAATTATAAATGTTACTGTCGAGTCATCCAAGTTTAATATAAGAAAGTTCAGGATTTAGTGTCGTTCGAATAAAAGACAATAAATAAGCATGTTTGTTCTCAGACAACCCACAATGTTTCACTTTTACATTAATACGAAATGTTGCAAAAACAGAAAAGTGTAAAACTGCTGCAAAAAAGAAACAGCGCACTATGTCACACAGTGTTGCTTTTTAATAGAATCTGTATCGGCTGTCCGCTAAAAGGAAGATAAATAGAAAGCCGGTGTGTGACGACTCTTTCCTGCCTCTGTGCTCAACCTTGACTGGCCTGCCCTGCTGCTCAATATGTCTGCACCATGATTTCAGGCCTCACTTTGCCATTACACCCAAAGTTTTGTGTCCTTGTCTGACAAAAATTAGTTTGTGTATCTGTGTAAATCAACTGTTGTATGCGTATGCTCCCTTAAGGGTGCCATTCGATTCCCTGAGCCTTGCCTCCATATTTATGCGCCTCATATTCAGTTCATTGCCTGTGCCTCCGATGCACTATCCATCAAGGGTTTTTATTCCCTGTGCGTCCACAAGACGACGTAACACTGTATTGTAAATCGCTATAATATTGCCACAAATAAAAACAAAATTCTTTACAACCGCACCAGCAATATGGACAGATTTATAAAATATTAATAATAATGCTAAATGCTTGGAGATTTGGAGTGTTTTCAGTGATAAAATGGGAGGTGAATGCACAAAAACATGGAGCATAGGTTTTTTTTTTTTAGACATTGTACAGTATATAATGTAAACTGGTTGTCTGACTAATATATGTTGATTACACGCAAGGCAACATTTGACACATCATTTAAGTAAAAACACAAAGAAAACCAGGCTCGGTCCAAGACATCATAATCCTACAACCTACAAACCGTGCAAAGGCACAAAGAAGAGATAAGTTTTGCAACAGCATTGTTTCCACCGATCATTAAAACTCTGATCATCATCGTTACAAAGTTTTCAAAGAGCACTCAATAAATAAATAAGAACCTAAACAACCAAGAGCAGGTAACATTAAGAAAAAGAAACAAATACAGAGGACTGAGAAGATGTCTTTTTCAATTTTGTACACTCCAACAAAATCAGTTGCCTTTGGCCTGCTTAGGGGCACAAGGTGAAGAAAGCACACGAAGGCACTGCAATTATTCTGCTCTGGCACAACAACTGAGAGCAAAAGGAGCATCAAAGGTTTTCCTCTCAGCCACAGCACTCCCTCTGAGGAAAACCCTGCCTGTGTGAATAGCACTGGAAAGGCTGCTGCTGCTGCTGCTGCTGCTGCTCATAGGCTCATGTTTGCTGTAACTCCACAAGACTCTGCAAACTCTGCATCCTTCCCCACAATATGCTGTTGTTGAGATTGGTGTACGTGCATAATTTAGAAACATTTAAGGATTATGGTCATATTAATTACTGTAATATATGCTTTTCCTCAATTTTAACTGATTATAAACCTTCAGTTTTTCATTTGCTAAAATGTCCCAATTAACCAGATACATCTATTATTATTATTATTATTATTATTATTATTATTATTATTATTATTATTATTATTATTATTATTATTATTATTATCATCATGTAGTTAAGTAGTTACAGTCATTATTGTATTAATGCTAGGATCTATATTGGTTTTCCTGACTTTAAAATGATGTTAAAAGTTCTGTCATTATTCTGTTTTACAAATGTTCCAATTAGACTATCAAATCTATTGAAGAAAGCACAATATTTCTTATACATCATCATCATCATCATCATCATAATAATAATAATAATAATAATAATAATAATAATAATAATAATAATAAATGTATGATTAAATGATTATAATCGTTATTCTTGTTGCTGCTGCTGTTGATGGTGATGTTGCTGTTTGTTTATTTTTTATTATAAAATTTATTTATTTATTATAGTTATAATTTTTTTTGTTTAATTACATTTGTTTTATAAACATTTATTTAGCCCGATTATTAACCGTAACACGTCCCCAACACATTGTACATATTGTTTTTCTTGTTATCAACATAGCATCCCTATCGCTTTCTGTTTTTTGAACAGGCACGTCAAAGGGCAGCTTTTTTTCTATCGTGGTCCTCTTCCTCTCCCGGAAGAAACGGCTTGCACGTTGTCGACTCGTGTTTACAAAGTGGGCTGTATCCCAAATGGCTTCTGATTGGTTATCTAGTACACTAATAAAAGGGCGAATAACCCCGTATTTTAAGCGGTATGTAGTGCAGCTATGTAGGGAGCAGTGAGTGGTTTGGACTTTCGCCTGAGGAACCGGTGTGAGCCTTCGGAGTAACACATCTTGACAGTGACAGATTCGTTTAATGAAAACGTTATTTTAATGTTGTTTTGTGTCTTAAAGAATAATAAAAAATGAAAGTCGTTGCACTGATAAGGTAACGAGGTGTCGCTTTGTCTGCTAACCTTTATTTATTATGTTTTAATTCACTGCTCCAATTTAGCAGAACTATCTTATTGATCAATTCTGCTGTCACAAAACTGTTTACAGTTACTCATAAAAGTGCACGTGTTTACAAATATAGCACAGCAGCTACACCTTCATACGAAGTCACCTGCCATATAAAGCAAAAAAAAAAAAAAGAACGAATAATCATCATTATTATGATTTATTCATTTCATTCTCTTGTGCTGTTCACAGTGGTGGAAAAGACAGCTGTTACAACATGATGCAGTGTGTTGCTGCAGGACACACTGTAGCAGCTCTGGCCAATCTCCGCCCAGCTCACACAGGTACGATCAGAAAGATGAAATCCTCAAAGAACTGCTCGTAAAAGTTCTCTAATCGAGTTCTCTCCTCACTCTGTGTCACTCAGATGAACTTGACAGCTACATGTATCAGACGGTTGGGCATCAGGCTATTGAGCTGTATGCAGAGGCCATGGATCTGCCACTGTACAGGAGGACCATCGAGGGCTCGAGTGTGGACACAGGCAGAGAATACAGCCCGAATGATGCTGATGAGGTGGAAGACCTGTACCAGCTACTTAAACTTGTAAAGGTAATTCTAGTGAAGGTGCTTTGCAAGTGAAAACGTTTCAGCCTTAAGATCGCTGAGCTGTGAAGCATCAAGCAAATCCCAGGTATTTCGAATCATGTCACGAGTAAACACCTAGTTAATCAGCTAAAGTCAGTTCCTAAGTCTTTTGGGGCTTAAAGCTTTTCCGCTTTCCAGATGCCATCCAGCTGTTCATTCATATCCACTGCATGCACTGATACACTCGAGTTTCTTTGTATGCTTTACAGCCGCCAAATAAGATGTAAAGATCAAAAGGTTCACGTACACTTACTTCCACATGTAATGTGACTGCAGGAAATGGGTGTGTTCATGAGGCAGGCGGTGATCGGGTTTCTTTTTCTTCATACTTTATGCACGTTTTAATTATACAACCCCAAAAATATAAGGCTGAAACCCTGATCCTTGAAAATGTCTTTGTGGAATCATTTACTTTCAGATATTTATTGAGTGTTTTGATTTGTTCAGAATAAATGTTGCGTAGTCTTTTGCTGCTTAAGTTAAATACTATATGTTTGCACACTAATATCTGGTTATATCTGTGCTCAAATGTAGAAAGATGAATGATCGCATGCAATGAATAATCTGATTGTTAGGCTAAAAGAAAATAAAAAATACAATAAATGTTATTGGATTTCTTAAATTATCATAATGGATTAATCCAATTTCAAATGCTTCCGTATGTTATTTACATGACTACTTAATAATCCTGTGGAAATCCGATAGTCGTCTGATAATTAGTATGCATTAAGCTCATTTGTTTTGCGTTAAAGACATGAAAGAATACAGGGAGTAACCTTCTATAAGAAAGTTACACGGCTGTAGGAAATTCTAGCTGTACGTACTGTATGTACCTATGTGTTACTGCTTTTTGATGCTATTTGATAGTGTTAGGTTCAGGTTTTGATAGCGACAACAAGTAGTTGTCAGGAAGTAAAACAGGGATGTAAAGTTGTCAAGAAGTAAAACATGAAGTAAAACAAGGATGTAAAGTTGTCAAGAAGTAAAACCAGGATGCTACGGCGGAAGGGGGAAAGCACCGCAGAGTGATAAGGAACTCATCCTCAAGTGTGTTAGTAAGGTGTCAGGCCACCATAAGCTGCCAGAAAAGATTCAGTTACCATGGAAGTGTCTGGAACTGTATTGAAGGGACAAATATCAGGCTTCCAATTCAAACAGTTCACCGTTATCAGTGTTTTGTCTAACATTGTCAGTTGTCTAACAAGTGGCTTCAAAATGTGCTTAATTGGGTTGAGATCTTGTGACTGATCGACAAAACATGATTTATATAATAATATATACATAAAACCAGTGAGTGAGGGCGGGTCATCCAGGCAGAGGCCACTCCCATCAGGATAGAACTGCTTCGTCAGAGGATAAAGGAGTTTCCCGCTGTATAAAGAGAAAATGGGGCTGATTTTGTCATCTGCAACAAGATGGTTTAACTTGTGCTCTATTCCCTTTTTTATATCGGATGTTTCACCTTCCCCCTTTTCTCATTTTTGGAAAAGTTTAATAATATCCATCCATCTTCTATAGCTTACTCCTTCTTCAGGGTCACGGGGAATCATCGGGCACAAGGCGGGGTACACCCTGGACAGGGTGCCAGTCCATTGCAAGGCACAATCACATACACACTCACACACCCATTCATACACTACGGACACTTTAGACGCACCAATCAGCCTACCATGCATGTCTTTGGACTGGGGGAGGAAACCGGAGTACCCGGAGGAAACCACCGCAGCACAGGGAGAACATGCAAACTCCGCACACACATGGCCCCAGCAAGAATCGAACCCCGGACCCTGGAAGTGTGAGGCGAAAGTGCTAACCACTAAGCCACCGTGCGCCCTAGTTTAATAATATAGTTCTTATAATATGGCTTCACAATTTTGTTGTGTTTATTTAAAATTGCAATATGTTATACGCATGGTGGCTAAGTGGTTGGGCCACCACGTGTGCTTCTGCTCTGTGTGGATGGAATTTGCATGTTCCCCCCGTGCTATGGGAGTTTCCTCCGGGTTCTCCAGTTTCCTCCCTCAGTCTAAAGACATGCGCTGTAGGCTGATTGGCATTTCTGAATTGTGAGTGTGTGATTGTGCCCTGTGATGGGTTGGCACCTTGTCCAGGGTGTCCGCCACCGTGTGCCCCGAGTTCCCTGGGATAGGCTCCAGACTCCCCCGTGACCCTGTGTAGGGTTAGCAGTACAGAAGATGGATGGATGTATGGATGGATGGATGGATGTTATTTTTGACCTATAACCCAGTCTTGCTGTCGTGTAAGCACTTGTACAAAAAGCAGTAAGAACATCCAGTGAACGTCTCCCAAGAGCCTCCTCTTGTACTCTTATTGCTTGTTTGTGGCTTTAATATTTGTTGCTGATCATTTAAAAAAAAACACCCAAAAAAAACAGGTTAATCTGCAAGTGCTCAAAGACTGTGTGGTTCGGCTCAGGGGAACTTCACTCATTTTGTTTGCAGTTGGAACTTTTTCCAATCTTCAGCTGTCTAGTTTATGTGAGCCTGTGCCTACTGTAGCCTCAGATTCCTGATCTTGGCTGACAGGAGTGGAACCTGATGTGCTCTTCTGCTGTTGTAGCTCATCTGCCTCAAGGTTCAACATGTTTGCACTGTGATGCTTTTTTTGATCATCACAGTTGTAAAGTTTAAGTTACCGTGGCCTTCCTGTCAGTTCTGACCGCTCTCATCAACGGGGTGTTTCTATCCGCAAAACTGTTGCTCATCTGATGTTTTCTGGTTTTTTGCGTCATTCTGTGTAAACTTTGGACACTGTTGTGTGTGAAAATCCCAGGATATCAGCAAGTTCTGATTCAGAAATAATCATAACATGCTACAGTCAAAGGGTGTTTTCACACCTAGTTCGTTTGAGCCCTCCAAGCACTCTCGGAGCGGTTCAGCGTGTAACGTGAACAAACCAAGTGACTTCAGATCCCCCTTAAAAGCACCCAAAAGTGAAACGTATGGTTTGTGGGTCCGTTTGTGGTTCGATTTCTTTGTGATATGTGAAAGCGATGAGGTCCCGGTCCGCTTTGTGTTTCGTTTCGATGTGTGTACCTGTAGGCTTGCCGTACCTGCAGCCATGTTCTTTCACTACAGAAAACAACACAAAACTTTTCAGCATGTCAGGTCATGGGATTGTGTGGTCTCAGGAGGAGAGCTGTGCACTTCTTAATATTCGGAAAGGGGATAGCATTAAATGCCAACTATCCTCAACACATAACGACACAAAAATATTTATTTTGAAGGATTGATGAATGAAGTATTCCTGCCTTTCTATGACAACATGGATGAAATTTTGGGTACAAGCTAGGGTCTGAGTTCTTATGAAGTTGTACTGAAGAGGACCGAAAAAGAACCGGGTTCTCTTTTGAGTCCACTATATTGTGAACACCAAAAGGACGGAGGTCACGTTCGACTGGTTCACTTTAAGTGATCTGGGTTTGGTTCTTTTAAAACAAACTATATGTGAAAACACAAAGTCACTGAGATCACATTTTTGCCCCATTCTAATGTGTGATGTGAACATGAACTTATTAAGCTTATGCCTTAAATCTGCTTGATTTTATGCAATGCATGACTGTGGCTGATGCAGGTGTTCCTACTAATAAAGTGACTGCTGGGGAAATCGTGTACAGTGAGGGAAAGAAGTATTTGATCCCCTGCTGATTTTGTACATTTGCCCACTGACAAGGAAATGATCAGTCTATAATTTTAATGGTAGATTTATTTGAATAGACAGAATAATAATTTATTTGACAGAATAACAACAAAAAATCCAGAAAAACACGTCAAAAATGTTATAAATGGATTTGCATTTTAATGAGGGAAATAAGTATTTGACCCCCTCTCAATCAGAAAGATTTCTGTCTCCCAGGTGTCTTTTATACAGGTAATGAGCTGAGATTAGGAGCACACTCTTAAAGGGAGTGCTCCTAATCTCAGCTTGTTCTATCTGTATAACCTATCCCACAAGCAATCAATCAATCAGATTCCAAACTCTCCACCATGGCCAAGACCAAAGAGCTCTGCAAGGATGTCAGGGACAAGATTGTAGACCTACACAAGTCTGGAATGGGCTACAAGACCATTGCCAAGCAGCTTGGTGAGAAGGTGACAACAGTTGGTATGATTATTCGCAAATGGAAGAAACACAAAAGAACTGTCAATCTCCTTCGGCCTGGGGCTCATTGCAAGATCTCACCTCATGGAGTTGCAATGATCATGAGATCACTGAGGAATCAGCCCAGAACTACACGGGAGGATCTTGTCAATGATCTCAAGGCAGCTGGGACCATAGTCACCAAGAAAACAATTGGTAACACACTACGCCGTGAAGGACTGAAATCCTGCAGCGCCCGCAAGGTCCCCCTGCTCAAGAAAGCACATACACATGCCCATCTGAAGTTTGCCAATGAACATCTGAATGATTCAGAGGACAACTGGGTGAAAGTGTTGTGGTCAGATGAGACCAAAATGGAGCTCTTTGGCATCAATTCAACTCGCCGTGTTTGGAGGAGGAGGAATGCTGCCTATTATTTCCTGTATAAAAGAAACCTGGGAGCCAGAAATCTTTCTGATTGAGAGGGGGTCAAATACTTATTTCCCTCATTAAAATGCAAATCAATTTATAACATTTTTGACATGTGTTTTTCTGGATTTTTTTGTTGTTATTCTGTCTCTCACTGTTCAAATAAACCCACCATTAAAATTATAGACTGATAATTTCTTTGTCAGTGGGCAAACGTACGAAATCAGCAGGGGATCAAATACTTTTTTCCGTCACTGTGCATACATACGTGTGTGTGTATTTTATATTATGTTATTATATATATATATATATATATATATATATATATATATATATATATATATATATATATATATATATATATATATATATGTGTGTGTATATATATATATATATATATATATATATATATATATATATATATGTATGTGTGTATATATGTATGTGTGTGTATATATATGTGTGTGTGTGTGTACTGTACACATATTGCATGTACTTATAATTAATAATACTGTCCCATTCTTTATGGCAGTAAGTTTTTTTTTTGTTTTGATTTGGGGGTTTTTTTGTTTCAAAAGAAATCTCCAACATGTGCATGCAAGTTAAAATAAGGCGTGATGAAGTGCATGTTGAGGCACGACAAGTATTTCTGATCTTGTCCTAAGTCGTGAACAATGTGATTTGAGTTACGCAAGTCCAGGTCACTTGATTGGAGTCCTCAGCTGTGGTGTCTCCAGTAAAACTACTGAATGCAGTTTTATATCAACTGCATACTTTACAGTCATTATGATTCTTTCCAATGTGCTGAATGTAACTTTTAATTCCATGCAGTGTATATGAATGAACTGAAAACCTCTTAGTCTGTATATAGTACAAAATTCTAAGCCAATTACCAAGAACTGTCTGTTTTTATTTAATTATTTTACCTCCTTCGCAATTATAGTCCAGGATCCAAAATTGAGAATTGTTTAAATTATATTATATATATATATATATATATATATATATATATATATATATATATATTTTTTTTTTTTTTTTTTAACACAGCATTGTCTGTTAAATGACTCAGGTATACTCTGCTGTGATAAGTGATATGTATTAACATTCCTATACCCAGTACTGTTTGAGGAGCATAATTAAGGTGTCCCAAAAGTCTCCATAGTGGATCATGTTCGCCAGCACCATGTAGGTTGTGTCTTCATGAGTGGTTGTTCATGGACGTCCATGTCTCAGATGGTCCACAGCACTGCCAGTCTTTTTGACTGTTTATAAGATTGGTAACAGTGTCGTGTACGATGTGCTTCCCATGTTTCCTGTTAAAGTCTATCGCAGCCTGGGACAGCTTCCTGATCCAGCCATAAGAATGATTTGAATATGTTTTTCTTTGACCAAGGCAACCTTAAAGGATAGCTGGAAAAAAGTAAAAAATTATTTATATATATATATATATATATATATATATGTGTGTGTCTGTGTGTGTGTTCATATATACAGATGCACAGTACTGTGCAAAAGTTTTAGGCACCCTATTTTTTAACTTTATTGTTATAGATTTTTATTTTATGATGTCTACATTATCGAGTCAGTACAAAAAAACATTTTTATTAACATGTTTATTTTCATTTTATGTCATATGTTACAGAAAAATGTTAATGTTGAAAAGCATAATAATGGCTGCTGGATTTTGATGCAAATATAAGAAGCAAGTGCTACAGTCAAAGTCTCCAGAAGAACCGTGTCTGGTTCTGCAAAATGCTCAATACATACAACTCATTTCCTCATAAAACTGCACTAATTCTACCAGAGACTACTATTTTTATTTTTTTTTCACACCAAATATTGACTTTGTTTCATTTACTACTATTTACTGTATAAACATTTAATTTCATTATTTTGAAGGCACCTTTGCTCTGCAGCATTTCTTTTCATCTGCCTAAAACACTTGCACAGTGCTGTGTGTGTGTATATATATATATATATATATGTTTTTTTTTATTATTATTGTTATTAATTTTTTAAACATTATTATTATTAGTAGTATATATGTATTTCACGTTTTGACTTTCACATTCATGTTTGTCTCTACGATCTTCTGTGTAAAATAATAATAATTTAAAAAATCCCGTCCTCCCAATGTATTATTCAACTTTTTTCCCCCAAGTGGAGTTAGAGAATATTCATTTTGAGGGCCTAATATTTGACCAGGTTGTGTTACGAGGTGTCTGTCACGTCTTTTGCCTGATGTGCTTTGTTCACTTCTCCATGCTTCTTTCTGCCATGAGAGAGTTAATCAGAGTTAAAAAGTTCTCTTCCTGACAGAGTGAGCAGCCTCTCATACCTGCACTGGACACTGCAGATCATTCTGCATCCTGCGCCTTTACTGCGCCTTCAACCTGAGCGCCATCAAATTTTTACTGCTTGTTATTTTGTTATGGGGGCTAGACGGCCTGACACTGTGTAAACAGGAATGGGGAAATGCTCTTTCTGTACGTCTGTGCAAACATGTTCGTTCAGCGTCACTCTCTCATTGGACATGACCAGAACGTGAAGGACAGAGCTCATGAACCTGCCTCAGGGCCTCTTGTCCTTATTTTTTTTTGTTGTTTATTTTGTTGTTTTTTTTTTCCTTTAACAATCTCCAAAAAGGTCTAAGCCCTTCACCATTGCTGTTTTTGCTGAGTTCTGAATTATTGTGGTCAGTGTGGGCCATCATAGTGTTGTTCTTGTTTTCTAATAACCTTATTTGCTGAATGCCCCACAGGTGGTGGTGGTGGTTGTTGTTGTTGTTGTTGTTGTTGTTGTTGTTGTTGTAGTAGTTGTTTGGCAACTATGGACCATTAGATCTGCCGTCTGTATAATTTTTACCACACTTTGGATGATCTGTGGGCTTACGCCTGCATATGATAAACACTCATTTCCTGTCTGTGTTTAAAGGAACAACACTCAGCACTGTCTGTGTCTCCGTGTTCACCCGTTGTACTTAGGCTTTTTATTTCAATATAAATAGTTGAAAGAAAGAAAACAGGAAATTGCTGTTATTGTGTTAATCATAGTCAGTTCTATCAGTTCAGAGGTGGAACATTTTGCTGTAGGTTTATTAGAGCAATTTCACTTTCTCTTTAAAACACAATCCTTGGTTTTTGCTTCACTGTTAATAAGGTGCGAGATTGGATTATATCACCCTCGCTTTTTATCCAGAAGTAAGTGAAATACGACAGTTAGATGAACTACTAAAAAAGGCATATTTATTTTTCCCCCTTCATGTACAAACGAGTTACTTTATAAGTTTTATATAAGCTCGTTTAACATCAGTGAGTTTGCTCACACTGTGTTTGCCTGTATGCTGCTCAAGATGTTTTCCACTCAGCGTTCACTTGAGTTTGATTTGTGGTGGAGGGAATGAAAAAGAAAAAAAAAAAGAAGAAGAAAAAAAAAAAAACAGCCCCTACGATAATTAACTGTTGAATCACTCTCCCAGGAAAAGAGCAGTTTTAGCATCAAAAAATGTGTTTGGGAAGTGTGATATTTTGAAAGATCCATCCTAGCAGTTTGAAATAATTAGATGTTATTAAAATCTTTTGGGGAAATGACACTTGAACATGGATGAAAGAATATTTTTAGGTGGTGTACTGAAACACCCCTTTCGCTCTTTGTAATGGGTGAAGTGTGTGAGGAGAACTTGTGTGAACTGTGATGCAACAGTGCCACCTATAGCTGCTTCTGACTCACACTTCATGCAGTGTTGTCCCCCCCCCCCTTTTTTTCCTAAAGTATTGGTTGTCCTTTTCAGAAATCAAAAGAAGGTATCATTTTCTTTGCCAGTATTGTTAATGGGGGGGGGCGAGGGGGGGGGGGTTGCAGCTTTTTCAGCGGTGATGTTAATCGTGTGGTGACAATGCGGCCTTGCTCTCATCCCTCCTGCTCTTGGTGGCTCTCGGGCTTTTGATGTGTGTAATCTGAGAGACACGACGCAGTCGGGCCATGCACTGACGAGCCTGAACTCTGAACCTAGCTTTGAGACAGAGAGATAACAGTTTTGTCAGTGGAGAGATCTTTCTTCATTTCTTTATGTGCGCGCTGATTGCAGGAATATGCCCAAGATTGATGTACTCTTTCCTTCAAGTGCGTGTCTAATAAATCAGCGGCCGAATTAAATGTCGGCTGTGCCTCGTGAGCCTCGTAAAAAAGGATTAAAAATTCTCTAATATGAGATATAATAACGGAAATAAAAAGGTGATTTTTGACACCCACAGATCTTAATTATTTTTTAAATCCGTCATGTTTACCTTTTGAGTTTGAGAAGCAGTGATATTGATCCAACAATAAAGTTGTTGGTTTGTTTGTTTGTTTGTTTTTTTACTCCTCATATCTGCAACCTAGTGATTAAAATCAATCACATCTGGCTGCAATGCCACGTCACCTATAGGAGCTTCGAAACATTACTTGTGGACATCTCAAATCCTGTACTTGTGTGTTCACCTTCTCATGCCAGTGTGTATATCTATAGGTCAGAGGTGCTGTCATATGATTTGTTAGCATCTCTTACCTCTTTAACTTAATGCAGGTGCTAGAAACTCTAAAAACCCTCTTGCACATCCCTGGAGTTAAGCGAGTTTATATATAATATGCTGGAATAAATTACAGGATTATTTTATATATATATATATATATATATATATATATATATATATATATATATATATATATATATATATAAATATAACATAATATAATATAATCGCCTCGATTTAAAAAAAAATGAAAAAAAATATTTTGTGGTTTGCCAATGGAAGGTAAAATGGAAAAAATATTTTTGTAAACTCATATAATCTCAAGACCATACACCATGTTGTTAGGTTAAAATAACAACATGTAGTTACTGCATGTCAGCTCCGGTATTTGAAATTATTTCATAAAAGAAAAATGACTGGAACTCTGGGGTTTAACTGCGGTTTAGCGTGCTGGCTCTGTTGTATGTAAAACATTAATAATGGCTGTCTGTATTTTGACTTATATAAATCTGATAAACCTATTTCATACTAATAGGTATTCTAGAAAATTCATATCCCTCTCTGGTCATATTTCTTTGTTAGAAAAGAGAATGATTATTTTGGTAGTTGATTTCCAGAGCCAGGATGTACCTGTGTCTTTATTTTTTTTTTCTTTCTGTTCTTCCCCCTCCACCATCTGACCTGTCATGAAAAGCCACAGAAGAGCAGCGCTCCGTCGCTTTGTAGCCGAACACTTCCTTCCGTCGGCGTGTATTAAAAACACAGGCGTTTTGGCCGAGCTGAACCTGGTGTTTAAGTGCACTCCTGGGCCCGAGCGGCCTCCATTATCGACATCATCAGACGAGCACGGGGCCTCCTGAGAGCAGGGTCCATCAGGCCGGCCCAAAACACGCGTTTGTTTTTCCTCTGTTTCCTCATCTGTTTGTGTCTGGGCCTTGGCGCTAGGGGCAAACTTTTATCCGGAGCCTTCAGAAGGCTGGCGCTGGTGGAGCTCTCCCGCTGTGAGGCCGCGGGCCAGCGAGCTGCTGAGCCACGCTGATCGATTGTACCCCTGCATCGAGGTGTCCCGTGTGCTGTGCTGCATGCTAGCGTGGAAGAAAAATCTAAATCGAAACTCTTTGTGATTACTGTCACATTTATTGCTAAAATGGTGCTGAACTCAACAAAAAAAAAGGGTATATTTAAACCTGGATGCACGGAATACACAAAAAGAGCAAAAAACGCACTTGTATCAATCCATTAGTAGATGAAAAATGAATAAATGGATACGTGTCCATCGTACAGCCTGTGCAGCAGAGTAAAGCCTAAATCCTCACACAGGATAAACATGCTTTTACACCCGTCAGCTCCTGTGCGTGCTGTTGTTTTCTGAATTTATCATGTTTCAACAGACTGAGCTGTTTCTCTAGTGTTAGGAATGGGTGAGGTTTCTGCTTGTTTTCCGCATGCGGAAGGATAGCGGTGTGGCTCAGATAGTAGCCGTTCGCATTGTTTCATGCCCAAGTGGAAGTGGTGGGACAGGATCTGTTCGACACACAGAGCCATTTCCTCAGCCGTGATCAAACCCCCCCAGCCCCCCCACCCCCTACCCCCAAACAGTAGATAAAGCGCTTTGCCTAAAGCCTTTGTAATTTGTATTTTTCTGCTCAATCTTGTTTAGTGATGATGGAGAGAGATAGGCCTTATCTCGGTTTGCCGAGAGCATGAGCAGCCAACGCCGCTTGAACGTCGTTGAAATAGAGTCTGCTTTTTTGGCCTTTTTATCAATTGCGCCTGGCTATTAAGATGAGTTGTAGACATAGCTCGGAGTTATTTGCGTCAGATCGCTGTAACCCCAGGTTTACACACTTTCTTTTTTTTCCCCCCACCGTTAGGAGATTGTGAATGAGCCACTGCAGCTTTCAGGCAGATACACTACAATCAATATGCGAGGGGAAATGTGTAAGTCGGGATAAGTAATCTGAAAGACCTCCCGAAATGCTGTTGAAAATTGAGTTAATAGAAATTGCCTTCAGAGGCTTCCTTCACTTTCGGGGGAAAAAAAAAAAACCTCAAGTTCTGTGTAATTATGAAACGTAGATAAAGAAGTTCGAGTGTGTGTAGTCGGAGCAGCCGGTGCGCTTTTTGGGAACCTGGGCTTCCCAATAAAACGCTCAGACCTGGAGCCCATCCAACAACAGCATAGTTTTACTAAGGCAGAAATAAAGAGGCTCTGAAGCTTCGGGCGCTTCAGATCACAGAGCCATTCACTTCTTTCATTGGTTCCTGGCTCGATCTGCTCGTTTCTCCTCACACGGAGTGTGAGCGATAGCTCTCAATCAGCTCTCACCGACTTATCCCGCCCCAAAAAAAACCCCCCTGATGACTTTCAGTGTTTTGTTTTGGAAAGCATTCCCTGGGAGAAATATTTGTGGCAGACCCTACACCTCCTGCTGCGGAAGCCATAAGCAGCCTTACAAAAACAGAGTCTGGAGTCTGGACAGTGTGTCAAACCTGAGGCCTTACTTTTTTTTCACTCTGCTTAAGAGGAGAAGGGGGGAGGAAGACTTCTGAGCCGACGGAGCTGTTGACAGGGATTCTGAAGATGGATCTTTGTGCTGCTTTTTTTTTCTTTTTTCCCCTTCGGTATAATGAGTGATGAGTATTAATCAGGAAAGCATTTGGCTAGACCAAAGTTAAGCAGTATTGTTGTGGTGAGTGTTCAGACATAGATGGATTTATTTTCATATTCTTCCAATGGAAGAAGTGCGAGAAGGACCCACGCCAGTTCCTACATGTTTATATCTTTGGTTTAAGTCATGTCAGGACACGGGGTGATCATTTTGTTCTTTCTGAGGAGACGTTCTCTAACAAGCGTTAACATTTTAATAGAGAAGCACTGTGAGTCCGGATAACCTCTTCTTCTTCTCGCTTCTGAACTTTGAAAGGATCCGTTGCTATATGACTCCATTCCCTCAGCTCGCACTTTTCCATGCATGTTAGTATGGAAATCGTTTTTTTTTCCCCCGGCTTCGAGAACACGGTGAAACCCTGGCTTTGTGCTTGCTTTGGCCATGCGCAGGTTCAACCCACCTCACGTCTGCCGTGTGTTTACATAATAATATATATATATTTAGGAGGAAACTCATGAAACGTTAATCTCTCCACTTTTTAACTCTGATGAATTTCTACATTTTCCAGCTGTGCTGCATGGCATATTTATGCTCGAACCTATCTGTGAAAACGGCTCTGTCAGTGTAAATGAATCACGGCTAGCCTCATGTGTGCACTGCAGGCTAGGAGACCTCATACCATTCAGCCCACATGTCTTCATTTCTAAAAAAAAAAAAAAAAAAAAGCGGGAAAGAAACAGTTTTCTGCATTGTAAGGTGTTGAAAGGTTCCTCCGTTACTCCCACAGTGCTGTAACTTTCTCAGAGAGGTCATCATTGTTTTGTGGCTTGCGCGACCACACTGTAAACTGTTATGGCTGGAACACAATGGTCAGTGTAAGCTATTGGTATATATCACATTCCATAACACACAGAACCTGCCTGGCTTGTGTAATAGTGACTTCTCAGCCTTCTTCAGCCGGGAAGACGCACACGGACATGGACATGCATTGATTTCACCAAGAAAAGAGTGTCTTCCTGTAGTGAAGCACAATATCATTGATTAGAAATAAACACATCTGTAGAATATCGGAGTGTTCACAAGTCCTGGCCACTTCAAGTCATTTTTAGTTGAGAAAGCAAAAAAAAACCCAACCATCTAATAGATTAATCACTCATTATCTACGTGATGCAGCATGTCATTCATTTACAGCAGTTTAATAACAGAAACGTATTTTCTTTTTTTAGGTGAAGTGACAAAATCTCAGCAACTGGTGAAATTAAATGCATTGCACTGTGAATGAATTTCTTCGAACATGTAGACATGGTATTATGCATTCATAATGTAAACTACAGAAGATGAAAATCATAAGAAACTCATTATTTTAGCAGTCCATAGAGGACTTCACAGAGATTTTTGTGTGTGTGTGATTGTTGCAGGTAAAATTGTGGTTTTTTAAACAATTTTTGAGCTTATTTGCAGAAAACGACTTGAATTGATGAATTTGTTTTGTCTTTGGTGGTGATGTTTGCCGGTCAATGGTACAGAGTTTGCTTGATTTTGTGCTAATTTCTGCAATTTCTCATAAATGCTAATGTTTCAGATTGAATTTTATTTAAATACCTACAGTCGTGACATTTCTACCTTAAACCCATATGGACATATTTAAATTGTTGAGTACGTTTTTCCCTTAACTTTCCTCTTTTTTTGGTCTTCTTACAATGGGGTCCAGTAGTGTAAAACCTTTCGTTTAAAATCTGCAAATAAAAGAAAGAGTTTGTTAGAGGTGTTAAAAAATTCAAAACAAAGACAAGAAACGTTTAATATCTTCTCTATTCCATATTCAAGATTCTGCACTATTTCACTAAGGTCAGGTTTTTTCCTTGAGTTTTTATCTCTTCCATTGAAGCACGTGTTCAGACGGAACACTAATGGACTTGAGCTAAAACGGATCATCGGGTTTTACACAAACTCGTGGAGTCCATGCTAGCTCGAGTGCACGCCGTGATTAACGCAAAAGGGGGACGGAAAACCTCCACACTAACTGTTCCTCAGTGGTGGAATGAACTTCCAACCTCTGTCCGGACTGCAGAATCTGTCATTAGTTTCAAAAAACAGCTAAAAAACATTTCTTCTGTGAGCACTTAACTAACCCCTAAAATGCTAATAACCCCCACATTTAGTTATTTAAAAAAATCCTTTACTCTGGCTCTTACACCTCTACTCTGCTTCTCTAGAACTCAATTATAAATCTTGTATAGTAGCACTACTTGTATTGTTCTCCGCTTGATATATTGCTTTGCTTCTTTTTCCTCATTTGTAAGTCGTTTTGGATAAAAGCGTCTGCTAAATGAATAAATGTAAACGGGTAAAGGGATAAGAAATTTAAATTCTTGTAAATCTTTCGAAGATTCCACTTTTCCCTTAAGTTGTTGTGATGTAATTTGTTATGAAAAACGTTGTGTCCAGTTTAAACAGAAAGCCAAATAGAAGCATTTCCACTGGTCTCGGATATTTGGAACATACTCTGAATGTTTATTAGAAGGTTGCACCCTACACAGTGCAATAAATTCCCAATTAAAATCCATTAGTGAGGCAGAAAACAAAACCTTCTAATATATTAATAATATTGTACAAATGTGGCAGGCTGACATTAATATTGTGTTGCTGAGCATAAGCAATAGTTTATTGAAGAGTTGTAAATCACTCTTGTAGACCTTCTGTTTATTCTGACTAATATTAAAGTATTGGCACACAGGGCTTTGCTTGGGTATACTGGCCACCATTCGTGCAGGTCACCAGTGTTATTTTAAATAACTGCTTAATGAGATAGACAAGCAACAGCACCACCAGCGATCCACAGAATTTCGAGGGCACTTGACTAATTTATTAGGTGCTTACATAATGAGTGCACGGTTAGTGATTACAGGCTTGAAACGTATTATTATAAACCCTGTGGTAGAAACGTTGGATTTTGGCCTGGCCTGCTGCACGCTTGGTCTAACGCTGGCTGGTGTAGACCAGCAGAATATCAGTGTGACTTCTTAACTGAACAGTCTTTACTAAGAGTCATTCATAGTTGGTGTTAGACCCTGATTCTCAGTTTCTGTTGTCTGGGCTGTAGTGTGTCACCTTGTCATGGGAGGATTCTGTCCTGTTAAGTAAAGGGCATTGGAAAAAGAAAAAAAAAAACACGAAAGGAAAAAAAAAAAAACAAGAGGGTCTTCATGCGTTCAACAAAGCCTCTCTGTACATCTCAGACAGCAGTGCTGGATTGATAGTGTGTGTGTGTGTGTGTGTGTGCGCGTGCGGATGTCAGGCCCTGAAGGTGTTTGGAAATGTTATGAAACACAATTTGTTTGACCTTACATGTATTGTCACAGAGGTCCTTCTAACCAGGCAGTGCTGTGTGTGCAGGGACCCAATCCCATTACAGACACGGCCCAAGCTGATATAATGGAAGGACCCATTAAAACCATGTCTCGCCTGCTCATTCATTGATGGATGCAATGGATACAGAAGAGGGTGGGGTTAAACTGTGTATGCGTGTGCGTGTGAGGCACAGCGAGAGTACGATGGTCGTATGTGCCCTTGAGCAAACTGTCATTCAAGGCACTTTAATTAATTTCCTGCTTCTTCCTGCCTAGTCATGCTCCGTGAAAGGGGCAGTGTGTGTAACAGCATTAACACGATGCTGTGTGGAGCTTAAGCCTGGCTGAGTGTACACGAGAATCTACAGCTTTCCACACAATATGATATTGATTTCCAAAGCAGCGATTCAATATTTGATTCGACGGAATCTGCTACAATAGGATCTATTGACGAACGGTAGGGGTAGGCCTGCTGTTAATTAGTGTGCTGTTAATGGTGTACAGAAGGACTGGTTTAAAGGTATAAGAGTTATGGACACACCACATGCTATCTTATTAAATTATTCACACGTCAAATAAAAATACATTTTCCGCATGTTATTTATATTCGTTATTGTCCAGTCTTTTTATGAAGTTGTGTAAATATTTGCGCAAGTCAATCTAAATCAAAAAGTTCTACTGGATTTGCAAAAGTTTTGGACACTGATTTTCTTTGACTAACATCGATGCTAATAAAGGTATATATTTAATTAAACATTGTAGCAAACTCTTGAAAAGGTAAATGTGCACTTATATAGCGCTTTTATCCAAAGCGCTTTACATTGTGTCTCATTCACCCATTCACACACACACTCATACACCAATGGTAGCAGAGCTGCCATGCAAGGCGCTAGCTTGCCATCGGGAGCAATTTGGGGTTCAGTGTCTTGCCCAAGGACACTTCGGCATGTGGAGTCACCCGGGCCGGGAATCGAACCACCAACCCTACGATTAGTGGACAACCCACACTACCAACTGTGCCACAATATAAGTGCACATTTACCATTTACCATTTAAAAGGTCCAAGTCTGGAGCCAAATGACTGAAAAGGTCATTGTTTGTCTTCATTTATGGATTTATGTTGATTTGCTTTCTTTTTTTCTTTCTTCAAATGTAATATTTCTTTAGTTGATGTGTTTAATATGAAACCACGGGGTTCAATTCAATTTGTGTGTGTAATTGAAATACATGAAGCTATTGACCGCATAATCTGTAACTTAAAGAGCAGTAACTCATTTGAAGCCAATCATACGGAGCCTCTAAGGGGACGTGGTGATGGGGGGAAAAAATCTGAGATGGGAGAACGTTTATATTTCAATGCTTTTGCTTCCACGCGCAAAAACGTTTGCGTTCCGCCGAGAACCGTCGCGCTTGCTCGTAATTTTTGTGAATTTTGCGCGTTCTCTCACGAAGATATTTGAGATCTCGCAATTGTTTTGCATTCTCTCGCAAAGGGTTTTGAGTTCTCCCGAGAATATATCAAGGCCTCTTGTAAAACCTGTTGCGTTGTCTTAAGAAACGCGCGTTCTCGCGAGAGACTTCTGCGTGGTGCATGCTCTGGTATTTGCACAGCATCATTTGAATGATCTGAATGACTGCGTTGCTGCCAGTGAGAAATTAAACCTGAAGCACTGTTTGTATGGGAGGAGTACGTTTCGGTGGGAGGACATGAAGGTTTTACGAGAGAACGGTAAAACTGCGAGAGACCGCAAATGTCTTTGCGAGAGAATGGAAAAAAATCGCAGGAGAACGGCAAAAGAATTGCGATCGAACCATTTCTTTCACTCAGTTACACCAAAACAGTTTCTTGGGGGACGGATGCAACCGTTTTGAAGTATACATTTTCCTCCCATCTCATATTTTTCCATCACCAAGTTCCCTTAGAGTCTCCATACGATCAATATAGGTTTCTATTAAATGATCTTCTTATGCGTCCATTTTCACACTCGGAGCATGAGTAGGATACGAACGTTTTTTTTTCCTGACGTATTCATGAAGATTTTCATGAATACCGAATTTCATAAATGCTCCTACAAACCAGTTAATGAATAAATCCATTCGTGTACAGATTGATAAACGAGGCCCATTGTATCTGAATGTTTCTCGGTATTTGTTCATACTTAATCACAATGACTATTTTGCTTTATGAGCTTACGTCTAGGCCACTTGAGGATATTCAAAATGTCCATTTTGAGGCCGGTCGTAAAAAAGTGACCCAATTTTAGGCCAATTTTAACTGAAGTCTTCTCAGATTATCTGTTGATATTGATACGGAGCATATAAAATTCGAGTCTTAACCCCTCCTGTCCTACTCGCAATAGTTCTCTAGTCACGGCATTCCAGATTCCAGATGTGTTCTATAGTTGGGACTCGACACTCTGTAATGTCACGAAATTGGCCTGCGTGTAAACTGTCACTTTTCCCTCATTGCTTTGGGTAATTGTTTCTCTTTTTGGAACACGTGCAAGCTTTAATCACTTAACATCTTTATCATCCAGCTCAGTGCATTCATTTTTATGAAAGACGTTCGGGCCTTTGATTTAATGAATTTGACAATTAGCGAGTCGTGTTAATGAGTGTTAAGGGCTAAGGAGCTTCATTGACAGGGCTCTGAGCCTCGGAGCGCCGCTGCTCCCATCTGCAATGCTTCATTTCTGCTTCTCCTGCCCAAAGCTTGAAAAATGAGCCAGAGACGAGAGAGGACGAAAGATTAAAGGATGGCTTGCTTTAGAGTGCTAGTTTCCTTCCACTTCATTAGTAGCTGTGCGCTATGGTAATATAGGGACGGTGGAAAAAGAAAAGACACATTGGCCAGAACTAAATTTAAACACCGTGATTAGATGCAGTAATGGCTTTTAGGAGTCTGACATCTTTTTTTTTTTTTTCTTTTTTCCCGGAGAACTTAAACTGTCAAAAATAAAATAGGTCGATAGAGATTTCCAACTGTAGGAAATCAAGGTTTATGTTCATGAATCCAGAGAACACTTCTGCAATATCAATCCAGGCTGATTTATGCTTGTGCACAGCAGTTCCTGTGTGTTTCCTCCGTAAAGGATGAGAAAGTATGCATAATATTTGCGAAATTGAAGAGGCTGAGATTGTGTGCCGTTCTGGTAAAATAAGTAACCCTAGCCTCCTTCATTCCTGTCAGTCTCGCAGCGATGATTCGGACTGGATGAAAACAAAGCGGCCTCCAAAAATAACCTCTTGCTCGAGCTCCATCATACTCTGGTTTGTTTATAAATGGTCTAGGTCTCCGAACTCAAAGAGTGGAAAGAAATGGGTGTGAGAACGTTTCAGGAGTGAGCAGAGAAGTGCTATTGTTATCAAGCGATATTCAATTTCTATTCATATCCAGTTCCTAGTGACGATCCGAAAACTCACAGGTCCTTAACACAGGCTCATCTACAGTCCAGTAAAGCTTTTTTTTTGTCTTGGTGGGAAAATTTTTTTGCTGTTTAGATCATTTTTGATTCTCTGCCAGTATACTGTAAGGTTTCATCAGTTGAACTATGTGAACATGTACAGGAAGGGAATGAAATCGGATCATTGGTTAAAAATGGTAACTTTACATCCATCTGAAATAAATAATTGCTACTTTCCCACTGGAATACATCAGTATGACTGAGACATTGCCATGCTGCTCACCAAACAGTGTGGTTACACTGTGCTGCGTCCCAAATCCAGTGCTTAACCCAGACATTCCCGTTTTATAATAAATTAAGTTTTACACTGTTCACTTTTGCCTGTCCCAGAGCTGTAAATTTACTCTTAGGCTTTTAAATATATGAATACACTTCCAAGTCACCGTGTAACATTCAGTACGTTTACATGGACAACAATAATCTGATATTAACCCGATCAAGACGATACTCTGATTAAGAAACTAGCATGTAAACAGCAATTATTGATTACTTTAATCTGATTAAAGTTATACTGGAAGTAAACACAAATCAAATTAAAGACAGGTGGAGTATTCCTGTTTTAGTCGCATTATCGACATGCATTGCAGACATGTACACACCTTAATCACACTATTAACTTTGTGTGGGAGTTTTCACCGCATTTTCCGACAGGACACGTACACACAGGGCAGTGCTCAACCGTTTGACGGCAAACAGGAGAGCACGGCTGCGTCCCAAACCGCGTACTTACCTACTATATAGTAGGCAAAATACATGTATTTTGGCTAATATATAGTAGGTAAGTACGCGGTTTGGGACGCAGCCCACGGCTTCAAGCAGCCATCTATTTGCACGTACAGCATGACAAATAATTAACTGCAGTTGAAGCTTTCATAAAATAAAAAATGAAACACCCAAAACTGTATATGGTACCATGACGAAGATGAAATGTATGTCAATACGTGAAATTCTGGAGGGAACGTCGGACGGCGTGGTCATGGGGACGTAATGACGTGTGCTGTTAATCGAGCTATGTTCTATAACATGTAAAACAGGAACATGAAAGGAGTATTCTAAAAGCAACTCATGAAAACACCTCAATCACAATATTGTCTTATTCAGAATAAGGTTAATAATTAGATTACTGCTGTCCATGTAAACGTAGTCATTGTTAGCGATACAGTACTCTTTTCTTGTTTTGAACATTAAAATAATAGCTGTTAAGACTGTAAGAGAGTGTGTGTGTGTTCGTAAACGCGAGAGCAATGGATCTCGCCATGCTTTCACTCGCCTGTGTTTGTAGCCAGACCTGAGGCTGTAATATCTCCATGTCCCTGACACACACATACACAAGCGTACATATATATTCTTTATCTGATTAGCTGGCGTGTTTGTGTGGAAGGCAGCGTCAGCCTCAGGCAGGGCATGGATTTCATTTAAAAAAAAAAAGTATCAAAGGTTTACACGTTGCTCTTTTTAATCAGCATGTTTATCAGGCAGAGAAAAATTGCAGGAAGGACCACAGGGAGAGGGGAGGGTTATCTTAAGCACCAGTAGCCTGGGAAATTGATAATGGCTACAAGGTAATTTACTGCCAACTTGTGCATCCCCGCGCGTGGGGCTGCCCCCCATTCTAATTACAGCACATGTAATGTCCTAATGAAGCTGCGGGGTGGTGCGTGTGTGTGTTTGTGTTTTTGCGTGTGTGTGTGTGTGTGTGTATGTGTTCCTGTAAACTGTCCTCTTTTTGCAGCTGAAAATGAACTCATCTCAGCGCTCGGTGGAAATCTCATCGTCCCGCCGGAGTATGCGGTGGCTCAGAATTTATGGTCCTGCTCGAGTGAAACATTTAATCATTGTGGAAATGTTAATTGCGCTCTTGCAAAGAGTCTAGGCTTCTATATGAATGCATGGTGCAGAGCTGTTGGTGTTGTCCGTCACGGTCAGCACACAGGCATTTGCATCGGGAAGATGATCAGCCACTGATCAGGAAGCTCCGTACATCGGTCGTGTTTAGTGGGCCGAACTCACAGGGCCGCTTTTCTGTGAGGGTCAGTGGTTCATTGAGACTGTTGATAAGAACACGGCTGCTTCAAGAGGACAGGACGTAGCCCGAGTCTCCCCATCCTGCAGGGGACGTGAACAGAGTCAGGAAAACCCTGCTACCCCTTCCATATATAAACATCCCCCCTGCCTATCTGACAGAGGAAGAGACCTGCTATTGAGCTCTGTTATCTCTGGTTTAAAACTGGGTATCATTGTGCAAAGGAAAGAGAGTAAATATTGCTTTACCTCTATTGCTACTGTCTGCTTTTGATGTCACGCTTCCTGCTTTTGTGATTGACAGCCATACTGGAGTCGTTCTCCGAGTCTGACATGAACTGAAATTCATCTGTATTAATCTGAAATAATATATTTTTTATTGTATTAATTTTACTTTTCATGTATTTGAATGTCTTTGAGTATTATTAGTAGCACTACACTTTACCTTCGTGTCCTATAAACTGTGTATAATGAAACTGTGTTGCTTTCTTAAGCGAATAATTTGACCATAAATCATTAGTGTTTTCGATTTGTTTGTTTATTTGTTTGTTTGCTTGTTTGTTTTTTGTTAAATGCAAAACCCCTTCCCCTTTAAATGAACCCTTTATAAGGAAATTATCAAGACAAAGAAAGTGAGTTTATACCAACAAGACATTTAGTTAATAAGGTTTCACACATGTTCCTTCGTTATCAAAAATAACAAATTTGCATCTGTATTTCTGAATGCGATTTAAATGTTCTATCTAATATGTAGACTTCTGGCCCCCAAAAAATGGACCAAACCCAAAATGGCAAAATATTAACAACTATTAAAAATTGTAATTAAAATTAGAAAACATAAATGGTCAGAAAATTTGCAATAATTCAGCAAACAGATAAAATATTTCCCCTTTGATATCTTTAAATGTTTAAGCCTTATGGTTAAACTTGCAAACAAGTTTTGTTTTTTTTAAGTTATTTTATTTAAATAGATTTTTTTTTACATTAGATTAATTTTGTACACCCAGACAATTAGTATTTTTACATCAAACATTTTTAATCATTATCATGATTTTACTTTTGCATTCAAGAAGACAATATAAGTGAATTTCCCTGCTTCTAGATTTTTTTCCCCCAAACAGTTCACTGCAGCGAATGGAAACGTTGGCACAAGACGTCTCGCATTTGTTTCACTCTTGCAAATTTTCTGGCCAATACTTTGTTGTTCAGATTATTAAAAGCTTAATATTTTTGCCGTTCTGGTCAACCTTTGTCTTTATAACTGCCTGCACACAGTGTGTTATAACTCCATCTTACATATAGCAGATTCTATATACTTCTCGGACTTAGAATAATAAAATTCTCCGATTGTATACGCTGCCTTTTTGCAAAACCTTTTTCTGTTTGCTTTTGGTACTTTTCAAAATAATTCTCTGGGGATTTTTGCATTACGTTTTGAATTATTGTCTTTTTGCAGGACACATCCATATTCCCAAAATAACAGTAAAAATGCAAGAAATAAAGTACACTATACGGAATGGCTTGTTTTTGGGGTTTTTTCAGACCCATTTTTGTACATTCATCAACACAAAGGTCATTTGGACAAAATGACTGAATGTAGACCATAGGCTCTCATGTAGTATTCTGACAATTCTAACAGTACTCTATCATAAAATATTTTCCATGTAGACGACTTCTGTCAGTCCATCTGGATACGAGTGTCTGCCGAGTAGCAGAGATGTAAATGCTAACATGTATGCCACATTAAATATCTAGTGTTTTTCCTGTGTGTGTTTCTTGCTCAGGAAAAGGAGGGTGTTGAAGCAGTATCAGTAGGAGCCATTCTGTCTGACTACCAGAGAGTTCGGGTGGAAAATGTGTAAGTAAACCGCATCTTATTTCATCCTTTTTTCTTTTAGCTCATGAACCGGCAGCATCATGTGTACTCACATTAGTGAATTAAGCAAATGACTCTGGATGTGAAATCTGATGAGCTGAGAGATCATAATCAGTGTCAACATACATTTCTCCTAGCTTTACCTTAAACTGCTGTCACAGGGAGGCCTGTCACTGTGTGCTCTCTCTCTCTCTCTCTCTCTCTCTCTCTCTCTCTCTCTCTCTCTCTCTCTCTGTGTATCAGCTCATAGTTCTGTCAGTCAGCCATTGTTTCTGCGCTTAGTTCCTCAGGGTAAACAGACGGCTCTGTAGCTGTGAGCTCAGGTTACCTAACCTGTCTCCATTCCTGAGAGGAAGGACGCCATGAGGGCGGCTGTGTTCTTCTAATTGCACTCTTAACTTATACTCAGGCCTCGCTGCCATTCAAGGGGCGTCCCTGCATGTGCTACATGAGCACGGTAGTGGCGCGCTGCCCGGGTGAAGAAAAAGCACTAATCGCCTTTGAAGTAGTTTAGTTTGTCGTAGGTTCCTCCCTGAAAACATCTCACTTTTCTCTCTCCGCCGTCCTGTCTCCACTGATTAATCTTTTGTTGTTGGTTTTTTTTTTGTTTTTTTTTTCACTGTTTGTCTCCCTGTTATTTTTTGTTTCTTTCTCTGTTTCTGTCGTGATGCAGGTGCTCCAGGTTGCAGCTCCAGCCTCTGGCGTATTTGTGGCGCCGGGAGCAGGCTGATCTGCTCAGTGAGATGATCTCCTCTGGCCTTCAGGCCTTCGTCATCAAGGTGGCGGCGTACGGTGGGTGACGAGTTCCAGATTAGAACTGCAGGCCTGTAGGAGGTCCCGAGTCGGCCCGAATAATCAATCAGAGCTCAGCAGAAGCGTTGACGTGTCAGCCAGCGAGCAAAGCAGTGAAGTGAAGCACAATGGGAGGAGATAAGAAGGAAATTCTTGGCAGTTGATGCATGATCATAGATGAGGGCTTGCACATTAATGAAAGCCCTTAGTAATTACATGCTTCTTTATTGTTTGGAAGCTGAGGTGGTTTTTTTGGGGGGAGCTTTTTGCGGGGGATTTTAGAGGAGTTGGTGCATACCTCCGAGCACGCAGGGCGTGTAGTCCAGATTAGAATCGTGTATGTCTCATTTAAGCCGTTAAATGACAGCGTGATTGAGGAAAGGTTAGTGTCTTGTCACCTGTTCTCTCGCTCCATGCGCTGCCTTCAGGCAAGATCCATATCAGGTTGCTCACTAAGAATTGGTGAGAAGAAGGAAAAAAAAAACGTTTCTGTTGCAGCTAGTTCTTGGTTTGAGGGTATCACGTGTATCGCCTGACAGGGGAAATGATGGATGATAATTAGGTTGCAAATAGTTCTTTTATTTTTGAGCTACTTGTAGCTATAAATCACGATCACAACAGTGTTTATGTGCTCTTATGAGCTTGTTGTCACGTTCCCTTAGTCAGAAACTGAAAAGCCATACAAGCCGCCTGTCAATCTGTTTTCCCCAAAACCGTTATTTCATTTAAGCTTGACCTACATGGTGTACATTTTAGAACGACACTATTAATTTGACAAAGGACTAGTTAGAGTAACAGTACCATATTCAAACCTATTTTCAGTGATATGAGCTCAGGTAGTTTTTTTTTTTAGGTTTTTTTTTAAGCAGCACAGATTGACTTTTAAGAGTTTTAAGGAATGCCATTCACCTGTCCCTAACCTCTCTCCCAACTTCACCGAGGTAGATACGTTTTTCTTTTGTTTCTTTATTTTAGTGCTTCGAGAGCGGTGTTTAACATTTTTTTACATCCATAAAAGTGGATGACTCTGTTCTTTGATATGTGTGATGGCACTGTGCCATGTCTCAACCTTCCAGCGTGAACTCAAAGTAGGAGCAGAAGGGAGGTAATTATGCTGATGAGCTTGTTTTGGTTTTGCTCCTGAGCACAAAGGCGCTTTGTGTGCGTGCCTGTGTGTTTGCGGGAATGTCGAAATCGCCCAACACGAGAAGCTTTCCAAATCATCCCCGAGCCACACACATGCCCACCTCACCTCTGACAGAACAGGCTCCTGAAAGCAGATTCCCAGCATTTCTGGAAGCTCATAATTAGAAAGGAAGCCTAGCATAACTGACTTTGTGTGAGTTCTCATGTTGGCTACAGGTAGATGAGTGAGATGTTTTCAGCGCTGACTCTGTCACCTGGCCCTCCGGGCGTCTGTAATTACAAATGAGAGAGAGTGGAATGGTTTCGGCAGTGCCGCAGGGGCATCAGGCCTTGCTGCTATAATTGTAGCTTTCATCGGAGCGCGCTGAGGCGGCTGGGCGTGTTGTGTGCGGATATCAGGTGACAGAAAGGTGTTCCGCAGTGCAGTACACTCAGACCGCAGGTAGAAATAAAGAATCCTCCTTTCTCATTTCACAAGTGAGGATGGGATGCGGAATGACAAACGCCAGCTTTGTGTTCCATGCCAGTGTCGACCGGGTGCTTCTGCGTGAAAGCAGCTGGTGGATACAGGTCATGCACGAGTCACAACATGCATTAAGGAGAGTCGTCGGCGTGCCGTAGGAAGACACGGACTTGGCCCTGTCTGCCTGATAACGGTGTCTTTCTGAGACAGCTGCCCACACGCAGCGTCAGCATGTGATCGAAAACCTGTCGACGTGTTGAAGCCCCATCGGTGCTTTTTATTCTCAGCCATGCAGATAACCCGAGCCGGCCTTCATACATTTTCACTCGCAGTCCCCGTGCTTGCAGGAACGCCGGTAATTGGCTTGACAAACTGGCAGCATCAAAAGCATCATGTAATTAGTTAATTGCTAGGTTTGTCAAGGTGAAGATTCCCAGATGCTGCGTTGTCTCTGGTAGTTAATTGGACGTGTGTAGCGGAAAGATTTCACTTTTTTTTTCCTGCTTCCTGATTTAGACATGATTTCAATTGGTGCTGGATTGATTGATATTTTTTTTTTTTATTAAACCGTTAGTGTATAACAAAACATATTTCAATCTATCAAGTAATCTAGCAATATTAGGAAATGCGTATACTTTTGAGATTTTAAACAAAATTTAAGTACCTACACTCTCAGACATTAAGGTACCATCCTGTAGTTTTCCTTGTCACAGTGGCCGTACCATCAGGGGTACATCTTTTAGTATGTACACTGTATGACCAAATGTTTGTGGACACCTGTCTGTCGGACCCATATCTACAGTGGCAAGAAAAAGTATGATGTGAACCCTTTGGAATTTTATGGTTTTCTGAATAAATTTGTCATAATATGTGATCTGATTTTCATCTAAGTCAGGGGTATTGACAAATAGAATGTGCCTAAAAGAATAACACAAAAAAAATTCTGATCTTTCATGTCTTTATTGAACACACTCATTCAACTTTCAAAATGGCAGTGGAAAAAGTAAGTGAACCCTTAGAATTAATAACTGGTTGACCCCCCCTTAACAGCAATAACCTCAAACAGGCGCTTCCTGTAGCTGTGGATCAGACCTGCACATCGTTCAGGAGGATTTTTAGCCCATTTTTGGACGTCTCATGTGTATGGTTTTCTTCACGTCATTCCATAGCATCTCTATTGGGTTGAGGTCTGGGCTCTGACTCGGCCACTCCAAAAGGCAGATTTAGTTTTTCTGAAGCCGTTCTGTTGTGGACTTGCTCCGGTGTTTTGGGTCGTTGTCCTGTTGCATCACCCAACTTCTACACAGTTTCAGCAGACGTATAGACATTCTCACATTATCCTGAAGAATTGTCTGATATACTTGGGATTTCATCTTCCCCTCAATGATTGCAAGCTGGCCAGGCCCTGATGCAGCAAAGCAGGCCCAAATCATGAGGTTTCCTCCACCATACTTTACGGTTGGGATGATGTTCTCATGATGATATGCCGTGCCCTTTCTACTCCAGATGTAGTGCTATGTGCTTTTTCCAAATATTCAATCTTAGTTTCATCAGTCCACAAAACATTTTGCCAATACCACTGTGGAGTGTCAATATGCTCTTTTGCAAACTTTTGCATACTTTTTCCACAAGCACTATGAGGTTTTTTTGGTTGTTCTCAAGAAAGACATGAAAGAGCAGAATTTTTTTTGTGTTATTATTTTAGACACATTATATTTGTCAATACCCCTGACTTAGATGAAGATCAGATCACATTTTATGACAAATTTATTCAGAAAACCATGAAATTTCAAAGGGTTCACATACTTTTTCTTGCCACTGTACTTGTTGAACGTCCTAGATTTACTCCCGCTTTGCTGTTATAATAATTTCCACTCTACAGGGAAGGCTTTTCACTAGATTTCCGAGTGTGGCTGTGGGGATTTGCTCAGCCAGCTAGATCCTTATTGAGGTCAGGTACTATTGTTGGGAGAGGAGGCCAGGGGTGCAGCCTGCGTTCCAGTTCATTCAGAAACTGTTCAGTGGAGTTGAGGTCAGGGCTTCACGCAGACCACTCGAGTTCTTCCACACCAGCTGCAAGCTTGTGTTTACCATTCTGGCACAAATCTCACGTGTGGGTGGGGCTTAACAGTGATTTACTCTGGCTGGAAAAATTTGGATCGACAGCTCCCTGACCAGGAAGTAGAGACTTCAGTTTCGCGAATTTTGGAGCGCGTTCTGGATGCGGTTCTCTGTGTAGTTTGTAGTGGAAATGACTTACTTACATCATCACTATATTAGTTCGCAATTAATATTTAAGGTTTGGGTAGTCTCATACGGCTATTTTTTCAAGATGACCTTTCAGGAGTGGGCACGGAGCATCGTCGTCATCATCCTCCTCCTCAGCTGGACACTCAAGCTGTCGATCCAAATCCCACTAGCCAATGAGAGTAAATCGCTGTTAAGCCCCGGCCACACATGAGATTTGTGCCAGAATGGCGCACGTAAACTTGTGGAGGATAAATGAAAAGTTTGAGACTGTAAATGAAAATTCTGGCAGCGCATTCATTAACCACGATTAGCGAAAACGAAGCTTAGAAAACTGATAACTAAGAACATTGTTTATTTGAGTTTGCTTAAGTATAAGTATATACAAGTAAGCTTAAGTATATACACTTACTCTTAAGTGTAGCTCAGTGGTTAAGATGTTGGTCGACTGCTCAGAAGGTCAGGAGTTCAAGCCCCAGCACTACCATGCTGTCATTTGTTGGGCCCCTGAGCAAGGCCCTTAACCCTCACCTGCTCAGATGTATAAATGAGATAAATATACGTCGCTCTGGATAAATGCCATAAATGTAAATGTAATTTGAAGACCATGTAAAATTTTTGCCACCAAATTCACCATTTTCAGTGTTCTTATTTCTCACTGTATTGTCCTTTTCTTGAAAAATTACGTTCAAAACTTTTGCCATTAATTCCATACATATATGGGTGTGATGGTCGCGTGTCAATATACTTTTGGCCATATAGTGTATCTTTTACTTGAAAATGTGAAAATAGTGTATATTTAAAGAGAAACTAAGGAACAAGATTGGAAGTTTAATTCTAAAAGATCAATAAAAGTACACCACATTTGCCTTCCCAGGTAAAAAAACAAAAAAAACAAACACACACTAAAGTTACACAACGTCCCATTTACGGTACCACTGATACAAAGAAAAGTACTTTTCTGAGAGTGTAGAGCTTCTTAAAAGCGAGGTCAGCTGCTATCTAATCAACGAGAGGGCTTTCATGCTGTCATTGATGTGTGAGTGGATCCAGCCAAATTACTCTGAAGAACAGGACCATAATTTGCTGTTGACATTTGTGGGACAAGCAACAGTAAAAACCAGTGATGGGAACAATTAAAGTAGCATTAGCTGAGCAAAATGACAGTAAATGGAGACGTGCGCCTTCAGGTCGTTCAGGTTAACCTTGACCTGGGTCACCCAGCCCCGGGTCCTGCTTAAGATTCTAAGCTCAGTGGGACAAGAGAAGGGAGGATTAGTCACTAGCTAGACATGTCCGATAATCTTTTGGAAATTGCTGCATTGCTCTCTGAGCTAAGAATCTGCATTCAGACAGATTTTGGATTTTAAGCTATGGGCTTTAATTTCTAAACACACTGCTTTTATTGCAACTGTTTGCTCTGTTTTCAGGTAGGAGTCTGAATTAGACTTAACCAGCAGGGATTAAGTCCTTTTAGTTCAGTAAGATAAGCATCAGATGAGGTTATAATTGCATGCGTGTTCTTTATTTGATTCATTGGATAAAAAAAGATTATATCCCTGATGTGTCTGAATTGTATTCATTATGTGTCTGTTATTCTGTGCAGAGCCTTTGAATTTCAGATAAGAGTTTGAGCAAATTTTCGGCTATACCGTAATCTCACGATCTTGTGTCTCTACTTACTCTCTCCCCCTTAACTAGCCTCTCTCTCTCTCTCTCTCTCTCTCTCTCTCTCTATGAGATGGGCTGATGATAAAGAGTTATTGTTTTCAGTAGTCTTTGAAAGCATTGTTCAAAGGATGAACAAGCTCACCTCCATGCATAAGATGCTTTTTTTTTAAAACAACAAGAAAAAACACATTTAAATACTGAAGTGTTACACATCATGAATCTAATTTTCCTTGCTTTTCTCTCTGAAAGTAGGGATTAAATCTGAGCTGTCAATCTGCAAGCCAGATCTCCAGACAACGTGTGTGAGGCTGATACTCCCCGGCTCTGACGCTATCTGGAATCTCGCAGGCTTTCATTTGAGCCGCTGTAGCTGTGAAGAAGATTCTTACCAGATTTAGTTAAAAAAAATATAAAATTTAAATGTTGTGAAAGAAGGGGTGGTTTCGTGAGGGGTTAATTATAGCTGTTTGTATTTGTTTGCGATCAAAGAAAATAGGAAAATGATATTTATTGCTTTAATATTGAAATATTGTATTATGTTGCTTTAGAATGCACGGACAGCAGGGTTTGTTCATTTTCTCCAGTTATTTCACATATTCTTCGTATACACTATGTTGCCTTATAGATTTATTTCTAATGATTATTTCCAATTTCCAAATTAAAAGTGATTTGATTTCTGATGATAAATACGAGTACAATTCTGGAAAGTGAAGTTAAGTTTAACCTTGAATGCTGCCATCAATGTTAAATCTTTTTTTTTTCCCTCTCCTAAATTCCATTTGCTACAACCTACTATTGTCTTCACTCAAATTTGCACCATAAAAGTAAAATTGCAGCCTTTTTCACTAGAGTTCTGCAAACAGCGATGCTTCAGAGTCCATTTCAGTGCAGCTCAATATGCTAGTTTGAAAGTTCACTGACTTTAATTGCTGTTTTATAGGCTCCTGGCTGAAAGCCTTTTAGAGCCAGGCCGTTTCTTTTGGGTTTCGTTGGAGTGCTGTCTGTCTGAAGTGCACCGAGGCTGCGGTGCTGGCAGATGAATTGAAAATGGGCTTATTTGCGTTTAATGTGGCATAATGGGCTGAGGTAATTGGCTTCAGGTCAGGTAACAACAGGTACAGAGGAGAAAGAGCAAAGCAGTGCAAACCTCACATGAAAGAATCAGGAGAATGGAGATGTATACAATAGATCACCGAGCACATTAGCCTTACTCGGTCTGATTGGCAGTTATGGTGTGTTTATTGAACTTTAATGTAATTGTACAGCAGTTGTTCAGAATTGAGCTTTTTTTTTTTTGCTTTAGTGATCTCAGTGAGCGTATTCCGAGAACTGCTGCATAAGAACCAACTAGCTCATCACCTTGTAGAACTAATAAGGGGGGAGGGGGTATGGTGCACAGTGGCTTAGTGGTTAGTACGTTCACCTTGCACCTCCGGGGTTGGGGGTTCGATTCCAAACTGTTTGTGTAGGGCTTGCATGCTCTCCCTGTGCTTTGGGGGTTTCCTCCGGGTACCCTGTACTCCGGTTTCCTCCCCAGTCCAAAGACATTTGTTGTAGGCTGATTGGCATTTACAGATTCCAACAAAGATCGTGCCCTGCAATGGGTTGGAACCCCGTCCAGGGCGTCCCCCACCTCGTGCCCCGAGTTCCCTGGGATAGCCTCCAGGCTCCCCGCAATCCTGTGAAGGATAAGTAGTACAGAAAATGGATGGATGGATGATTAATAACCTGACTGAATGACAACAACAGTTACCTTTTAATGTTTAATCATTAAGACAGTTTGAACTTAGTTTCAGTTATGACTAGTGCCAGATGAGCCAAGGACAGATGAGTCACAGCTGATTTGAGTTTGACACGGGGAGACACGTAATTTTTTGAACCAATTTTTCTTCAAACATTTTGTTTTTGCGACACCGCTAATCAGGACAGAGAGGGTAAAAAAAAATTAACAACCTATGGAAATCTGTGAAAACTCTTCTATTTCTGAGTGAATGTCTCGATCCATGTAGCTAGTCTTTGGTCTGAAGAACTATCTTCTATTAAAGAATTGTGATTGGATAAGTAGCAACAAAAGATCTGCTACAGAAGTCAAGTTGGTTCATGTTTAGAATTTTACGCCTGTTCGCTATACGTTTATCAGCTCCGCTGCAATCATTTTTTTTTTACTCGTTTCGGTCATTGATGATATGAAACTCTGGACGGACTAAATTTGACCAGAATTCTAGGTTAATAAACATTTTGGCCAAAATGCTCACAACACTACTACAGTCTTCTTGAGTTCTTTCAGCACTACTATTGCTTGTTCATACTTTGTACTTTATACTTTCATACTTTACTGAGGGAGCTAATCGTTGGGTTGGCGGTTCGATTCTCGGCCCACATGACTCCACGTGCCGAAGTGTCCTTGGGCAAGACAAGACACTGAACCCCAAGTTGCTTCCAATGGGAAGTTAGTGCCTTGCATGGCAGCTCTGCTAACATTGGTGCTTGTGTGTGAATGGGTGAATGAGACACAGTTTAAAGTGTTTTTGATAAAAACGCTACACAAATGCAGACCATTTACCATTTACTGTGGGTGAGCACCATGTTTAAATAGCGTCACAACATTCAGAAACTTGTCAGACTTTTTGAATGGATGATACTATTTGGGTGGCTGTTCAAATCATTGTTTCCTACCAGAGGTCAGAAAAGTCCCAGCTCTCACTTTGTCATGAACTCAGCATTAGGCATTATGGACATCAAGTGATTTGCAGCTGTTGATCAAATTACAGTTAGCTGGGTGGCATCACGCAGGAGCCTGTGCCAACAGAAAGTGGAAAATGAGTTGCATTTCGAGACCACTGGGTGAGGATATTGGGAATTGGAACCCTCTTGGGAAAATCATGGTGGTTGTATTATCTGTTCAACTGCATTACTGTCAATTACTTCACCCCGTATTTAAGTGCCTTTTAAATCACATTAGTAGCAGTGAATATCATTGAATCTCGCATCATCTTTTATTTAAGGGAACGATCCTAATGAACATATTAAAAAAAGCCTCCCCGCGTAGCAAAATGAAGCCAATCATCAAAACTTGTTAAAAGGGCATGTCTAATTAAAAAGGTTATTGAATTTTAATGGTGTTCCCCTTATTACCTTTGTGCGGGGTTAAGATGAGAGAGGAAGAGGAGATTAGATATTCTCATACTAATTACGAGCGGAGTGCCTCAGGGGTACGTTAGAGGACCCTACTCCTTTTCCCCTGTTGGCGCTCTGCTGTTTTCCTGCAGTTCTGCAGCATTTCATCGCAGCATGCTAGAAGTTTCAACTTCAGAAACACCTACCTAATGCGAGTATTTCCCCCAGAGCCTGCTGTCTGACCTCACAGCATGGAAGCGTCATCATCTCCCGCTCTGCACTTCAGTTTACTTGTCATTTCCAGCATCGAAAGACATTTATAGTAGATGTTTGAGTTTTTCTAAACTTCTCTAAATCTGATGGAGTTTTTTTTTCAGTCTATACAGGATTTTGTGGAGTTTTTCTTGAGTGATTTATTATTATTTATTTTTTTTTGCGATGCAATTTATGGAGTTTCTTGTGCTTGTTTGTTGGTAAATGAGACCTTTTTAAAAAAAAAAAGTCTGCACTTACATAGCGCTTTTATCCAAAGCGCTTTTCACTGTGTCTCATCCACACACACTCACACACCAGTGGTATCAGAGCTGACATGCTAACCTGCCATCGGGAGCAACTTGGGTTTCAGTGTCTTGCCCAAGGACATTTCGGTATGTCGAGTCATGTGGGCTGGGAATCGAACCGCCAACCCTACGACTAGTGGACAATCCGCCCTACCACCTGAGTCACAGTGACCCAAAATAATTTTTTTAGCGGTACTCATGTTTGACGTTCATGAATCGAAGAGGGCTTTGGCTGAATGCGCGCTGTGATGACGTCACATAACACGACCCAAATCTGTGGAAAATCTGCCATAATTTAGAAAAATTTGCAAGCTCCTCCGAATATTGCGGAGTTTCTTTGATTTTTGTGTTGAAAATCCTGGAGAGACTGGTTTTTAGTTTGGTGTGGCCTATGAAAACATTTCCATACAATGTTCCTAAAAGATGAATAAATGTGTCTGAGGCAGAAATGTGCCGTACATACACTTCGCTTCCTTTGTAACTTGTTAGGACAAGGCATTGTACCGTTGTGTGTGTTTGTGTGTAGATGTCTTGCATAGCTGTTTGTGTTTTGATGCCAGTGCTTTAGCTGGGCTGTGGTTTCTCCGAGCGGTAGGTAGTTGCGTGAAGCGCATATGTGTTTGTTTATCAGTCTGGAGGACTTGTTTACAACAAAAGAGAGATGAGAACCAGGCAGGATGGTTGCATGCTGAACACATGATCTGGACAAGAGCAGCTCAGTTAAAGAACAGATAGTCAGTGGTTCTAATTGAACAGTTCAGCATGATGTTGACATTCAGAGTTTCTGAGGATGTTGGACAAAAAGCTGCTGGTTAAATTGTACAGTAGAGGAACATACTGTAGAACATTCCATTTCAGAAGTGTTTTAAGCCTATTGATGCATTGATCTTTCTTTCTCTCTCTCTCTCTCTCTCTCTCTCTCTCTGCCTCTCTGCTGCTCTTGTCTGCTGTTTATTGAGCACATGTGTGATCCCTGAATCATTTGCCTGTGCCGTATTTAAGGGGGGGAATACAAATAAACAGGATCTCTCCCCGATTACGCTCACAGAGGAACCAGGCAGCGCTCCACTTCTGCTCAGAGAGATTGAAAGCCGTTAACTTTACCCAGAGAGATCTGTGTACACAATTTGCAAAGTCAAATAAATAGTAGCTGGAGCCAAGTAGTGTGTGTGTGTGTGTGTGTGTGTGTGTGTGTGTGTGTGTGTGTGTGTTTTGTGTATGAGATAGTGTTGTAGAGAGAGGCAGGGAGAGTGAGAGACAGACAAGAGTCAACACACGCATTTTCTTGCCGTCTTTTTCAATCACTGTGCTTTGTCTATGATCTGTGTGTTGGCAGGTCTTGATCCTGGAACACATTTAGGAAAGACACTGGCTGAGATGGAACCCTGTCTGCATCAGGTCAGCGCCTGTACACACGCACACACACACGCACACAAAATCGTGCACAGATATCTACATAACCGACCCCAAACACTGTTTATCATCCCTTTATTTTACACAGAATGCCATGCATTGGTCACTCTCACTTCCTGTTTTTAACAATGTGGTGTAGAGTAATAGAGTATAATTGAATTTTATCAGTATTTTTAATCCTAATTGATTTTGTTACCGGGGGCATGATGGCTTAGTGGTCGCCTAAGGTTTTGGGGGTTTCAAATTGTGCCTCCACCCTGTGTGCACGGAGTTTGCATGTTCTCCCCGTGCCTCCGGGTTACTTCGGTTTCCTCCTGTAGTCTAAAGACATCCGCTGTAGGCTGATTGACATTTCCAAATAGTCTGTAGTGTAAATGGGTGTGTGAATGAGTATGACCTGTAATGGGTTGGCACCCCATCCAGGGTGTCCTCTGCCTCATGCCACAAGTCCCCTGGAATAGGCTCCAGGCTCCCCACTACCATGTGTAGGAAAAGCGATACAGAAAATGGATGGATGGATTTTGTTACGTGATAGCTTGAGGTAATGTTGCATTATGTACACTGTATTTTGTCCAGCTTTCAAAGAAGTACGGAGTTCATATCTGTGGCGAAGGCGGCGAGTATGAGACCTTGACCATTGACTGCCCTCTGTTCAAGAAAAGGATAGTCATGTGAGTTTGACACACAGCCCTTTAGATTACAAATCAATGTGTATTCAGCTTTGTGCTAATGTGCATGTTGTTGCAGTGATGCAATGGAGACGATTATGCATTCAGATGATGCCTTTGCCCCAGTCGCATACCTGCGCTTTACACAGATGCACACAGAAGACAAAACTACTGTGAGTGATACCTTACACTAGCAGTTCTCACAAACTAGCAGTTCACAAAGTGGGGTCCATGATACAAATTTCTACAGTAGTGGAAATCATAACTCACCATTATTATATATTACTGAGTTTTTTTTATATAGTCCGTAGCCTATTTGATTGAACACTTGAATTAAGTGAGTTTAATCCAAACCTTGACCTTGAACTAGAGATGCACTGATGTATCACCGATAAAGGCTATTTTTCACTCTATGGGCCATTGGGCGATAGCTTAAAAACATCCAGTTTATATTATATCCTGTCAATCAAAAGAGGGCGGGAAAAACACATAGATTGTGTGCTGTGCGTAAAGATGTCTCTTGTGTGGAATGATGACAAAACAGCAGTATGTAAGCTCTGTAAGCTCTGCACTGCTAAAAATTTACATCGGAAGTGAGCAGCAGTGAAGCTGGAGTTTCGGCTTCGAGTCTAATTGTATTTTATTGTTGAGCGGCTCGCGCTGAATTAAAGCGCCAGTACACCTTTGAAACATTTAAATGAAGATGAGTTGACAATAAAGTAGTGTGTGTGTGTTTGTATATATATATATATATATATTACACAGAAAAATATATTTGTAAAGTAGTATATTTCATATCCAGTTAATGTTAATATATCAGAAAAAAGTTGATATCATATATTACCAGTTTGATGGTCAATGATGGAGTAGAAATGCTTTTGTTTGTGCTGAGTGGATGTGAGCCTATCAGGAGGTTTTTTAGATTTCAGTCAATGTTAATATGAATTAATAACATTCAATAATCTTACTTTAATCTTTATTTAGTTCATGTGTTAATGTTCATTAGAGCAATGTGTTTTCTGTTTATGAGACCAGTTAGTGTGAAACAGCTTGTTGAAATGGAGAGAATAAAGTTTGTATATGTTTATATATCTAATAGCGGAGATATGTTTCAGACTGGATAAGGGTGCTGTTGTTGAGTTTCTCATGGGTTTGGATTAGGGTTTGGCTTATTGGAGGAGTTGGATCGACCTGGATTTTTGGTTCTTCAGTGAGGACTATCTCGAAATTTCTGGAATGAAAACACTTTGACTATAATAAATAGCCCAAATATTATTGTACATGTTTGATAGTTAGATCTGAGCATCTGTATTGAGGATTCCGTGGAATGTATGTATTTATTTATTCATTTACTTATTTACTTACTTACTTATTTTACAGTTAAAAGGGTCCATGGCTAATGTAAGAAGTTATGTAATTACAGCGATTATTTTGAATGTTGCCAGTTTTATCGGAGGTTCAGTGGCAGCCTTTCCAGATTGAGTAGTTTGAGCAGTTATCAAATCTCAGTTAACGAAACATATACAGTATATTTGATCTAAAAATCTATAACAGTAAAATCAAAATATTTTATTAAGCATTACAATAATCATATTTGCATAATATTTTTAAACGGCCAGCAAACTGTTAAAAATCCAGAAGTGGCATTTTTTCGTCATGTGTGAGAAGTTGTATAAGTCCCTCCACATAAAAAAAAAGTAGGAATCACTTTGAGGCACTGATGAGAACTAACTCCTAAGGCGCTCACTTTTTTTTTTTTTTTTTAAATTTGTTTTGTTTTGTTTCTTTCATGCCTTCTGTACCGTGTCTCAGAAACTTTGACACAGGTATTATTCACTCCAGCCTAAAGTAAGACCTGTGCAGCACACACGTCTGCTCAGATGAAGACACTGACACGTGCCTGTGAAAGCTCAGTGGCTACATGTAGCTTGCTGTTACAAGGAAGCTAAGTGAGGCAGAGAGGAAATAGGATGCACAGCAGGACAAAGAGAACACAGAAAAGTTATTCTGGCCACAGAGTCTCTTGGTATCAGGGATGGATTAGGTGGATTTGGGGTCAAAATTTTGTAGCTTGATTTTCTTTTGTACTAGGTTTAATCATTATATTTCTATTGTGGCAGTTGTTTTACTATTCCCCAAAAAAGCTTTAATTGTGCTGTTCATTTTTATCCCTGTACCAATATTATTGTTGGGAGGTGTGAATTGATTGCCCAGCAGGGGGCTCACACCCCTCCCATTTCCCGTCACCTTGCTCCCAAGCAGCTAAACACAGAGTCACGATACTCTACACACAGAAACCCAACAGTGTTCGGACTAATCTTAAAACAGACTTGCGACAATAAAATAATGAATTTGTTTTTACTGATTGAAAATGTCCAATAAGTCAATTTCCATTCCAAAGGCGGAAACGAACACCAGTGTACTGAGAGTTTATCCACATGCGAATGCATCTATTTGACATTCTTACTAGAATGTCTGCCATGTTGCGTATACTAAAGAAACAGGAATATTAAATAGTTATATTTAAATTCAATTCAAGATACATTCTCTCCAAAATGACTCAGAACACAGTAATAATTTTCCTTTTTTTTCTTCCCCCCGATAACATTTGTGTAAAATCTGAATGGATAAAATGTATTGTGTGTTTTTCTTTCATAAATAAAGACTATAAAAACAATTTTGAGGAAAGTAATCAACTGGAGGATGGTAACAGTATCACATCACACCACCCCATCATTGATTATGTTGCTGTAAGAGTGCACCACATAGTGTTTTATGATGTGCTTTACATGATGCCCAGGCTGTACATTAACACAAACTCAAGGCTTTGTAACAGTTTATGGCTTATAAAGCTTTCCAGCAAACAAAAGCACTAAGGATGATCCAAAAGTAAATCCAGCAGTCATCTAGTGCCTGATTTTGCCATCCTGTCTCATGTCGTGCACCAGGGACTGTAGTATCCTTATAGGTGTAAACAAGTTAGTTTAGGAGTGTTACACACTCCATAAAGCCCCCATAGGGAGCTGACCTGATTAGCAGGGATACTCAATGGTGAGATAAATTGTCTCAAAATGACATTATGGAATAACACTGTCTGCGGATTTTAGTGATTTTTTTTCAAAATGTAGGAGTGGTGAATGTATGAATTTCATGTTCAAGTGTGTACGAGTGGGATAATAATTAAAGAGAGGGAGTGTGTGTGTGTGTGTGTGTGTGTGTATTATTAGGTCACGGGGTGACAAAACACCAACCCGCTGGCTTTTCATGGAGCAGTTTGTGTCCATGTTTTTGAGGGTTTGTAGGGATGAAGAAGGGACATGTTGGAGGCTAGATTCATATTTTAAATAAATAAATAAATAAAAATAAAAGCTAGCCTGCAAGGGTGGCTCCTGCAGCGTAGAGCTGGGAGATTACAGGCCAGGTCCAGAGGAGTCGGAAACACTCTGCATCAGCCTGACAGATTCACAGTGACACCACGCTCAGGAGGAAAGAACAGCAGCCCGGGAGGAGGAGGAGGATGAGGAAGGACGCTCCGGGGTGTGGAGGCAGCGTGTGCCCTCGGTTAATGCTAGTCAAGCTCTTCTCTGTGCAGCTCAGAGAGGCTGGAGTACAATTAATTCAATTATCATATGGCCAAGTGCAGGTGACAGCAGGGGATTACAGAGATATGAAATATTTATTGCTCTGCATTTAGTAGACTTTCATCAGGTATTACACGAAGGGGGAGTCGAGCATTTTCTCCTCTTGTTTGCAGACTAAAAGAAAAGAATGCTGATGTCTAAAAGTAAGTGAAAGTCAACGCTTTTTAGTGACAGCTGAAGTGCATTTAAGGCATCAAAAGAGCAAGCTGTCACCTCTTACTCATGAATAAGCTCATTTTTAAAGCATGTTTTTCATATTCGAGTTTCATGTTCATTCACCTTCCGGTTATTTATGTCTAGGCATGTCAAAAAATAAGAGTGGCACACACAGCGCACATGCAGGGTTATTGAAAAACTAATTACATAGGCACAGAGGTTAGCTGTGTTTGCCTGCTTTCTGCCTGATTTATTCCTATTTGGACTGTGTTGCAGGGTTCCACAGAGAGCGCGCTGCCCCTCACTAGCTGTCCTTGCCGGAGCGTCGTTGACATGATGACTGAGGAGACGGTTTATGCTGATAAAGCCCAAGACGTACAGGAAGAATTTGCATCAAATGGTGACCTTAGCTGTCACTCTGAGACGTGTGCATGTTGTGTGTGTCATGTGCTTCAGGGTACAGACACGGGCTGGGTTCTGGTTTTCTGCGCATCACGTTTGATTACGGTTATTTCTTTGCGTTTCCATCTAACAAGCGTTTCACGACGATCTTTACTGCACGTTAAAATGCCACGATCATCAGATGTTCTCTGTGTTAAACTGTTCTGTGAATAATACAGTCTCTAATCTTAATCACACTAATCATAGGTTAAATCCGTACATGGAATGTTGTGATTGCTTCATTTTGTGGTTGTGGATCTTGCTGCAGGTTCCCTTAGAGGATCACGTCTTGAATTGAATTATTGTCAGGATTTATCCAGGATAAAGGTTTTATAGATCGTTAGTCTAATTAATTTATAGGAATACTCCTGCATTTTTCAGCCTCATTTCACAATACATGAGGGCATTTCTACGATACATGATTCGTATCACGGTATATAATATAGCTAGCAAGCTGTTTCCAAAACAGTTGTAAAATAACCCCCCAAAAAAAAAAAACAAACAAACAAACATTAAACTGAGTTTAATGATACTTTTATTTAATGCCTACAAATAAAAAGTTTGTTTTTAAAACAATGTTTAAAAATAAAATACATCATCATACCAACGATATCTCATAAAAGTAATCATTTATCACAAAATCTATATTATGTCAATATATTGCCCAGCCCCATTATTTGTACAGTTACCATGGACAAATTTCAACATATTTTCCTGTACTGAGAAAAGGAAAGAATACGTAAAAATCACTCACTATAAAAGTCACATTATGAAACACAGAGTAAACATGTGTGTCAGTTTCTCTACTTCAGAGAAAATATCAGAAATTGGATCGATCTCATCTTAAGCCTCTGATTATTGAAGTTAACAGGTGTAGTTTGAAATTTGCATTATATATTATCGTGTTGTTGTTTTTTTATGTTTATTGGGTTTAAAAACTCCCCCTAAGGCTGTATGTATACGTTTTCATTTGTTATTCTTAGTACTGGAGCGCACGGTGGCTTAGTGGTTAGCACGTTCGCCTCACACCGCATGTTCTCCCCGAGCTGCGGGGGTTTCCTCCGGGTACTCCGGTTACCTTCCCCAGTCCAAAGACATGCGTGGTAGGCTGATTGGCGTGTCTAAGGTGTCCATAGTGTATGAATGGGTGTGTGAGTGTGCCCTGCGATGGACTGGCACCCTGTCCAGGGTGTACCCCGCCTTGTGTCCGATGCCTGATGCTCCCTCAGATAGGCTCTGTTATTATTTTCCTGTAACAGCATGCCCCATTGTGTGTGTGTTTTGTTTCTCTTAAACCACATCAATTTGTCATCAGTTACAAAATTGTATTTATTAAAATACAACACATTGTGCTTTAAGCTGCTTATAGTTCCAATTAATGTTGTGGAACATCCATGAGACAAGTTAGATTCTTTTATAACTTGTATTATAGAAGCTATAAACAGCCGTTCCCTCTATGACTTTTCTTCTTCTCTCTCAACACAATGCAGCTCGAAACCAGAAGAGCGTAAAGACTCTCACGTGGTGGAGAACACCACGGACACACGTTTACAAAGCACTGTCACTGGAGACTCCTTCCATAAATGTTATATAAACGTCTCCTTAACATAAACGTGATTTATATGGGGGTTATTTTTGTCTCTTAAAAGAATCTAACTTGTCTCATGGATGTTCCACAACATTAATTGGAACTATAAGCATTAGTCTTGTTTTATGTAACGCGTCCACCATGGAAGTTCCTGGGAATGCGTTGTTACTATAGAAACAATAACGCGTTAGATCGAGCACGTTAATATCAATCTGTTAGTTGGATCACAGCAGACACTACCGTCAGAGCTGCTGTCATAGAAACATAATCAACACCTTCTGACCGGTCAGATTAGAGAATTCAACAGCGCAGTGGTACAAGCTGAGATCATACCGCTCATGGTAATCACATAGACTCTACTGATGCAATAGATACAGGTTCGGTTGAAGAAATACGGGTCTGGCACATGAATCTCTCTGATAATTAATATTCTTTCTTCTTACACAGCACATGCAGTGTACAAAAGCTTTTATATTGTTTAGATAAAGGAGGAATATTCATTTCCGTGAGAATTGGTTAATCCCTAACCCTGCTTTTTTCTTCTCTCTCTCGCTCTCGCTCACTCTCTCTTTCTCTCTCTCTTTCTCACACTCTCTCTCTTTCTCTTTCTTTCTCTCTCACTCTCACGCTCTCTTTCTTTCTCACTCTCAGAGTGCCAGTTCATGAGCTCAGCCAGAAGTTCTGCGGGTTATCAGTGGATCACTGGAATCAGTGGCCATTCCTCTGAGGTCACGGATATCCAGAGCCAGGCTCAGCATGCCTTCACTGTGCTGCAAGGTAACTAGCTACAGAGCTCCGGCTCACAGATCCAAAAATCATGAAAGATTGCCAAGTGCGGTTTTTCAAAATTCGGCTTACAATCACTCTCTGTATGAGAATCAACATGGCACGAGCAAGCTCACTCACTTTCTCAGTAAATGTGTACTGGCACACTTAGAGTAACATCAGGAGGAGAGGGGTTGGGATTTGTTTTAGCAGAGGTGAAGTGGAGAATAAACTAAGGCAAAAAGACCCAGAGTAGCTGCTGCTTCTGGGCATGTGCTGGAGTTTTTATGCTTTTTTTTTTTTTTTTTAAGCTCAATTCAACCAGAAACAATTTCACAGTGCAGACAGCAAATAGTCCTTTGTTCCAAAGTCACTTTCATACATTTTTCCCCTTGTTGTGTTAGCAAAATGCACTTTTAAGAGGTGCGTCTGACCATAAGTGGCTGCTTTTTATTCACTCATGCCTTTTAAGCGAGGGTACGAGCGCAGCGTGTGTCAGGGACCCTGTCCATCACTGTGTAGGGATCGCGAGTTCGCCAAACGAGGACAGACACTTCAAATTAAACTGGAAGACTGAAACCGCTGCTTCAAAACACACACGCACACATGCTCACACACACGGGCAAAGAGTGCTTGGGTTTTTTTTCGCCTGCAGAACTTTTAAAGTGCAGGCTTTCATATATGAAAAAAAAGAAGAAGAAAACATTTTTTTCCCGACGAGAGGCATAACATGAAAAGCATATTTAATGTTTATCGTCGTACATTCCAAACAGCCTTCAGAGTATTGAGACAATATTAAACAGGTTAATATTTAATGACTGTCTTTGTGTGAGCTCACTCTGTGAAGTACAGAGAGTGGCTGCAAAGGGAAAACAAACTAGATGCTCTATGAAATTATTACAGGGATCTAGGCCTTGCCTCAAGACCCAGTTACAGCTTTCCTCGCCATACTGTTGTGTAACAAAAATCAATATTTTAGATCTCAATATTTTTTTCTGCTTCTCACATCCTATGCTTTATATGCACCAAATCAGATTTTAGACATGCAATGATTATTATTTATAACAGAAAAACATATTTTCCTGTAAGTTGTTATTATGGGGGCATGGTGGCACAAGTGAATTGAGCGACTCTAAATTTGCCCACTGTGTGAATTAGTGTGTGGATGTGGATGTTCATGGTGTGCTGTGATGGACTAGCATCCAATCTAGAGTGTATCCAGCGTTGCGCCCAGTGTTCCCTGGTATCCTGAGTAGTCCTGACCCATTCTTCTCTCCGGACCTGCCTGATCCATCCTGATGCCCTACATCTTTTTAGAGTTCTCATCACTTGGAAATCACTTGCTGTGGATGTGCCCACTTGGACAGTCAAAGATCAGTGAGATTACTGAGGATTGTACCACTTCAAAACCATGAAGATGGCTTTGGATTGCAATCGATATGAATAGTTTTGATACGATAGTTTAAAACTACAATTGCTATGATAGCTTTAGGACTCTCCATGAGTGAACAGTTGATAACTTCAACAGAATATACTTCATTTGAGAACTATAAGGAATTCCCTGGTTAGGCAATTGTCCTTTTTGTCCATGTAGTACATAGTTATAGAAGGGAATTATGTATTATCGCACTATTCGTTGTCTCCCAGGTGAGGATGGGTTCCCTTAGGAGTCTGGTTCCTCTCAAGGTTTCGTCCTCATATTGTCTCAGGGAGTTTTCCCTTGCTACCATCGCCTCTGGCTTGCTCATTAGGGAAAAATGTATATCCTGAATTAATATATTTCTGTTAATACAAATAAAATTGAATTGCCCTGAACTGGATAAAGCAAATGCTGAAGGTGAATAGATGAACGATGATGAGTTATTAGGACGTGTGTTTGTTTTTAGGTGAATTACAGGATAAGGGCTGGCAGATGAAGCACATTGTGCTGGTTCACTTGTATGTGAGAGACATGGAAGACTTTGGGAAAGTGAACGCAGTCTACCGCATTTTCTTCAGCCACTGTCCTCCGGCCAGGTAAAGCTGATTTCTCTTGATTCTGGAATTTGGAGTTTACATTTACATTTATAGCGTTCTCCAGAGCGGCTTACGTTTGAACCCATCTATACAACTGAGCAATTGAGGGTTAAGGGCCTTGCTCAAGGGCCCAGCAGTGGCTACTTGGTTGTTCTGGGATTTTGAACTTACGACCTTCTGAGCAGTAGTCCAACATCTTAACCACTGAGCTACCACTGCCCTGCACTGTTACCTATCAGTTTCCTCTTTATTAGTGTCTGTTTATTGCTGGTGTCTACCTTTTGCGTCCTATAACAAGACTATTTCTTACTATTACTTCTCAATCAATAAAGTGTCTGTGTTCATCCACTCAACCTGTCTATCTATTAATCCGGGTTCTTCCCCATTCTGCAGGGTGTGTGTGCAGGCTCGGCTGCCTGTGGGTCAGCTCTTGCAGATGGATGTGCTGCTTCATGACTGGTCAGTGGCTCCTGAAGAAGGCTGCTTCCAGCACAGAGATACACTGCATGTGCAGAGTATATCTCATTGGGCGCCGGCTAACATCGGGCCCTACAGCCAGGCTGTGCAGGTAAAACCCTACTAACTGTGTGTTCATAATCTCCTCATGAACTACACAAGGGCACGGTGGCTTAGTGGTAGGCACGTTTGCTTCACACCTCCAGGGTTGGGGGTTGAATTCCTGCACTGCACTATGTGTGTGGAGTTTGCATGTTCTGTCCGTGCTTCGGGGTTTCCTCCGGGTACTCTGGTTTCCTCCTCCGTCCAAAGACATGTGTTGTAGGATGATTGGCATTTCCAAATTGTATGTAGAGTGTGAATGTGTGTGTGTGATAGTGCCCTGCGATGGGTTGGCACTTCCCTCTAGGGTGTCCCCCACCTCGTTCCATGAGTCCCCTGGGATAGGCTCCAGGCTCTCCGTGACCCTGTGTAGGATAAGCGGTATGAAAAATGGATGGCTGGATGATCTACACAGACTTAAAGAGCAATGAGGAAGTTCACTTTCTGACTTTGCTGTAGATACAGTTATATCTTGTTGTAATGATCCACTCAAGATAGGGAGGTAACCAAATCTGAATTATGAATGCATTATTCAGATCAAACAGATAACGTGTTCTTAACGAATACAAATACAGATACAAATATGATGCGCATAATTTGTTTGTTTGTTTGTCTGTTTTTCCGTCAGATTTGTCTGCGGGTTGAGGGTTATACCCAAGCTTGAGCAGCAGATTTCTCCTAGCCTTTCCTTCACCTTCTTTGCTCTATGTTGTCCACGTGTCTGCAGAATGTAGATTGAGTGCAGTGGCATTTCTGTTGCTTTCATCAGTGCCAGGAAAATTTGATCTGCTCTGCTGCTTTAACTCTTAGTTTGCTCGGATCGGTGCCATCGTTCTAAACGATCTCTGTGCTGTTCACCTTCCTGGTCTGCAAAACATTATTGAATTATTTCAAATATATTCACTTTTTTTCTTCTTCATTGTTTGTTATTAAATTAAATAACTAACCAGAAAATCATATCAATATTTCGAGTCAGTCGTTGAATGGCACAAGAAAAATGTTCCACCCCCATCGTGAGATTGTGGGGATCCACGAATCCTGATGCCAGCCATCTGTGGCTGAGAGTCTAGGCAGCAACATTTTTTCTATGCTCGCCAGGTGAGAGGGATAGCATTACTCTCTCCCTGGTAAGTCACAGCGACACTAGCCAATCATGTGTGTCCGTGAGCTCATGTATGTGGGACTACATGAGTTAGTAGCTGTTGCGTGGGGGGAGTACTGGCTAGTGGGTGGGAATTGGCAGGTGGCCAAAATGGAGGGGGAAATCATATGGGCACTGTAATTCATTTGTTGTTACATACTTTGTAATTGTTTAAAACCAGCCCTGGAAGTAATTAATTTAAGCCACGCCCACTTCCAGCTCAACCCCAGCTACAGATATGGATATCTGACACACTAAATATATGTTGTAAGATGTAAGAACATGGGAAACATACATGTGTACAGTGCAGCAATATAATTCATAGTGCACTTAGTCCTGACATCTGAACTGTTTGTTTGTTTTCCTGTGTGTGCGCTACATTTGTTGTCCGATACGAGCTTCGCCGTATTGCTTTGTTAGGCTTTATTTGACCTTGCCTTTGCTGCAAAACCAAATAGTTAATGGAACTCCAAAGACTGATGCAGGAAGTGTTAGTGTGGTTGCACGCATGGCTGGCACTACTGTTTACCCATTCAGGGAACGGGATTAAACTTGTCAAGATTCTGTCAACAACACAAGTGTCCATCTCATCACCGCAGCCTTCATCTCTCCTCAACATTCTCCCATGAGTGAGAACATGTGCGCCACTTTCTCCCCGCACAACCAGATCCGGTTTCTCACACGCACTAATGGCACGGCCAGTGTCGTCCCATAATAAAGCCACACAAGAAGGACCCTGATGTTATCAGTGGGCTTGGGCTTTGTTACTGTAAATGTTTGCAGAATTCGTGTACACACACGTTGACCACTGTGCCAGAGCACTGTAATGTAAAACTCTCCTTCTTATCTTCCTCATCAGTTCGTTTCTGTCGCGATTACAGACAGCTAGCATAATCGAGCGATTCAACAGCTCAATCATGGGTAAATGTGCGTTCTGCACCCCGTCGCGGGTAACATCCGATGCTCCGTGTTACATTTGCTAAATTGGAAAACTATATTAACAATGTCCTAATGCAGTAGACAGTTTCCCATATTGATACAATTACCCCCTTGCTGTGCCCATGCAGATGCGATGCCCCCCACGTCGCAGTCTTAATGAGAAAGAGTGTTTTGGTGCTGATGGTGCAAGCACGGTTTTTTACAGACAGCTTTTATGCTGCAGAGTCGCTCAGGGAATTGCACTCGCTCGCAGCCCTCCTCCTCTGCCCAGAAATAATTAGTGATTAATTGTTAAATCCCATTTAAAGGAGAGGAGAATAGCTTAGCTTAGCTTGAGTGCTTTTCCGCGTCGCAATTATTTCCCTGAAAATGTCATATTTTCTCCATTGTTCTGTCATGTTAAGATATTTCCTAGGCCAAAGAAAGACAATTCCTTTTCTTTTTCTTTTTTTATTTTCTTTTTTAATTGCATAATTTTAAAAGGATATTAAGAGTTTCCACTAATTGGCTTTAATATGAATGTCCATGGCACTGTCCTCTACTGTTGTGGAGATCTTTTTTTTTTTAGTTAGGAGTAGTATCCGTCTGAAGGCTAAGCCTCATGATGTAGTTGTAATGGCACACAGCCTTCATAAGAGAGGGAATATGATATGTGTTATGCCGTAGATATATTTTGTGCTGAACCTTTATTCTGGTTTCCAGGAGTACGGTCATATTTGGCCGTGTGACACATTCTTATCAGCTTTGATTTACGGAATCAGTTAACCTTTCTATTGTTATTCTGTATTGCTCTAGGCTCTCAATATGTTTCGCGATCATTTAGGTGACAAATCTGAGGCGGGAAAAAAAAAAGACTGCTGTTTGTTTATGCTTTTTTGCTATCAGTTATACTGTTGATTAGGTTCTCGTTTCAGGTCACGTTTTGCATAACAACGATGATAATGTTAATGAGAGATTTTGAGTGCGTAACACGATTTTATTATCGGCATTGTTCTGCTTTGAGATAGAATTCAGGGGTCAGTTCTTGAAGCTAGTTTGTTCTTAATGTTCATAATTTGTTTTATTTTAGAGCTGATGTGCAGGTTTTGTTAATGAGGCAATTGAAAATTCTCGACTAATTGCACTAATCTGTAAGGAGTTACTAACATGTTTCGTTTAAAGCGTGTATATATAAGAGGATACTCCTGAAAATGTCCCATATCGGCGCATTATATGAATGAACGCATGTCGGGCTGCTGTATTAACAATGCACTAGTGGCATTTTTCTTAGTAAAAAGGGAGAAGAAAAAAAAATCAATTTTCCCCTCAAAGCACACGATTAAGCTTGCATGTTGGCAGATGGTTTGAGTTGACCCTTCATTAACCAAAGTCTTAGTTAACAGCATGAGTTCCAAATTGCCCGTCGAGACACACCTTTAAAATCTATTGCTCGTTGCTTTCTAGAACCTCATCATGAACTCAATCTATGAACTCACATATCTTTCAGCTTCCTATCAATTTAGGAACAAACAAAAGCAGGTTTGTGCTGGAGGTGCAGCTGCTGAAATGTAACAGAGTGAAAATCATGATGAATGCCATACCAAGGGACTGGACCCTTGAAATTCTATTTACTAATCCAATTTAAAGGCTAGGAGGAGATGTAGCTGCGCTAGTCCCTGTTTGGGGAATACGTGCGCGCTCCTTCTCCATTAGGAGTGACAGCTTATTCTACACAAACCTCATGCGGACCAACAATTGGATTTGCATTGGATTTTGGAAAGTGTCAAAGTGGACCGCTGCACAGTTGGGAGCAGTGGATCTGACGTCCGCAATTAGTGTCAAAGGGAGGAAGTGGCCTCTGCGGTGATACAATTTGAATAATCTCCTTATGGGGGTTAAGCATATTAAAACAATGAGGTGGGCTGTCTGACCTGCTTCTTAGTAAGTTCAGGGGTCATGTCCAGCAGCTTTGAAAAGTACTCAGAAATCTGTATATGGTAGAAATGAATAAACTGGATAGGGGTAATGAAATCCATGTCTATTTACAGAGCCGGGCGAACAAAGCTGTGCTAAGGGCTTGTGTACGAGCGCATTGTGTATTGGCATTGTGTAATGCGAAAACCCGTGAGACTCGGAGCGCTGAGGTCTTATCTGAGGGTTCGGGTAATCTTCAGTGGGAATACTCCAGTTTGTCCCTTCCAAACATACTTGAAGCGCAGCCATATCCTCAAAGAGATTCGACCAAACAACTCGACATCTAAAGCCTCACCGGGTCCAGGAGGTTCTAACATAGAAGTGTGGTGTGTACAGATTAATTAAGACATTTACCTTCATTTTTAATACAACAAAATGAATCCCATAAAAGCGAGCAATCCCAGAGGAGGTGCTCATCAACCCCTGACAATCTCCCATAGACATAATCTATTAAAACAGTGCTTTTATCTCACCTCATCCCTGTCAGATTTTATGGATTTTTTCATAAACGCGGCCTATACTTCATAAATGTCTCAATTTTCTAGTCTATTAACATTACTTCAGAAGCAGTTGATAAAAGAGGCAGGCTTGCGTGAAATAATGCACCAATAATATGAACTGCTGGGGGCTAGAACTGTAGGATGGCTCTTCAGCGTTCAAGACGAAACAACGAAAAGATGCTATTAGCTTGGATAAAAGAACAAACCGTGACTACGAAAGGGGGAGGGCACATCCTTGTGTTGGTGTTGTTGGGTTGAGGAAATACAAGCTTTTTTTGTTGCTTTTTTTTTTTTTAACAATAGCTAGAGCTACTCTTGTCTCACCTCTATGCATGTCCTTCATCAATAGTTTGTAGCTATTCTCTTTCTTTCCACGTTGTTAGTTTAGCCTGAGTGAGAAAGGTATGTGTTTTGACAGTCGAGGCACGTCGTCAGTCAGAAACCTCCCTTTACTCATCACCTGTATGGGGAAACATTTTCTAAAAGCATCATGCTCAAATTCCTTAGTCACCCTTCACCCTAAAATACAGCTGACCTCTTCACTCATGCTCACTGACACTTTAAGAAGTAACTGAGTGGAATGCAGTGGGACAGTAGCCTAAAGAATGGAAATACACACCCATCTCCACCCCTTCCTGCCCCTGGGCCTGGATCGGAACGGCATTAACTTCGAGCACACTGACTCACCTGACCCAGACTGAGGGTCTGATCCACTCACAGAGAGAGCTATATATGCTCTACGACAGCACTGAAGTTGCTCTTGTCGTCTTCCGGGCATCCCGGCAACGACGTCTGATTGCCCCTCTGTTTGTCCCTGCACTGTGATCAGACGATCAGACTAACTCCTCTGGGTTTAACTCTACATGGTGTGTGGGTGTGTGTACACTGCGTTCATTTACTTATCATTTCAAAAGGAAAATGAGAAAATAAGGAAAGTTTTTTTATTTTATTTTTTATTGATCTGGAAATATAAGTAGGGTAGTCGCCAGGCTGTTGCTTAAATGCTTATGAAACCTATTATGTTTTCATAAAATATATTAAAAACTTGATAAACGTGCTGAAATATTTTTGGAGACTTTCAAATATTCTTCGTTTTTCATTTTAGACCCAAAATGCATCTGATATGAGCCGTATGAGATCTTTTAGTGAATCCCCCCATGAAAAATATAAACCAATGCAACATAGACAGACATGAGTGCATGGACGCAGTTTCTTTTTTTTTCTCCTTTGTGATCAGATTAAAGATGTGATCAGTGAAGTCAGAGCACAGTTTGAAGTCTGCAAAGTTTTCCTTGCAACAGCTTCAGGAAAGTTTCTGCTTAGACATAAATCTTCAGTTTGTTCAACACCCCAGGATCAAAAACATTCAATCAATCACGTAGGTGCTCTCCTCGGGTGTCATTCATGTTACCTGTCAATCCAGAAACTTTTTCTCTCGCTTTCAGGCATTCTAGCCTGGTCATGTGCTTCTCAGGCGTGGCCTTGGCTTTTGGGTTTGAATATAGCAAACAAATCCAAAATCAACTGACCATAATTTTAAGGTTCATTAATCCATTAATATGCTTAAGCAGGTTGTGACTGTGTGTTCGTGTGTGGATACTGGGATGTTTTGTAGCAGGACAGTAGACTGTAGTGTGAGAGGAGGGGTAATTATATATGCACTCCAGTGACGCCCCTGAAGGTGAAGCTCAATGGCAGCAGTCGTGTGGAGCCATAAGCCGTGTTACGTGCATTAGCTCCAGACGCACGCCATTGATAAGGCTGGTATTAGCTTGTACCAGCCGTGGACACAGGAAGGACCGGACCTGTCAGAGATGATCTCCCGCTCCTGCCGTACACACCTTCATTAATGGAACTGCCTTGACAACTCAGCCTAATTGCCTCTGAGCACCTCTTCATGTATTATGGGTGCTTGACTATCTTGGTTCATGCCCACACACACACACACACACACACACACACACACACACACATTGGAGTGCATCTGGACAGTGACCATCAGCCACCCCTGAACCTGACGGAGAAGGGCGTGTTTCTTTCAGGTACGCTCTCTCAAGCTTATGCCCTCTCCACTCCCCCTGAGCGCTGTAGTACTCTAAATACTGTTTTCATCAGTAAAAAGCCTCAGCTCAGAATATACACAGACAGATTGATTTGTGCATTTAAAATTCCGTGGCAGTAATGGAGGCTTTAATGTGGATGAATGTGTTTACACTTCCGCTCGGTTGACAGGTCTTGGAGGACTGTCACACGGCGGTAACACACATCTAAAGCGAGATGCATGGCAGTGCCACTGCAAAACAGGTTCCACCCATCACAGGCCAGTGACAAATTTTCATATTCGTGGTTTCAGGAGACAAGCGCAATTTTGAAGACGTGCTTTAGCCAGAGAATTTTCACATTCAAATGAGATGGGGGGTTGGATGGGTAGATGGATGGGTGGATGGATTGATTCTTTCACGCACAAAAACCACCAAGCACTGTCCAGTCTGATCGGCATTTAAAATAGGACCGTCCTATGACCATCCTATTACTATGGAAACGAGGACGACTTCTTTTCCTTTACGTCACTGTTTGCGTTCAGTACGAGAAGCCAAACCTGAGAGAACACGTAGCCGAGAGACGCACAAGCGCACAGACAGGGTGAAGTTCAATGTTGGACAAATAAGGTGAGACTTGAAAGGTTGCTCCAGTGAATGGTCGAAACACAGGTGGATTCTCTTCCATAGTTCTATTGGAATTAGGGAATTTGTCTCGTACCACTGGCGTTTGACTCCTTTATCTTCGCAATCTATTTTTAGGCCATTTTCTCTGCTCCCTTAAACGCTGTAATCTCACCATTCCTTTATATGGCGGCTGACAGTAAGTGCCTTCAGTGAAACATGATCATTGGGTCTTCATGCAACAGTGGCCGAGCATTGCAGTTTTGTCTTAATTTATTAAGGAGATGTTAGTTTTTAATGGCAGTAGCTAAAACTGATGGCTCAATGATATTAACATTTATGTTCCATTTACTTTTGGCCACTCGTGTTGTCATTAATTTCTCATCGAGGGCTTCGTTTGAGTTGTAACTTTGAACCTCGGCCATTCATTTTTCATTATCCATTGTCATTTCGGCCCATTCTACTGATATAAAAGTGTTGTGCATGAGTAATAGACAATGTCTCGTTTTAAGGAGCACACTGTTACATTTCGCAGAGATTTATTATTCATGTAAGTTCCTGCCAATGGGAACATCACTGTTGACATTCTGGCGAATAAACGTAACTATACTGAGACGTATATATTCAGCCATATGTAATCATTTAATAGGTCGTTAATGTTTAATTACACATAAAAAAAGCCAGAAAACATTATTTTAATTGTTATATCGGAGAAATAAAAAAAATATATTTATGGACAAAATATATTGTATGCATGTGTTTATTTATGAGGCAATTTTTTTTTTCCTGCAAATCAGTCTATAAGCCAGACACTGCTTTATGCATGTCCATGAATTTTAAATAAAGCAGTAATCCTGTTCAGAATTACCGGACACAAAAAAAGTTACTGAATTATGAACCATGACAAAAGTCAGCTTTAACTGCGAATATGAAACCAGTAGCGATTAGATCATCACCCCCAGTGACCAGGTTACTTTTATTTGGAATAAGTTCGAATTCGTGCTGTAATGATTTTAAGTAGGCAAAAAAACGTGCAAAGGTTTGAACGATCTGCAGAGAGAGCACGCCGAATGCTGCTGCGTCTCTTTCATGCAGCCATACTGCCACCTTTTGAAACGATGCGGAACTGCAAGCCGCTTCAAAAGGGACATCTCAGTGTTTTGTACTGTTTTCCATCCTTCCATTGCGTTTGCGCATACTATGGTGCAGGTTGTCCTCATGTTGTGAGCAGTGTGTTCTGGGTAACCTCGAGTGTACGGAAGGATTTTCTCATGATGCTAGGAACGTCCACCGATCAGGCTGACGGAACACGTGGACGTTACTCAGAAGAAGATGAAGAAGACTTTATTGTCATTGTACTGCTCTGCAAAACAATGAGATTATAATGGTATTCCCTAAGTTCTTCAGACAACATGAAGCAACTGTATACAAAGGACTCATCAATATAATATAGTAAATTAAACAATTGTAAATGAAACAAAGTGGTACAGCAAGACAATAGTGTACTCATGTTGTACATATTTAAATTCCTGTCTTGGCAAGCGTGTAAAAAAAAAAGAAAAAAGCCTGCGCTAGTGCTTTGGAGTCGGTGTGTCTTTTGGAGTTCCCTTTATACTCAGGAGCTAGACACTAGAAAGGAAATGACATTCTGAATTATTTCGCACTGACTTCAGGATTAGATTATTACACCGACCATTTATTTCTTTTAATAATGGAAGTGGAGATGAGCCGGCGAGCTTGTTTCTGAACAGTGGGGATAAACGCTGCTGCTTCAGCATGCAGTCAGACAACATGCCCCTCAGCTGAAAGTGCAGAACCCTCCGCGCACTCTTGAATTAGGGAGATTAGCGGCAAAGCGCATAATGCGGGAGGATGGAATTTGTCATCATTTGCATTGTCCTGGAAAGATCAGGTTTGATAGAGCGGCGCATTGAGGAGCATGTCATGTCCCACGGGCAGGTCATAGAGGAATCTTGGCAGAAATGATTTTTGCGATCTGTGCATCAGTCGTAAAAAGCCTCACAACCAATTTGTCAAAAACGCAGAGGTCGAGACAGTGTGATGGCAGCGTTTTGCCTCAACACAAAAAGCAAACATGCCCTCGTTCTCACTCTGACACGTCGCCTCAGAACTTGTCTTGTTATCCATTTTTATCGACTAATCATATCCTTGATTTAAGGTTTATTAGCTATGGAGTTAAAACAGCAATTTTTGCATGAATGAATGCTGATATATTTTTTCAACTAGGAAAAAAAATGTACATTACATAGAATACAATTGTTAATGGCTACATTAAGACATCCCTCTTGTGTAAGATGTGTCACTTAAGCTTTCTCTTCTTCGTCTCTGACCTTGCTTATACTCCAAACAGCCCATAGATAGAGGAGAGCAATCAGCATAAAGATGACAAAAACCGACATGACAGTGTTACTTATCCAAGCTGGCATCTCTGGAAGTGGGCATGTCGAGGTCAGACAGCCGGGGAAGCTGGGTATTTACAACTACATGCAGCGAGCAGAGTTAAGAGGCCAGTGTCATCGGCTTTCTCAGACTACCAGCTCGCCTACAATCATACCTCACAATCATCTCCTTGTTACTTTCCCCCTAAGTATATATTTATCACTGCGCTACATTTATAGTTCTTTCATCCTGAGATATATAAAAATCAGGAACTGCTGAACGATGTTCCTCATGGCGGCCAGTCTTTGTGCATTCGGCGCTGTTATTTATGTCGTTGTTTAACACTGATATTGTGTGACAGTTGAGCATATACGGGTTATGCTTGCTGGAGAGCACAGGCTACGAAATAACAAAACAGAACAACAATAGAAGCCTTTTAAAGGAAGGGTGGGTTGTTTTGAGATGCAGGTTCAAAAAGAAGAGTTTGAGCCTCTGCTGCTTTGCATTTGTTTAAAATTAGGTGTCAGAGGATGCACATTTCCTAAGGGCGTAACTCACCATGAGCCCATCAGTGATCATCTCCCATCTTTAAACATGATTCAGTTTGAGTGCACTAATGCTGGAGGAGTAGCAGATAGACGTAAAGTCTATCCGAGATGATGTCGATTACATCATTGGAAAATGAATCCTTTATTTCCATATTTGCATAAATACTGTGTAGGTTATCTGGGTTTAATTTATATAAGTGGTTTAAACACTGCTTAACACAAACAAATACATGAGAGTCAACGTTGACTTGATTATAACACTTGTCCACTACGATATGCAGATTTCAGATTTCTGCGTTCTGATGTACTGAGGCACTTTAACGTCTTATTTTAGCTTTAAATTTGTAGTTTAAAAGCTGCAGTAAATCAACACAGTCAGTTCGTTTACATGGACAACAATAATCCGATATTAACCCGATTAAGACTATACTCTGCTTAAGAAACTAGCATGTAGACAAGCGATTATTGATTACCTTAATCCGATTAAAGTCACACTCGGAGTAAACACAAATCAAATTAAGACGTGGAGTGTTCCTGCTTTAGTCGCATTATCGACGTGCATTACAGACATGCGCACACCTTAATCAAACTGTTAACGTCGTGTGGGAGTTTTCACCGCATTTTCCGACAGGACACGTACACACATTGCAGTCTCTCAACCGTTTGACGGCAAACAAGAGAGCACGGCTGCGTCCCAAACCGCATACTTACCTACTATATAGTATAGAGATACTATATAGTAGGTAAGTATGCGGTTTTGTACGCAGCTCATTGCTTCAAGCAGTTGTTTATTTGCATGAACAGCATGACTAATAATTAACCGCACCTGAAGCTTTCGTTAAAATGAAAAATAAACGCACCCAAAAATGTATATGGTACCATAACGAAGATGTACTGTACGTCGATACATGAAATTCTGGAGGGGAAGGCGTGACGTGGGGACGTAATGACGTGTGCCGTTAATCGATCGATGTTCTATAACATGTAGAACAGGAACATGAAAGGAATATTCTAAAAGCGACTCGTGTAAACACCTTAATCAGAATATTGTCCTATTCAGAATAAGGTCAATAATTAGGTTATTGCTGTCCATGTAAACGTAGTCACAATGACGCTGTATCTGTATCTGTTAAACACTTATCTCTATCTGTATTCTTATTTAAACCCGACGTGGGCGTGACTAAAGCTGGAAAGTTTTAGTAATCAGATTTGAGCCCTACCACCTGGAAAACCCTAGAGGTATAGTAGAAATGCCAACATTGTCATCATGAGAGTGTGAATTCTGGCTCAGAAATCTCATAATAATTTGTCTCGATTAAAGACTTGTTTTTACTCCCATCCAGTTATTTTTGTTTGTACCTACAAGTGATCTTTTCTATTAATATGCAGTTTAAACGACCGCAAACATGACCAGGCAGTTACTAAATATGCTGTAAATGCATCACGTACTGTAGAACTGCCGCTTTACGTTAATGAATGAAAGAATAAATGTGGTTTTTATTTGTACATGGAGCTTCATATCGGACAGTAAAACCCTCCTGTTCTTGCACCTTTTTTGTTGTGTTCCGCAGGATCCCAGTCCCGATGCACAGCTCTAGTCTCAACCAGAGGCCATGTGAACATTTGTGCCAAGCTACAGTGCATCCCCTAGTTTTATCTGCAATTCTATCAGTTTACAAAACATTATCTGTTCAATCCGAGATATTTACTCATATTCGGTTACATCCCTAATACACACCACTCTCCCTCTGCAGTATCACATGGTTTGGAGTGGTCAGTCAGCATGCACGTGGTTTTATGCCCCTGTTGCTTGGGTTTAATTATGCATGAGGTTTCAGTGGCAAAATGAAACCATTAGCATATCTTACAGTGCACTGATGTGTTTTTTCCTCACCATGCCCTTGGCTTGAGAGAGTAAGTTGACTGATCATCAATAGCAGGTCACTTTAGCCAGTATGGTCCAGGCTGTTGTCTGCCAGAAATAACACGCTCAGCGAAATCTTTAAGGTCACCTCCGTTGCCTTTTCACATGCCGCAAACACAAATATGTAAAGTTGTTGTGCCTCTGAGATTTCAAGAGCCAACAATTAAAATGCTCCGAGTGTGTTGGAGTGCTGGGAGATGTCATGCGAGGCCTGGGTGCAGCCTCGGAGAGAACATTTACATATGTGTTACTGCCTGCATCCCGACAGAGACCTTGGAGCTGCCTGACCTTTTGACATGTCATTGGCGTTATGAGAAGTGATAGTGTTCAAGCCAAGGAATAAAGGTCGATAAAGCATGAAGCCAAACCACCCATTTGATTAATGCTAAAGAGGCCAGCACTGCACAAGGATAGAGAATTACTCTCAAGCACGGGGTGAAATATTGCTTTTGCTTCACTGAGTTGCTTGATGCGTTTGCAACTATAAATAGTGTCGCTATTGTAAATACACAAACCGTCAGTTAAGTGCGCAAACTTTCAGACTCGGGAGAAAATTGTACTAGTCAATGCAGAATGATTACTTTAGTGCTTAGAGCTTCAACTACTTAAATCCTTCCCGTTCCTTCAGCACCATGCGGTCCAAAGCATCAGCAGTTGATGGTTTTGAAAACCACCGGTGGTTATAGAAAGTTAAATGAAATATGCAATTGTTTGACCCCTATGAATATTAACAGCCTCCCCGTGCGCTATTAAAAATGCATGGGCCGTTGTGACTGCTGATCAGGTTTTGGACGCCAATGCAAATTGGACTGTCTTTCTTGTCAACGGCGAAGATGAATAATGTAGTTGTGTTGTATATCCAGCGACACACCATTGGCAGTCAATTAACAAGTTTGATTGGTGTGTGAACTCATTCTTTTGAACTGTTAATTTTATGTAAATAGTATTCCCGCTTGTTCTCGCGCTCTTTCTCATTTGCAGGTTTGCCCTAAAAAGCCGCGCCCCGCCCGCTCAGCCCGGAGTAACCTGAGCTAGGCCCTTAATAATTGATCATTACACACCTGCCTGCGAACCTATGGGAGGGTTTATTGTTTTTTTGAACAGTCGAGAAGTCTTGCTCTAGACTCCTTTTGATATTCAAATCAACAACTAACAGCCTTTTTTTATTACTATTATTTCTTTATTTATTTTTAAATATGATGCTGTGAATTCTTTTGAACGCTTGTTCTGCTGAGAGCTCCCCGCCGCATGTCCAACTTGATCCAGCACTCTGTGCCATCTGATTCCGCTTGATGGCTCATAAATAGAATGCCAATGACGATTTGTTGCTGATGTGTCTGTGACGTGCGGCTAGGTTACGCCGGTGTAGATCTATTGCTCTCGCGCTTTCGCCAAATAATGCTCGCAGGTAAATGATCCGATGATTGATCCTGCCGCTCATAAGCAGTGCTGCACCCACTCCACCACCTCCACCCTTCCTCCCCATCTCCGGCATTGCCTCGGTAATTTGGAGCAGCCGAGGCAGATGCTGAAGATTCATCAAAGTTGACAGGTGAACCCAGGAGCTAGGAATCTTGGGAAACCCATTTCATTCTATGGAAATTGATGTGACTATTTCCCCCCTCTGGCACAGCACTTTTTTTTGTTGTTGATCTGTTGTTTTCAAATTAGATTTCCACCTTTGATTTTATTTTATTACATGCACACACTTGTTAACAGTAGAAATTTCGACAGACAGCTGAAAGGTTACGTTACATTTGACGTTATGCTTGACTTTAAATTTATATTGGTGTTTTTTTTCATAGACTTTTCAGTACCAGAGGAATATTTTGTTTATTATTTAACACATTGTATCCTGAACCATATGTAGGGGGTGTCTAAGCCTTTACTGATACAGAATCCATGGACTTAACCTAGTAATCTGGTTTGGAAATGCCATGCCCATGCGCATATGCTAATCGGCTCAAGACCTCGTTTCATGAGATGCTTCAATTGATTTGGTCTTCTATGATCCCTTCAGAGGTCACCATTCTCCTTGCACTCCCACACACTGATAAATACTTTCCCCAAGCTCCAATTAACACCATGTCACCTACAGCTATTTGCCCTGACCATTATGCTCAGGCCTGAGTTTCATTCGTTCATCCTATACATCTCTCAGGGCCTGACCTCTCCACTGCTCTTGCATACCTGATAGCATTGATTGCATGGATTTTTATAGCCAGGATTACTGGTCCAAGGAACTTCCTTCATCGAAGTTACTCTTGGATTCTCAGCTAATTATCGTGTTTCTAATTGCGTCTATCAAGTGTACACACAGATAGGCAGATGTTTTGATGGTGTGAAACGTGAATTATTGGTGTTAAAGTAGCATTCACGGTGTGACGTGGTAATTGATGTTGTGCTGTTCCAACACACCGTTTTACCAATGCGTTGTACTGTTTTGGTTTGTTTTTTACACTTTTTTTTATCATCCATGTTTAATTTGAAACCCTTCGGTTTTAAAAGGTTCAGATGTGGTTAGAGAACAACCGGTTTAATACGATGGCATATAAGGTGTTTTCATATCTGGCTCGTTTGGAGCGTTTGTTTCAGAATATGGTGCATTTTCTCTATTAGTTCGGTTTGTGAAGACATATTTGCCATGAACACGGAAATCGCGCTCGGATCTGCACCAAAACACTCGGTCCAAGACCACCTGAATGAGGCGGACTCCAAACGAACCCTGGAGCGCGGTTCACTTGTAGTGAGAAAGCAATCCGAACCAATGGTAAAACGAACCATCCTATATAGCAATGCATGATGGAAACTGTGTTACGTAAAAAGTGTGTTTGTTTTGATAATGGCTCGCAACGTTTATCTTTGACCAAAAACGTGTTAAAATGCCTTGTTCAAATTTGCTCTGACGAACATATTTCTGAACAACTTTCAAAACTGCATAAATCATAGTCAACTCATCTTCATTTAAATCTTTCAACAGTTTACTGGCGCTTTAATTCAGCTCGAGCAGCGTGACAAAAAAAACTACCCGGAAACTCCTTTAGCAATGCAGAGCTTACAGAGCTTGCAGTTTTGTCATCATTCCACACAAGAGACATCATCTTTACACACAGCACGCAATCAATGTGTTTTCCCGCCCTCTTTTGATTGACAGGATATAATCGGCCCTGATCATCGGATTTTTATAAACTATTTGCCGAGTTGTAGTTCGTAGTAAGGACGCCATCTTGATGGATGGCTGCCATGCGTGGAACCCCGGGAACATAAACGAACCCAGGAACATAAACAGGCGTACTCTAACCAATAAGAAGACAGTTTACTCACATGTGACTTGCATAAAGACAGTTTGGTACGCTTTGAAATGTTCTCTTGTGAAACCAAACCGAGCCAAAATGCAGCATTGTAACAATTTAAATTTCAGAACCAAGCACAGATTTAGCAGAATTTAGCTATAGTGTTTAAAGACTCTTCACCATTCATATATAACCTGCTTCCTGAATAACAACACTTTCAGATCAGAGAGAGTCTGTAACCTTGGTTAAACCAAAAGCGTGCTTTAAAAAGAATTTTAAGGTCAAGTAAGCGTTGTCGTCATTATTTATGTAAGGAATGAAACACAGATGGGGCGTGCTGCTTTATAGTTTGTGTGTAAATATATATATATATATATATATATATATATATATATATATATATATATATATATATATATATATATATATATTTTTTTTTTGGTTTATTTTGGGGGTTTTTTTATTAGAAAAAAAATCAGTGAGGTATGGAGTTTTTTTTTGTTGTTGTTTGTTTTTTAATAAAAGCACAACCTAAAGTGTTTCATTCATCTTATACTGCAGTAATTGCAGGATTTTATGTTGTAGAACATACATCAACCAATTTTCGGTTAGCAGCTTTAAGCAGTTGTTCTCTCACCAGCCATTTTTTCCTGTCACTTGAAGTTAATGAGACAAAATGCAGCTTTTCATGTTACCAGGAATCTGCAAGGTTCGCACTTCTGAAAATGTGCAGCTTTACAGCTGCCTGTTTTGATAGCACTGGCAATGGAGACTCCTTTCAAAAATGTTAAATAAATGTCTCCTTACAGAAAACGTCACCATATTGCCAATTATACATTTTTTGAAATCTGTTTTTAATGAGACTGTGCCATACAAGGATTGCTATAAACATCGACGTGCAGGTTGTTATTATTGAAAATATCACATAGTAGATATTAATATAAACCATCCAGGAAGTTAACTACTGTTAGAGCTGTGACGTTACAGAACCTGAATCGATGCCTTCTGATCGGTTAGACTTAAGAATTCAGCAGCACTGTATAATAATACAGAATGGTGACATTTGAGAGGATTATAAATGTACAAACACTGATCATTTTTTCTTATCATTATTCAACACAAGAATACCGAACACACAGTAAAATAACAGTCCAAAATGTACATGAATATAATAATTGGTACTTATATTTTCATGAAACTTTAAATAATGGTTTTATTGTTTGCTGTGTAGATGTTGTGTCGTCTGTGAATAAACATGCTGTATGTCTGCATAAAGACTGGCTGATTTTTCTGATGGTGTGTGTGTGTTTGTGTGTGTGTGTGTGTGTGTGTGTATGTTGTAGGTGGATGAAGCCGTGTTCTGTGCAGGTCAGATCGCCCTGGTCCCCTGCACCATGCAGCTGCTGAGAGCGGGTCCACGCTCACAGGCCCAGCTGTGCTACAGCCACATGGAGAAAGTGCTGCGTGCCATGAGTGCCAGTCTCACGTTGGGACACACGCTGCAGGCACACTGCTACGTCACAGACCGTACACACATACCAGCTGTCAGAAAGGTGTGGCACGATAAGATACAGGACAGTCACGAGCCGGTGAGTAATGTCAGGCATGTGTGTGTGCCACTGTTAACGTTCCTACTGGTCTGTTCACCTAATGCAGTCGTTCCAATGAGTGATGAAACATGTTTAACACCACCACGGCTTTCATTTGAATGTATTGTTCATTGGTGTTGAATAATATTTATTACTAAAATCCTTCATGGGTGTGGTTTTGGCTTGACTTGGTTCATATTGACACTGGCCAATATAAACCAACACCTTCATTAACATGTTTGTGGGTGTTTACCAAATTCAGGAACTGAGGCGGAAATACGACTTCCAGTATTTACACCCATGTTCAGCAAGTTCTCCACGTTTATTAAACTGGACTTATTTTGAGTTGTAGGTTGAATAAACATTAGTCAATGCTGGTGTATTTTAAACAAACATCAATTAATAACGTGTTAACTTTCCATGTTAACATTGCTTATCAAGTTTAAGTTCGAGTGGCGTTATTGTCATTTCAACCACCTACGGCTGGTACAGTACAGGGTGAAATGAAACAACGTTCCTCCAGGACCACGGTGCTACATAAAACAACCCACTGACCACATGAGATGGAACTGAACGACACGGAAGTGAATTTTTAGAAAGATCTAAATGGTGTATTAATGCAGGCAGTCATGGCTTGTTCATGTTTACTAATGCAGTAAATAATGTTAACTTAAAGAATCATTAGCAGATTTATTCATTATGGATAGTGGTTAAATTGTCTTTGGCTGTAATGTTAGTGTGTTTAGGGACCACTAATTAGAAATTAGTTGTTAGAAATGTTGTTATGTCAGACAGTGAAATGGGAACCTTGTGATTTAATGTACACGAATCAATACAAACTATCTATCTTTAACCAGGTTTCGTTAAGTTGTCCATTATAACCATCATTTTTGTTTATTTACCAGAGAAGATCAGGATTAAAGTGATAGTGAAGATGAAGAACTCTGTATATATGCTCACCAGTTTATATAGGTACACTTTGTAGGTAATTATTGCCTGTAGACTATCATTTGCTAATCAGTTCTACATCTACCATATAAGAGAGCACTCCAGGGTCACCACTAGATGTTATTTGATTGGTGGACCATTTTCAGCATGCTATGGCAGTGTATAAATGAGTGTATAAAGCACAGCATCATTTAATGGGATGTTCAAACAGTGACATAGGTGTACCTTAAAAACTGGCAACCACATCATATTTTAAATCAGAATTGTTTAAACCTTCACACACTTTATTGCGGGGGGGTGGGGGGAGACATCCCTCTGATGGAATTTACCATCCGTCTGTGCCACCCCGCCGACAAAGGAAGCAGAAGTTGCTCATATTTACCAGAACGAGCGCTCATGAAAAGTTGATGCTGTGGGAAATGCTGACGTCTTTGATAATACAGAGCCTGGCTCCAAGACAGATGTCTTCCTTAGAGCCTGCGTAATCCCCAGTCCCTATTTTGGAGCGTCGCTGAAACCTCAGAGCAGCTTATCACCCCCCCACCCCACCCCGCCCGCTCCTTCTGCGATCCCCACCTCCACATGGCTAATAAAGGCTGCAGGCTTGTGCTCTCGGGTGCTCCTCCTCCAGTAATCAGTGGAGCTAAAGGGAGCAGGAAAGAGAGCTTTAAATAAAGGATGCACTGTCACCACGTTTGGCCCTCTCTTGGCCTCCATGCTGACCTCAGCACACAAGTTTGAAATGATGACAGGCCTGAGTGCTGAGGGGAAAGAGGCACGTCCCGTCAGGTCACTCACTGTAATAGAGGAGTGACAGTATGAGAGTTTGAATTAGGGGGACATCAAGTGTTCAGTCAGCCACCTGTCTTATGTTTAGCCATTCTCTATTCAGTTCTCTTGGGATAGAAATGATCATTAATGCCAAAATAGCATGACACTTGAGATACAGTGGGTAAAGTGTTTGTTCCATTGCCAGCAGTGAAGGGTTATTTGGAGGTGTGAAATGCCTGTGTGAACTTAGCCAATGTTACGGGTTTAAGTTAAACAAAAATATGTGGCAGTTTGGGAAATCCCATCAGTGTTGCTATTGCTAAATTCTGGAAAACGTTTGATTTTTTTTTTTTTTTAAATCGGACTCTATATAAAAAAGAGTTTTTCTTCCCGCAGTGATGCATCTACTTTAAGGAAACCTAAATATATTTTTTAATATATTTAATATTTTTAATATAGTATGGAAGCAATGCACATGGGGCTATTATTTAAGGCAGTAGGACAGGCGTGGAAGAGCTCTCAAAATCAAAAATGTCGGAAGGCTGTGTGTCCGCTGTTTTAAGTTGTAGGTCATATGACCGTACCAACATGGTGGATGTAATACGGATGACTACGGATTGTATTCGTACTACACGCATATCCTGATCAGTACGTACTGTATCAACGGCCGAGCAGCAGGTACCGGATCGAATGCAGTAGGTACGGTCACAGTGTGTGATTTCGGACGCAGCTCAATAGAAGGCAACAAATTTCCAGTAGAGACCCACAGAAACCATTACAATTCCGATTATAACCATTAAAACCATTAACGTTAGGTGAGTGTTCCTATTGTTTTTTTTAGCAGGGCTGATCAGTGAACAATAATCAGTTGAGTGGCGAGACCATGATGAGGCTTGTGTTTAAGTGCTATGATGGTGATGATTCCGAGACTGAGGTGGATGATCAATGTTTTTTTTTTCTTTTATTGTTGGAAATTCTTTCAAATTTGGCTGTTTTTTTTTCCATAAGTAGATTAGGTTGTAAATGTAGAGTATTTCAGTGGAATTTCAATAAAGTCTTTAAAAGAGATTTCTTTTCTTTTGGGGTAACTAGATTTTAAACTGCTATCATTTTACTAGTGCTTGATATGTGTGCACGTAAACCACCAAATTCAGTTCTGAAATCCTTTAGTTTTCAGAATTATATCTAGTTGAAAATATGACCAGTCCACCACATATATATTTGGTAAGCAGCAAGCTTGACGTACACTCATTAACCAAGCTGAATTCAAGCACAGTGAGTTTATTTCACATATTTATTTATCAGCCAGTGTTTCATCTAGTAAAATACTAGAATTATATCATGCTAACAAAAAAAATGAGTGGATATCACAAGAACTTTGCAACTCCCCCCCTTTTTCATTCTTCCCTTTTGATTTATTATTTTTTAAAGACGTGCTTCAGTAATGACACCGTTAGCCACTGAAATCACACCTTTTCTAATGCTCAGTGTTTTTGTTTCAATACCATCATTCAGGCATAACCGATCATTACTGCGCTGTGACTGGTTCGGATTGATCACTAACAATTGTTTACATGCCAGGTGTCCTGTCTTATTTGTTTGGATGGGTAAGCACAAAAGAGATGTTTTACTTCTGTTCTAAAATTCAATGCACTCATGTGACACTATCGAGTCTATTTCTTTGCGAGGATTGAGCGCACAGCGTTTATCACATTCACCCCCAGTGCAGTTTACGGTGCTCTGAGTGATCCAGGTGGAAGAGTCTTTAATAGGAACATGACAACGTTCTCTGCTATTCAGCACAGACAGCCGTGTAGTTGCGGTGCGTTCATAATTTCTCTAATCAGGTGGATGAGGAAGCTCACAGGGTTAATTGGGAGCACAGTGAAGTTGATCTCTGTGTGTGTATGTGTGTGTGTGTGTGTGTGTGTGAGAGAGAAATAATATTTATAGATTGCAGTGGTGAGGTTTGTGTGTGAATAGGATGTGTAGAGATGAATGTTTTTATGTGATATGAACTCAACTTGTAGATGGGGAAGATATCTATAAGCTTTGCTATGCTCTATACTAATACTTGTTTATGGATATAAGGGCACGAACAAAATATTTTTCAAATGCAAATTGAACAGAGGGATGATTTCAGCTCTTGCGTTGGCTCTGTGTTTTTGGGGGTTTTTTTTGTTTTGTTTTTTTCTTCCATGGGTCTACTATTTGGAATTGTTTTCGTGTTCTTTTTCAAGGCTTATTCACTACTGAGACAGCAGCTCAGTTTTAAGCAAGTGACCAGCGCCGAGTGAGCGGGAGGGAATATTATACAAACTGCAGCTAGTGAGTCCACTCGACGAAGGCCTCCCGCTGGGCAGGAAATGTAGGGGAACTGCCTAAGCATCCAGTCCCCATCAGTTCCCTGCTGTTCAACGGCTTTACACCAATTCCTTATGATGGTGTTTATTGTTCCGCTCGCACGCCTCTCCTTCCTCCGCTCAGTTTCAAACACACTTCACACTCGGGAGCAAAGAGAGCACGAGAGAACACGTACGCGATGAAGCAATGGGGAAAAACAAACACAAACGCAAAAGGGCCACTCTAATCACACTGTGTAGAGTCCTGAAAACGATCACGCACGCTAAAGGAAGAAATCCAGAGAGAGTAAACAACCGTGAGAGGAAAGCTGTAATGAACTAATAGACAGAGTACATTAAAGAGGCCCCGGCGTTCATGTCGTCCTTGAGCTCTCTTTTTTTTATTTTATTGGATTAATCTAATAAATGTTTTCTCATCAAGCGCAAGTGTTAGGCCGCCAAGCACTTTCACATGTGGTCTAAAAAAAAACAAGCAGTGCTCCTGTCTATGAGAGAGGTGGCGGGGGAAAATAATAAAATAAAGAACAGGCGAGGGAACGGGTAGCGATGATTTAACAGCCTGAGACAAGTCAGAGTCTGAAAGTTTCGAGTGTTGGAAGGTAGTGACCTGTGAGGGCGTAGCTGGTGGAGGATGCATAGTGAGGGCCTGAGGGCTGGCCTTTAAGCCTGGGTGAACAAGGCCTCACTCGAACATCTAACGCCTCTCTCCACCCTCAGCCCTCCCATCTCCACTCAACAACTATTGACAAGTGCCGAGCTCGGCCCTTCCAGCCAGTCACGTAAAGCCAGCCAGTCACCTAACATTTATCAACACACAAACAATATATATACACCATCACAGCGCTAAGAGGCAGCGCGTCATCCAAGTTAACCAAAGCACCTGAACCAGTCGCTCCATCTCTTTCACACACACATACATATGAGCACACTCGCACGTGCTCACATGCTTCTATTTTTGATTTGTTGTCATGCACTCAGAGTGATTCGTTGTTGATTTGCTGCTGATACACAATTAGGCCTTTGCTAAAGTTTAATCTCGAGATAAGTGCTGCATTCATGCAGACGGTGGATTGGATCATATGGGGGTATCTGAAATGGTTGCAAAATGCTGCTTTTGCTCCTGTCACAGACTTTTCTCTCAGGTTTTTGAGTGAATTTCAAAATAAAGTGTATGTAACCCGTCATTATTGGGCACTCACAGAGTGGGGTGTAAGTGGATGAAAATTGATCCGGCAAATTGAAAAGGGGGTTATGTGTTTTTGCCCTATCGACCCCAGGCGAAATGACTGTTTTATAAAACGCTCATTTCTCCCCCATTAGCAGATGAGGCCGCCGCGGTGTTATTTGAGAGGTACATTGTAGCACGCGCAGGCAAAAGACGTTTCGGAGGCGATAATGGCCTGCACCCAGACGAGTGAAAGGAGATTTTAACTCTACAGATTACAACATTTAAAGCCATCACGGCAGGTTTCTAATGGAGGTGTATGGTGAGGTGGTGTAAAAGGGCCCATACATGTCTAGAATGTTTTGTTGAAAATGGCCCATCGGGAGAAGATTTTCTGTATGGCTGATTAATGTTAAGAAAACAGGCGAGCATATTTGAGCATCCAATGGTATGATTGACATGCTGATTGTATAATGGTCTTATACACTTTGTGTATGTTGTGTTGCAGGAGGTATGCTGTGGAGTAGAGGAGATTCAATGCCCCCCTCTGGTTGTTTCCGTGATTCCCTCTTTGCCCAGAGGAGCAGCAGTGGAACTTCATGTCATTGCTGTGCAGGACGAGCCTGCAGAGAGGACTTCCTGTCAGATGTCCTCTGAGATCCCAGGAGGCACTGTCCACTGGCAGGTGCTGCAGTCCAGTAACCGCCATTACGCCACTTTGTCCCTGAGTGTGTCCCTGCATGAGTCATGCACAACACCAGAGTGCATGGGCACAGAGGGCATCCTGGGGGCAGTGTGCACCTCCTTCCAGCAAGCTCTAGAGCACATGGAGGAGACTCTGTCTCCTTTATGTACCAGAGTCTTCTACAAGGACAGCAATAAGTTAGCCGCTGAGCTCTCTGCAGGTAAGCGTACTCGCTCTATATTTAAATCACAATTTTTAATGACAAATATTCAGCCAAATTAGGATCGCACATACTTTTCAAACAAGAACATTTTCTTTCACATTGTGCACATCGTGATACAAACAAATGAATCAATATGTCACTGCTATCTAGTCACATTGAAGCATATTCATAGCTGAGTTACAGAATGCTAAAATTTCAGACACATGAATATATTATGACCTCACTTTAGTGTTGAGGTTGCATTACTGTTGTTGTGTGCATTTACTGTTGGTGCACGATATAAATAAATAGAAAAACCTGATGTGCAGGATCTTATGGATCTTATAAGCTGCTGAATAACAGGGGGCATATTAAAGTAAAGCAAATATACATTTAAATGTAAATTGTAATGTTATACAGTTCTGCAATGTTACGTCTATGGTCTTATGTTAAACATTTTGTTTCTGCCTTTCATCGTCTTCCGTTCAAGAGAAATGCAGGATGTTTCTTTAGAAAAAAAAATTTCTCACCTCCCAAAAGTGCTCTTGTGTTCCCTAGAAAAGAACTACAGTGACGTTCATCAGTTTGGTACAGTCGTTGTATTTTCTTTGAAACACTCCATCCAGTGTTTTGGACGTAAACCAATGCTGTGATTTTATTGTCACTTTCAGGTCTCGTTGTAACTTATTATTGTGGGAAACAAATTATGGTCACCGATGATGACTAGAAATAAAAACAGACTTATCTGAGTGTGTAAAGTACATTGTATTTTATCCCCAGGATGTATCTGAGTGGGTTTTATTATATAACAAGCTGCTTATAGCTGGAAGGCATACATTCACTGGTCACTTTAATAGGAACTTGCTTCTTGCTTTTAATAGGAACATGCTTGTGTGCATGCATGTTCAAATCGTGCAAAAACAGTTCAAGAGCTTTAGTTTTTTTGTTGATGTTTGTTATAAACATTAACTGAGGCTCTTTATCTGATTGATTTTATGCATTGCTTTGCTGCCATATGATTAGCTGATTGGATAATGGCAGGTGTTCCTGTTGAAGTGTCTGATGAGTGTATGTCACTTTGGATAAAGACACAGATTTTACTAAACACGTTCTGTTTCACAAACTCATTCTGATGTGAGGGTCTCTTCAACCACCACTAGTGTGTAGCATCCACCTGGATGTTGCCACGGCTGCCATTGTGCTCCAGAACACCCACCACTCACCAGCCATTAGTGGAGAGAAGAGAGTGATGTAGCCAATTCAAAGATGGGGAATATTAGGGGCCAAGATAGAGAAGGCCAGTGGGGGAATTTCACCAGGACACCGGGGTTATACCCCTACTCATTTTTACGATAAGTGTCCTGGGATTTTTAATAACCACAGAGAGTCAGGACCTCGGTTTAACGTCTCATCCAAAAGACAGTGTGGTTTTTACAGTATATTGTGTCATTACATGGCACTGGGTTTAGGTTTATTCGCTTTCTTTAGACGTAGGTAAGTCAACATGATCTTGCAGATGTTTTACCACTCATTCCGTACAAATGGTGAAATATCTTCAAGAGTAAACAAGTTGAGTCACCTTGACGTTTGGGTGCACTGTTGGACAATTAAATGACCTGAGTGACTGAAAAGCATTTGAGGGTTTGAGGGTTGAATTTTCATTGGCAGTGACCTTCATCATCCTGTTTATACATGACATTGCGCTCTAGCGTTTGTATGAATTCATCTATTAACCTGTCATTGAAGTGGAATCTGTTCTCTTGCCATGGCAGACACCCGTGCCCTATAAGAGTGCCACAGGCCTGCTTCACGGGTCAGAGCTCCTGCTTTAAAAATCCAGAGTGGGTAAATAAACGTGTCTTTTAACCACTGATGCCTGATGTAAGGCTTTATGTGATGTATCAGAACTATACTAGTAACCATAGTGGACTTCTGAACATTGGTAACAGGATACTAATTTCATGATTACAAGTCATAAAGCATGTTGTCATTATGTCTGTAATACATTTCATAACTTTTGTATGATTTTACAGACCAGATGCAGACCCAGCTAAGTATTTTAGCAGACTGAGTAGAGCCAATAAGCATATGAGGGGGGGGGGAAACTGGCTGTGAACCAGCTTGGCGTCTGCTTATTCAATTGTGTGCATTTACGGTATATGAATTATTTAGGTGAAGGTAACTCATCAGAGACTAGCTACGGGGCTAGAGTCATTAGGTCAGGAGAGAGTTTTATATTTTATTTACCCTCTTTGGTCTGATTGGTCTACATGACTTGTGTTTTGTTTTTGTTTTTGTTATTTTTTTTTTTGTTTTTTTGTTTTTTTAAGTTGACCATTAAAACAGAATGGACAAAGAAGCATGTGTTTATTCTCTCCATGTCAAACTTAAAACAGATGTGTCTAATCTGTGACAGGAAGCACTAGTATGAAACCGAACATAATCACCACTTAGAATTTTACTTATTCATAGCCATTAACAATTCATTAATGGTTAAGAATTAAAAGGTAACTGTTGTCATCATTTATTTATGCTAGGTGCTTATCTGGACCTTCTTAAGCAAAAAATTTGACAGACTGTTTGGTTATTTTTGAGAGATGGCTCTAGTGCTTAGTGGTTAGCTTGCTTGCCTCGCATATCCAGGGTTGGACGTTCTCTCCATACTTCCGGGTACTCTGGCTTCCTCCCCCGGTCCAAAGACATGCACTGTAGGCTGATTGGTATCTCTAAATGTGTCCGTAGTATACGAATGTGTGTGCATTTGTGCCTTGCAATGGGTTGACACCCCATCCAGGCTGTCCCCCACCCTGTCCCCTGCGATAGTCTCCAGGCTCCTCACGACCCTATGTTGGATAAGGTACATTTTAAAATTCAGTTGGCCGTGTAAATTTCATTCATAATACTCGAAAAGACTCGAATGACGAAAACACACACCCTTATACATATCACACCTCGCCTTGTTTGATCTGCTGTTCGCTCTCAGAAGCAGTTCTGATGAAGTATCACAAGCAACTCATTTAAAAACCTTCTATTCTGTTTAAGCACATGCTTTAACTTCGCTCCAGCTCTCAGTTCATAAGTACAGCTTAGCTGCTGCTCGCTTGGCCTTCCAGCCACAATGATCACTCACCTCAGCCTAAACAATTTTCATGAGCTGATGCTTGCTAATTGCACAACCATTTACCACTTAATTTGAAACAGTTTGAAGTGCACTGTAGCACAGCTAAGCCCCACAAGAAACCCTTTAGGCCCACCAGAGCTGGCATTTTCACACAAAAAGGCCCTCAGCGCCTTTCTGTGCCATCTGTGTTTCTAAATTTTAGTGAAGATCAGTGTTGCATTTTTAAAAGATAATATTCAGTTTCACTGCTGTTATTGAGGTTGCGTTCTCTGGTGATTTAAGAGAATACTTGTAGGGTTTTTGTTTTTTGGGTTGTGTTTTTTTTTTTGGTCCCACGCAAGGAGCCTTCAGGCTGCTATTCCTCCGCTAATGTGGTGGCTGTGCTGATGCGTGTAATGGCTCTGGAGAGGGTAATTAAGGGCTAAAGGAGATGACTGGGATCCCAGTGCATTGAACGAAATGAACTTGTGAATTTGTGCCAACTGATACAAGTAAAAGTGTTGTGTTTTTGGTTTTGTTTTTTTTGTTTTAAGTTACTGCATATCACATTACCTGTTCCAGTAAATGGCTCATTTTAGTTAAAAAAAAAAAAAGGCACAAAAACAACTCCTTTGTGGACATTAGTTTGTGTGTGATGTTGCTGGTTCCTGGTGCAATTTGCTGTTGATCTCACAAGGAATTAACTTCCCAGGGTGGACCACATGCTTAGATAAGAAAGTACTTTTTTCTGCTTAAATGTGGACAAAAAAAAAACTTCCCCTGGTCGCCTGTATTGTTTTTAATCACAGCGCATATGAGTTAATTACCCAGTGTGGGCTCTTTGAGTCTTTGCATGACACAATGCTTTTGTTCTTAATGAAAGAGCAGAATGCTTATCAAGTGGTGTTGAAAAGAGCTTTCACCTTTCTGTTCCAATTTCCCTTTCAATATTCCCCATTTGTCGCAGGACCTCTGATTGTCTCGGTCATTATTCACATTATGGTGTCATTCAGCTATTTAACTTTAAGTATACTTCATAAATATGCATCGCCATCCTGTCGCTTCATGCTATGAGGTCACTTAGAACGCCAATGTGTAATCAGACTGGAGTTGTAAATACCCAGTGGATGAATGCGAGCTTTCAGTCACTCAGGTCATAGATTTTGGTGGGACGTTAATAACAACAGAGCCGCAAACAAAATTAAATCAAGAGGCTATTACACTTGACCAGCTATAGGCTACTATCTAATGAATTTTTAGAGTAGCCGTGTAATACGCAGTTGAGAACTGACAACTTAAAGCCATCCAGCATACGATCCAGCAGCTAATTTTACAACAGATGTGTTCCCATCGCCATTGTCACATCAGTAACCAGGGTTGCCAGGTTTCAGCAAAATTTCCAGCCCAATTAAATCTTAAGAACCACACCAAGCACATGAAACTATTTTAAAAAATTGGAAATCAGGAATTAGAAAAGAGAGATACATGTGTCTTCTTTATCTAGCCTCGGTATGGTGGGGACACATTCCTGATGTATAGACATGATCCACTCTATAATACCCCTTTCCTACTCCCAATCTTCACAATATACCTTCCAATAGAAATGATTATATACATAGACACACTGTTTGCATTTACACTCTGCCTTTGTTTGAAGAGATTTATCAGATTTTAATTCCAGCTGTTTGCTATAAAGCAAGATCTTGGCAGATTTTTTTATGCTAGCCCAGTTTGGTCCTGTCCCGTCCTGACAGCGTTATTTCTGCCACAATGAGCTTCTGTTAGCACTTTTTGCAGTTTGCACTTTTAGACCCTTGGGTGCAATAATAATAACTCGATGGAGTTAAATGGGACAGCGTACACTGTCCCACAAATGCACAGAAAGGCGAGAAAATCAGAACATCGGCTTATATCTTTCCAATAGCAACATATTTTGAATCAGTCAAACGAGGTAATTAGTATTTCAACTGAATATATTATGTATTTATGGAGTTGTGAATGTGGACTTTATGAAGATTAACATTAACAGTTGATATACAGTAGTATGTAGTATATAGCGGGGCTCTGTCCCACCTTTCCATATGGCCATGTCACCACAACATAAAAAACCGAAGTCTAGGTCAACAGAGCAGGTGCTATATTGAAGATGTTCCACCACTTATCTGAGAAAGTGCATGTGGAAGGAGAAATAGCTGGAGGAGACTGCAGGCTTGTGTGGAGCTTAGTTACAGTCTGTGAGAATTGGAGCATAATTCTTGGACTGTTATGAGCTCCTCGGTCGAAGGGTTAAATGCAACCTGCCACTTGAGGGCAGCCCCAATGGGACAGCTATTGCTTGACCATGCCTGCCCCAGAGGTGAGTGGAATTTTAATAAGAGCATTTTGGGATGACATGCTGGATCTTTGTGTTGTGTTGTGTGTGTGTGTGTGTGTGTGTGTGTGTGTGTGTGTGTGTGTGTCTCAGGGCTCCAGGGTTGCCTTGACAGCGGACTGGGTGCGAAAAGGCCAGCACTGGCGCTGGTTCCTGTGCTGGAGCTGCCGGACTGCACTCTCCTTCACCTCTCTTGCTGGCTCAGCACATAGTGGAGGACTACGACCACAGCGACCACACAGGCTGGACTGGTAGTAGCTCTAGAGTGTCCAGTGGTAAATGACTGGATTTATAAACGTCAAGACATTTCATGGTTCATCTGACGAGTCCTGTTGATCAGCTTCACTTGAATTTGTCTAGTCACCTTGACTTACTACGAATAGACCATTTAAAATGAACTGACTAAACAATTTAACAGACATATGCATTTACCAACACACACATATCAGGAGAGGACCAAGAATGTGTGGAATAACACACAGGAGCACTAAGCCTCAAGAACACCAAGATTGAACAGTGGTCACCAATCTTCTGCCTTCGTACAGGTTTCATCCTCAACCAAATTCTAACAGCTGTTTTAGTTGATCGAGAACTTCTTAAGGCAATGATTAGATGGTCAGGTGGGCATGATTACGGTTGGAGTTAAAGTCTTCAGGAAGGTAGATCTCCAGGAACAGTGTTGGTGACCAATACTGTATTGTATATGACCTTGAATCCATACTGAAATTGTTAAGTGATGTGACTGCACAGTGTAAGTACCCTGCTGCCCTATCCACATCTCTCCATCTCTGCTCGAGCCATTATAGTCTGAATAGTCTGTTTTTATGGAGAATGATATCCATAATTGGCCATACATAAAACAAAGCCATTTGTTGAGATGAATGATTAATGTGCAAACACTTGCTACATGCCAGACTGTGGTAGGTTATTGTTTTTAATAAAGTTCTCAAAGTTGAGTTGAATTGACCTCTTCTGAGACCCGGAGGAGAGAAAACTGGAAGAGATGATGTCGGTGTGGATATACTGTCATTCCTGTAAGTGTACGTAATAAACAGAATATGGTTTCTATCAACTAGAAATGGTTCTGAACACTGCGAGTTTTCCTGAACTGAACTTTGTATCTCTTTTTCATGTATCTCAAGTAAAGTTTTAGCATTTTAAAGTTTGATTACCTGCAAAAGTGAGAAGAGAGAAAATCTAACTGAAAGATTTCACACATCCTGTGATGCAGGAGCGTAGCAGACGTTTTGACAGAAGGTATATGATTACCGAGTTGATTCGGCTAATCCTATGGCGAGTAGCTATCCAAAAACTTGATCAAAGCGTAACACTCACTGTGTGATGAAATCAGACTTAGCTAGCAAGGTTTTAGACATCTTACGGCAGACTGACTGTTCTTACCACAGTTTTTGTTAAACTGGATCCTTAGACAACATAAACCATCCTTAGATTAAAAAAAACTTTCAAATAAAGTAATGTAATGTGGTTTTCTTAAACTGAGGTGTCAAAGTATTTTAAAACTGATTCTTGGACACAATTTTGTGTTTTCAGGCTGGTGCTGGTCTATTTCCCAGACCACCAAATATTTAACTAATTACAGTAAATACTTGAGACTGTGACAGTTGCATTAATGCATGTATGTGTATGTGGAAGCAGGGCGTGCTCAGTGAGTGGGTGTCTGTGTGTTGGGTTGTAATGGGTTGTTCCAGTAATCCAGTGTGTCCTGTGCTGAGGCCCAGCAGCAGCTGTCACTGCCATGGGGGGTCGTCATTGTGAGGACTTTGTGGCCAACTGTATCTCTCTTTCTGTTTGTGAATGAGGGAATTGTTTGTTTTATATACCTCACGTTAGAAAGGTGTTATTATTGTGTAATGGGCAATCAGAGGCGAGCAACCAAACAATCTCTTTATTCCCCTATTGATTCTTAAGGTGGGATTAATAGAAGAGGGTTGCAGGGTAAACTCTTCTATACTCACTTCTGTTTGTGTGTTGAACCAGAGCTATTCTCAATTTCCCCTGAATTGCATTTCTTTCTCAGAAAAATCTGAAAATATATTGATGTGCTCAATTGGTCAGCTTTTCTTCTTGCCTGAGATGACCGCATGTTAGCGTCTATTGATCTTTTCTCCATGTTTTCCATTGACTTTAACAATAAAGTTGTTAACAACTGAGGTTAATTGGTCAAGAAACCAAACTATTGTCCACTACCCAAAATCACATGCTAATATTTATTGTGCTGTTCTTTATGGCCAGATGGGATCTGATAAACAATGTACAATAAATACATGTAATCACAGACTGTATGACCCTTTGGATGAGCTTGTTTGCTTTACTTCACTTTTTTTCTTTCTTTTAATCTTCATTGAAGTTATCTTTGGATATATAGCATACAGGTGCATCTCAAAAAATTCGAATATCATGGAAAAGTTCTTTTTTTTCTGTAATTGAATTCAAAAAGTGGAACTTCATATATTGTAGATTCATTACACAAAGTGAAATATTTCAAACACCTTTTTTGTTTTAATCTTGATGATTATGGCTTGCATGGAAAGCAAAACTCCAGTATCTCAAAACATTAGAATAAAGAATTTATAATACAGAAATGTCGATCTTCTGAAAAGTATGTTAATGTATGCACTCAATACTTGGTCAGGGCTCCTTTAGCATGAATTACTGCATCAATGCGGCGTGTCATGGAGGCAATCAGCCTGTGGCACTGCTGAGGTGTTATGGAAGCCCAGGTTGCTTTGATAGCGGTTGCTTTTTGTATCATTGGGTCTGGTGTCTCATACATTCTCGATGGGGTTCAGGTCAGGCGAGTTGGCTGGCCAATCATGCACAGAAATACCATGGTCAGCAAACCAGTTACTAGTAGTTTTGGCACTGTGGGCAGGTGCTAAGTCCTGCTGGAAAAGGAAATCAGCATCTCCATAAAGCCTGTCAGCAGATTGAAGCATGAAGTTCTCTAAAATCTCCTGGTAGACGCTGCATTGACTCTCCACTTGAGAAAACACAGCGGACCAACACCAGAAGATGACATGGCACCCCAAATCATCACTGACTGTGGAAACTTCACACTGGACCTCAAGCAACACTGGATTCTGTGCCTCTCCACTCTTCCTCCAGACTCTGGGACCTTGATTTCTAAATGAAATGTGAAATTTACTTTCATCTTCCCCATGATTGTGGTTGTGTGTTCTGAACCAGACAGAGAGATTAAAGGCTCAGGAAACCTCTGCACGTGTTCCGAGTTAATTAGCTGATTAGAGATCTTCTCAGGTCGACATTTCTGTATTATAAATTCTTTAATATTTTGAGATACTGGATTTTTGATTTCCATGAAATGTAAGCAGTAATCATCAAGATCAAAGCAAAAAAAAAAAAGCTTAAAATATTTCACTTTATGTGTAATTAATCTAGAATATATGTAAGTTCCACTTTTTGAATTTAATTACAGAATTTTTTTTTTTACTTTTCCACGATATTCAAATTTTTTGAGCTGCACTTGTATACGCCATCAAGACTTATTACCTATGACTGTTTAGGTGCATAAGTTGCACATTTGGGGCAGACATTGTAATGTGCAGCTCTAAAAGTGTTGTGTAGCACATTCAGTGTCAACAACATTACGAAAATTTGCATAACCCAGTGCCACCCAGAACTACAATAACCGGCTGTCACTCAATGAGACACAATCGGAGATGGCACGTCTGCTGTCTCATCCCTATCATTCTGTCAGCACATCATCTGCCTACACATGAGATTATTTCCTTTCTTCAACCAATTCCTTTGGATTTTTTTTTTTTTACAAATATAAATACATGCAATCTTTGTTTATTTTGTTAAATATTATTTTGCCCACCACAAGTAATGATCCACGATTCCTACACAGTAGAAATGATTGTGTAAGACATGACAAGACAAGACTCATGTAGTACATTCAGTAGGTTTTCTTTATTATGGAAACTATTCAGGAATTCTGCATTAGGCATATAGTGACAAATATGTACCTGACATTATTTTAAAATAATTGTCTCATCCGTTATGGACGATAGTTATAATAGAGGTGGTGTTCAGATTGGTATATTAAGTGGAGTATGGCGCCCTCGTGTGGCTTGAATAGAAATCGTCTAGTAGAAAACGTCCTCTCTGGTGTTGAGTCTAGCACATTTACTGTCCGCGTTTGCGCCGAATAATTCATATATTTCAAATGATCTCGATACAGTAGTATTTTTATCTATCTTCTACCCTGTGTAGATCGTATTTGACAAGACTGAGCACTATGTTCCAGACATTCAGAATAAGGGATGATGTGCATAATTACCTCTTTATATCTAATCTCCAATACACACATTTTATGCCATTTACTTTAGCAACTTTAACCTTCTTTATGGAAAAAAAATGTTATTTAGACTTTGGCCCAATGCATGTGGATCTGTTCATGTGGCCAAGTTAACACATTGCATTTGTGGTTCTCCATGGCAGAGCTGGACAGACTTATCCGTCAGGATTATCTGGTCCATGACTGGCCTCACCACCTGTTTATTTCTTCTGCTGATTATTCCCACTTTGTACAGGATTCAGCAACTACGCCACGGGGCTGTACTTGTGACCTCAAGATGGTCTCCTTGGTTTCCACTGCTGCTTTCTCTGGTTGTCTGAGCACCCTTGCAGCTTCTTTTCCAAGTAGATCTGCTGTCCCATATGGACACAGAGATTTGGCATCCCCAAATAGGCTGCTTGTGTCTGCGGGTGTTGTCTGTTGGAGCAAATCCCCAACCGAGGAATATGATCTTTGAAATTCTGTTATGTATAGTTAATGTACACTCACTGAGCATTTTATTACACTATTAGTATCGCATAGTTTAGAACACTATACGAATACTAGGTAGGGCTTTCTTTTACTTTCAAAACATCCTAACTTCTTCATGGGGTAGATACCACAAGATGTTGGGAACATTCTTTTGAGATTCAGGTTCATGTTGACATGATTGCAATACATGATCATGCAATTTGGGAAGATTTTTCAGATGCACTTTCATGCTGTTAATTTCCTGTTCTACCACATCCCAAAAGATTCAGATCCAGTGAGCAGGTCACTGAAGAACACTGAACTCATTGTCCTGTTCAAGAAACCAATTTGAGACAACTTTTGCTTTGAGACTTGGTGCATTATCGTGCTGGAAATATCCATTAGACAATGGGTAAATTGTGGCCATGAAGGGAAGCATGTGGTCATCAACGATACTAAAATATGCGGTGGCATTCAAGTGATGATTAATTGGTATTAATGGGCCCAGGTTCCCCGCGACCCTGAAGCAGGAATAAGCGGTTGAAGATGGATGGATGGATGGATGGGCCCAAAGTGTGGCAAGAAAACATTCTCCATACCAGTACACCACCTCCACCAGCCTGGACTGTGGAAACAAGGCAGGATGGGTCCATGGTTTTCATAGTGGCAAATTGGCCCTACCTTTTTTGGGGGGCCCCCCAATAAATTTGAATAATCAAAACATTTTTCCAGCTTCTTCAACTTGTCCAGTTTTGTGAGCGTGTGCTTATTTTTTTTTTCAAACTTACCTGTGGACATTGGTTGTTACCCGTAGCCCATCCACCTCAAGTTTCATCGTGTTGTGCATCCTGAGATGCTTTGCTGCTCACCACAATTGTACAGATTGGTTATCTGAGTTACTGTAGATTTCTGTCAATGAACAGTCTGTCCATTCGCCATTGACCTCTCTCATTAATAAAGCATTTCCTTTTGCCACTCACTGGATGTTTTTTTTTCCCCTTTATTTCATCATTCTGAGTAAACTCTAGACCATCATGCATGAAAATCAGCAGTTTCTGAAATACTCAAACTAGTCTGTCTGGTACCAACAATCATGCCATGGTCAAAATCACTGAGATCACATTTTCCCCCAATTCTCATGGTTGATGTGAGTATTAAGCCGAGTGGTTATCACGCTTGACTTATTCCATAGGCTACATTTTAGAGTAAGCCCATAATAGGCAGTTGAGAGTCGACAACATACAGTCATCCAGCATCTACAATACCTTTAACTGTGTTTGTGGTAATATCATTAACCAGGGTTAAAAGGATTCAGCTAAATTTCCAGACCCAACGTCTCAAAAACCCTCACCAAATACCTGAAACTAGTCCAAAAATGTGCAAATTGGAAAATGTCTTCTTTTTCTCAGACTTCGTGTGGGAAATAGGTATTTCACATGTATTTCTGATATACAAAAATGATCTACTTATAATAATCCCACTATCCCCACTCCCAATCTATCTGCGATCTGCAATATATCTTACGATAGGAATGGTTCTGTACTTCATACACAGTCTGCATTTACACCTTCCCATTTTGGAGACATTTATTACATTTAATTCAGATTAAATGTTTTATATCCATCTTCTATACCGCTTATCCTTTTTCAGGGTCGCGGGGAACCTGGAGCCAATCCCAGGGAGCATCGGGCACAAGGCGGGGTACACCCTGGACAGGTTGCCAAACCATCGCAGGGCACAATCATATACACACTCACACACCCATTCATACACTACGGACACTTTAGACACGCCACTCAGCCTAGCATGCATGTCTTTGGACTGGGGGAGGAAACCGAAGTACCCGGAGGAAACCCCCGCAGCACAGGGAGAACATGCAAACTCCACACACACATGGCCAAGGTGGGAATCAAACCCCGACCCTGGAGGTGTGAGGCGAACGTGCTAACTACTAAGCCACCGTGTGCCCCTAAATGTTTTATATGCTTAAAAAAAAAAAAGATTTTTAACTACAGTATCTCACAAAAGTGAGTACACCCCTCACATTTTTGTAAATATTTGATTATACCTTTTCATGTGACAACTCTGAAGAAATGACACTTTGCTACAATGTAAAGTAGTGAGTGTACAGCTTGTGTAACAGTGTAAATTTGCTGTCCCCTCAAAATAACTCAACACACAGCCATTAATGTCTAAACCGCTGGCAACAAAAGTGAGTACACCCCTAAGTGAAAATGTCCAAATTGGGCCCAAAGTGTCAATATTTTGTGTGGCCACCATTATTTTCCAGCACTGCCTTAACCCTCTTGGGCATGGAGTTCACCAGAGCTTCACAGGTTGACACTGGAGTCCTCTTCTACTCCTCCATGACGACATCACGAAGCTGGTAGATGTTGGAGACCTTGTGCTCTTCCACCTTCCGTTTGAGGATGCCCCACAGATGCTCAATAGGGTTTAGGTCTGGAGACATGCTTGGCCAGTCCATCACCTTCACCCTCAGCTTCTTTAGCAAGGCAGGTGGATGGATGGATGGATGATAGGTGGGTGGATGGATGGTTTCTTCTGGTTTATACACTAACTATAACAATTAGTGTATATGTAAAAGCTTTGACTACCAGGTCTGTACAATTCAGGCTACTCCAAACTACTCTTACACGAAATTTTAAATGTATGGCATACCATGAGGACCCAGTGGCCTTCAAACACAGTAAATGAGATACAGGTATTATTCCTGGTTTCCATTATGTATTTGACCAGCAGATGTCGCTAGTGTGCTATAAAGGTCTAAGCTAAACGAAAGGAAGTACGGTGAATACTGTTTTTGTTGTTTTGTTTTGAACCAGGATAGATTCATTCCATAAAAAATGTACAATTGTGTTACAAAAGCCCGGTTGAGTTATTATTATTATTATTATTATTATCTATTTCTCCATGTTTCCTTAATATATGACTTTTATTTTGACGACTTGCGCTAACGTACCGCGGGAGGCTTCACTGCAGTTGTTTGCCTACACATGTTAGCAAACGAGCTAACAGCGTATGAACGACGTCTCGGTCAAAACAGGTATTTGGCAACTAAAAAGTTTAACCGAACTAAATGTTACATTAACCGACAAAAGTTCAAATGTAAGCGTAATTTACTAACAGGTTTTTCGCAGTTATTAGATTAGCGTTGAGGAACTAGGCTAGCTTCTGCTTTATTCCGTGCACACAGTGCTAACTACCTACCGCCGGAGTTTAGCGCCAGTCGGCTCAGTGCTCCAGCTCTGCACTGGGTTCATGTGTGCACTTGTAAGCGGATAGTGATGTGGTTTGTAAACGAGCTCGCGAATGACTGAATAAATGTCCCCAGGCTGTCGGATGAGCGGAGAAGTGATGGAGAAGGACTCGCGGGTGAAGAAGACGGCGGCGCCGTCAGTGCAGCAGATTAACGCGGAATACGTTACACAGGTGAGCATTCATTCTCCGCGTTCGCCACAGAGCTCGTACCTGATTGGGTTAATTGCATCACGTGACGAAGCGCGAGGCCTTTTCCTTTATTATTGATTGAGCTGGCTGGTTACACGCTGAGACTCAGGCCAGGGGTTTCATCAGGACTTTTCCAAACCTGGTAGCCATTTTATTAGGTACACCTGATGTTTGTAGTTCCAACATTGTTGAGTGTGACTCATTTGCCAGCATTCCTTCAGTGGAAAAGGACAAACACATGGCCACCCTGACCAGGTATTACTTGTTTCTGGCACAGTATGATCTCTGAATATGAAATGATATTGTCCAGGATATTAGTCACACCCCTCATGTTGGTCGAGCTTATAGTTATGTTTGAAACTATACGTCATGTTGTTGTTTTTCCCCTGCACTGGTTCTAAGAGGATTGGTTCCCTTCTGAGTTGGGTTCCTCTCAAGGTTTCTTCCTCTTAAAACATCATAAAACAATGGGGCGCAGTTGGTAGAGCAGGTTGTCCATTAATCGTAGGGTTGGCGGTTCGATTCCCGGCCCGGGTGACTCCACATGCCGAAGTGTCCTTGGGCAAGACACTGAACCCCAAGTTACTCCCGATGGCAAGCTAGCGCCTTGCATGTCAGCTCTGCTACCATTGGTGTGTGAGTGTGTGAATGGGTGAATGAGACACCGTGTAAAGCGCTTTGGATAAAAGCGCTATGTAAGTGTACATTTACCATTCACATCTTAGGGAGTTTTTCCTTGCCACCATCGCCACTCAGTGGCTTGCTCAGTTTGGGATAAATTCACGCCCTGTATACCGTGTTGATATTTCTGTAAAGCTGCTTTGAGACAATGTCTATTGTAAAAAAGCGCTATACAAACAAAATTGAATTGAATCCTGTAACTGTGTCCTCTCGGACCAGGCCGTTGTCATGGCAGTGGATATTTGCCTGGGGGACTGTTAATTAGAGGTGGACCGATAACGGATTTGATACTGATAACGAAGTTGGGCAGTACCGACCACTCAAAGTCAAATACTGCTGAACTTTGTTACAAACATAAATGGTACTGACTGTACCGTGAAAATGTACTGTACTTTTTTTTTTTTTTTTTTTAAATGTATACATGACCGGTCGAAAGTTTAGACACCATCGTTATTTATTTTCGTTTTTTTCCCCCCACAGTTTAGAATGGTAAATGGTCTGCACTTATGTAGCGATTTTTATTTATTTTTTAACTGTAGCAGTTCCAAAGCGCTTTACACTGGTTCTCATTCACACACACACACACACACACACCAATGGTAGAAGAGATGCCATGCAAGGTGCTAGCTTGCCAGTGTCTTGCCCAAGGACACTTCAGCATGTGGAGTCATGTTGGCCGGGAATCGAACCGCCAATCATATGATCAGTGGACAACCCGCTCTACCACCCAGAGTAATAATAAAGTCATCAAAACTCTGGCATGACACAAGTAGAACTATGGGAATTATTTCGTGCTAAAAAAAAAAATTCAAAATAAATCTAAATAATTGAGTATTTTAGCATCTTCAAAGTAGACACCCTTTTTACCTAGAATTTCCAGAAATGTATTCTTGACATTTTCTCAGCTGATTTCTTGAGGGATCCCCCTGAGATGCTTTTTAAACAGTATTAAAGGAGTTCCCACCTACACCAGACACTCATTGGCTGCTTTTTGGAATATTTCGTTCCAAGTCATCCATTTAAAAAAAAAATAATAATAATTAGATACGTGTGTGTGTGTGTGTGTGTATGTATATATATGTATGTGTGTGTGTGTGTGTGTGTGTGTGTGTGTGTGTGTATATATATATATATATGTGTGTGTGTGTATATATATAATTTTTTTTTTTGTAAATAAAATGTTCGTTTTGTAATAAAAGAAATTAATGTTTGCATAAATGTTTTTGTCTACAACACCGATTTCAGAGAAAAAAAACGTTTTTAAGATCATGAGCAACATTTCAGTCAAGTGGCTCTAGACTTTTGACCGATAGTGTATATTACCATTAAGAAATATATATGCATCTAAACCGAACCAAAAAATAACACACCAAATAGAAATAGAGATTTCTCCTCTAGAGGCTGGTCTCGTACGGTATAATGACAGCGGACTTTTCTCAGCCGCTCCCACAATGGACGCAACCGGGAAAAACGATCAGTATGGATTTTTGCTGAGAAGGGCTTCCAGCTATCAGTTATCAGTGCCGATTCTTTGACAGAACCGATCAATCGGTCGACCTCTAGTATTCATACACTCTGATACATTCAAACCACACGCACTTACAATGCCAGTATCATGTCTACATCGGTGTTGAACCAAGTAGGGCTTGCGCCACTATTTGTAGTCTTCTTTGCAACCCCATTACTGAGAATAACCACTCAAATAATATTTTTAATATATAGTCACACACCAATCAGCCATAACATTAAACCATCTGCCTAAAATTGCGTAGGTCCCCCTTGTGCTGACAAAACAGCTCTGACCTGTCAAGGCATGGACTCCACAAGACCTCTGAAGGTGTGCTGTGGTATCTGGCACCAAGATGTTAGCAACAGATCCTTAAAATTCTGTAATTCTGTAAAAGTCCTGTAAATTGTGAGGTGGTGCCTCCATGGATCAGACTTGTTTGTCCAGCACATCCCATAGATTCTCGATCAGCTTGAGATCTGGGAAATGTGGTGGTTGAGTCAACACCTTGAACTCTTTGCCTTGTTCCTCAAAGCATTCCTGCACAATTTTTGCAATGTAGTGGAGCGTATTATCCTGCTGAAAGAGGCCAGTACCATTAGGGAATACTTTTGCCATGAAGGGGTGTACTTCGTCTGCAACAATGTTTAGTTAGGTACTACATGTCTGAGTAACATTCACATGAATGCCAGGACCCAAGGTTTCCCAGCAGAACTTTGCCAAGATCATCATACTGCCTCCGCCAGCTTGCCTTCTTCCAATAGTGCATCCTGGTGCCATCTCTTCCCCAGGTACATGCGCCTGACCAGCCACACGATGTAAAATAAAACATGATTCATTAGATCAGGCCACCCATGTCCATTCTTCCATCTTCCACACACACCACAAGACCTGTCATTTTGGAGATGCTCTGACCCAGTCGTCTAGCCGTTACAACGTGGCCCTTGTCAAAGGCACTCGGGTCATACGCTTTCCATTTTTCCTTCATCCAACACATCATCATTAAGAATGGACTGTTCACTTGCTGCCTAATATATCCCACCCCTTGACCGGTGCCATTGTAATGAAATAATCAATGTTATTCACGCCACCTCTCGGTGGTTTTAATGTTATGGCTGGTCAGTGTCTGTTCCACCAATGGACATAGTAGAATTGGGCAGACAAATTCTGTAGATAGGTACTACAAAATACACTAAGTTACTTAATAAACTGCCAACTAAGAGGATATTCTATTTAATAAACTAATTGTTCAGGTTTTTCTTTTCAAATGCACTGATGAGAGAGCATGAACAGCGCTGTTTTACAAAGCCCTCTGTATGTCAGTGTTTGATTTTGATATTGTAACAATCTATTTTGTATTAGCTTGTATTAACCTCTGTGGTTTATTTCTTGATTCTGTCCTATTCTCTTTTTAGCTCTCAAATAAATATTGGGCTCCCCATGTGAAGAATAAACTACCGTTCGATTCTAAGGTATGCAACACATGATTTATTCCAATGCAGGCTAACCACTGTGCTACCATGCTGTGAATGTTAATCTTTTTCTTTTTTCCCCCTTTTTTTTTAAATACTTGTTATTTCTCAGTGGTATAGGAGTTATTGAAGATGGGGCCTTAATTTTTAGGACAAATTGTCTAAAGTGCAAAAAAAATCATCTTTTAATATTATTACATGTATTTTCTTCAGGTCGTTGAAGACATCTATCAGAATGAGATTCTCAAATCAAAGTAAGTCTACGGCGATAGTAAGTCTTACAGTCTGTAGACTCTACAGCGATGAATTTGCATTGAAAAGAAATTGTTGTTTTTTACAAACTTTCTCTTTTTTTCTGTTGTACTTTTTAAAAGCACTGTAATTATATATGTCTTTTTTTTTTTTTTTAAATTAAAACCATATGTCTGTTTTTCCCTTCAGATTTGCGATCAGAAAAATCATGCTGCTGGAATTTAGGTGGGATATACATTTACCTGTTCTTTTGTTACTTCAAATTGCATACCTGACTTTGTTTAATTAGATAATATTTTATTCATTTCTTTATTATTTGTTTCTTTTAGTCAGTACCTTGAGAATTACTTGTGGGTTAACTACACCCCAGAGGTGTCCAGTAATGGCTATCTGATGTCCATCTGCTGTATAGTTAATGAGAAGTTCAGAGAAAATGTTCCTGCTTGGCAGGTGAGTGCCAAATACTAGGATTTAGGAGAGGTTAGTCATTTTTAATCCAGTGAATTTTTACATTGTTTATCTATTGTATTGATCTAAATAATCAGATTCTGGAAGTAAACATGCTATTCATTACTATGAAATTTTTGAAAATGTGTTTATTAGAGATGTGTAAACCTGTTAAGACTGACCTGTCATGAGCTACTAGGTGATGTATTATGATATATGCTGTAGAAGACACTGGCCAACTTTTATTTATTTACGTTTACGGCATTTGGCAGGTGCCCTTATACAGAGCGACATACATTTGTCTCATTTTCAACTGAGCAATGGCAGCTGTTTGTTTATTTTTATATTGCATGTGAGGTACTACATTACTCCTTAAAATGAAACCCACCAATGAGTGATGTTGCTGTTGTTACCACTGAAACTGCAATCACACCACATATTGGTGTCTTGTGCTGTCCTTCTCTCCGATGCATTGTGTTTGTTTAGGGATGAGGAGAAATGTATGCAGATTAAAATAATTATTGTAATTCATGATTCCATGAATTGAACCAGCTACTGTAAAGTAGCTGGTTCAATTCTTCAAGAATCTTGATTTAAAAAAATTGGTTAGTAGTCTGAGAAGAATAGATGGTACATTTACTTCCAGTAAGTGGGCCGTCAGCTTCATTCCCTCTTTCTCTCTTGTCAGGTTTTTAAAAAGATGCCCACTCACTTCCCCTACTTTTTTAAATGTGTAATGGAGGCCTGTCTAACTGGAGAAGAGCTCGGCCTGTCACTGCGTGAACAGACAGTTCTGCTGCTCTTCCTTGATCACTGCTTCAACAGTCTGGTTTGTTTCAATACTTTTTCAAATGATTGATTTAACTGCATACAGTACAGTACAGTGGTTTTGTAAAATGGCTGTTGTTTTTGATATGTCCACTAGATGTCAGTGTTGTGCTACAGTGTAATAGTGACCATCAAGTCGTCATAACCTGTAATGAAACATTTGAGAGTTGTAATGATCCTATGAGCTTTTGACCTTGCGAATCTGTCTATTTTATGAGTAGTGTGTGGTTTTGTCCAATCCTGATGGGTGTGTTTCTTGTCTCAGGAGGTAGATCTAATCCGTGAACAGGTGCAGCAGCTCATTTCTCTGCCCATGTGGATGTGCCTCCTGCCGGTGAGCACTGCAGCACCACACTCATGATACTTACAGAAATAGCAGTGTGTTCCAGATCATCATTCATTCATTGACCTCTACGCTTTGTGAACATTTTCTGCTGTAAATGCACAAACAACTCCTCTATTTAATCATTTTCTACAATAGCTATATTATCAGTACATTAAAAATATATACACACACACTATATCTATGACTCTCTCTCTCTCTCTCTCTCTCTCTCTCTATATATATATATATATATATATATAATATATATGTGTGTGTGTGTGTGTGAAAATAATATAATAGAGAGAGACATAAAACCCATTGTCCACTCTATTGATTGTAACTCATTTGTAGTGCATCGGTACTCCCTGTTTTTGACTGTTTTTTCAGATTCATACAGTGTCTTAGATATTTTTTTTATCTTAAATTAAATAAATGTTTTACAGTCACGACTCCAACATGAACTGAAAAAAATTCCCAAGCTGCAGAAGTTCTGGAATCTTATAAAGAAGAACTATGATAAAATGGATAAGAAGGATGCTGAACAGTATGAAGCTTCTCTCTCTTACTTTCATTACTTTAAAAAAAGCACAAAAAAAACAAACAAAACAACCACATCTAGTTTTAGTGAAATGCAATGCTCATCACACAACATTTACTTTGGCAGAGCCCAAAGGGAACGGACCTTTCTTTCTGCACTCATAAAGAAGTTCCTTAGTGTGTTGATGTCCATCCCAGCATCAGGTAAGTGTTCTGATACTGACACAGCCGGCTTCTCCACAGCAAACTCTATTCTGGTCAGCAGACAACTCATGATGTAGAGTCACGGGTAAACAAAGGATAAATTCATTGGTTAGCCCAATGGGCAAGTCTAATCTCCAATGTGCTGCCCAGTCTCATGTTGCCCAGAAGCTTATTTGACTAGGCTGAAAAAGATGTATTTAATGTACGGCAAGTGCATTCATTCGATCTAAGGGATATGTACAAGTATGTTAAGATATCAGCATCGTTTTGGACTTTATTTTGCTTCGTTTCGTCAGTGTTTCCACATACCTGCATGTTCTTGATTCTGTAAAGGTCTTCATCCATGCACCCTAATTGAGCCACCTAATTAAAATTGCTCTACTGATGAGCAGCTCTCACCTCGACCGATGTGTGTAGTGCGGCAGGCGGTGCTCTTGTTCCAGCATGCAGGATGCGAAGCACATTGTGTTTAAATATAGCATCATACTAGGGCTGCTCGATTACAGCAAAAATCATAATCACGATTAATTTGGTCAGTATTGAGATGTTATTAAACAGGATTACTCATTGATTTTTGAAACATCATGCATTTATTTAACTTTTTTAAGAAAACTTTTTATTGTATTTTTAACAGTGGATTTCCTTGAATATAATTCAACTGAAAAAAAAAATATTTAAAACAAAATTAAACAAAGCTTGCGGAGCACGCCTAATTCATGTCGACACCACATGCCTAGTGCATACTTATACCCTCTTAATCCTTTCTGTCAGTTGCTGTCTCTCTGCGCTATATGGAGTTGCTGGCTGTGGGATCCACTTGTCTGTGACTTTAGGGCTCTTCAACACTCCATATTGTGTTATTTGTACTCCCTAACCCTGAGGTTTTCCCCCCTTTCCTGGTATAGGCCCAATGTCCATGGAAAAAGTGCACTACTGCGAGAGATTCATCGAGCTCATGATTGACTTGGAGGTAAGATGGTTGTTATGGTGACAGGCTGATGGAGCCGTAGGAGAAGCTTTGTTAATGCCATTAGATGCATAATTGGGGCCAACTTTTGAACTATTTGAACTACAAGAATTGGTAAGCTTGTTGAACTGACCAAGCTTCCCAGAATGACTGACCACCTTACCTGCGTTTTATTTAAAAAAAAAAACTCATTCTCTATCCGTGTCATACCTGGCAAAACATTTTCACACTAAGTCAAAAATTTATTTTACATTCTATAGAGACATTTTGCTAACAGCAGTAGTGCCAACAATTCTATATGCATGAAAATACAATAAAAAGCCACATTAATGTTCACATATGTGTGCAGCAAAACAATGAAGGACAATGCAACTTCAGCCTCAGGTTCCTCCATGTTTGCTGTCATATGTCACACAATTTTGTTCTCTTTTGTCATTAGATGTAATTGCCATGGTGCCTACAGTGGAAAAGCAAATCAGGAGTCCTGGAACTGTGAAGTTCTTGTTCAAGATTCATGAACCCTTAAAAGTTCCTTTTCATTCATACATTTTTTTTAAAGGCTGTTCTCAGGTCGATGTAACGTCCAGATACAGTGCCTTGCGAAAGTATTCGGCCGCCTTGAACTTTTCGACCTTTTGCCACATTTCAGGCTTCAAACATAAAGATATAAAATTAAATTTTTTTGTGAAGAATCACCAACAAGTGGGACACAATTGTGAAGTGGAACGAAATCTATTGGATATTTTAAACTTTTTTAGCAAATAAAAAACTGAAAAGTGGTGCGTGCAAAATTATTCGGCCTCTTTACTTTCAGTGCAGCAAACTCACTCCAGAAGTTCAGTGAGGATCTCTGAATGATCCAATGTTGTCCTAAATGACTGATGGTGATAAATAGAATCCACCTGTGTGTAATCAAGTCTCTGTATAAATGCACCTGCTCTGTGATAGTCTCAGGGTTCTGTTGAAAGCGCAGAGAGCATCATGAAGACCAAGGAACACACCAGGCAGGTCCGTAATACTGTTGTGGAGAAGTTTAAAGCCGGATTTGGATACAAAAAGATTTCCCAAGCTTTAAACATCCCAAGGAGCACTGTGCAAGCGATCATTTTGAAATGGAAGGAGTATCAGACCACTGCAAATCTACCAAGACCTGGCCGTCCCTCTAAACTTTCAACTCAGACAAGGAGAAGACTGGTCAGAGATGCAGCCAAGAGGCCCATGATCACTCTGGATGAACTGCAGAGAACTACAGCTGAGGTGGGAGAGTCTGTCCATAGGACAACAATCAGTCGTACACTGCACAAATTCCTTTATGGAAGAGTGGCAAGAAGAAAGCCATTTCTCAAAGATATCCATAAAAAGTCTCGTCTAAATTTTGCCACAAGCCACCTGGGAGACACACCAAACATGTGGAAGAAGGTGCTCTGGTCTGATGAAACCAAAATCGAACTTTTTGCCCACAATGCAAAACGATATGTTTGGCGTGAAAGCAACACAGCTCATCACCCTCAACACACCATCCCCACTGTCAAACATGGTGGTGGCAGCAGCATGGTTTGGGCCTGCTTTTCTTCAGCAGGGACAGGGAAGATGGTTAAAATTGAGGTGAAGATGGATGCAGCAAAATACAGGACCATTCTGGATGAAAACCTGTTGGAGTCTGCAAAAGACCTGAAACTGGGACGGAGATTTATCTTCCAACAAGACAATGATCCCAAACATACAGCAAAATCTACAAAGGAATGGTTCACAAATAAATGTATCCAGGTGTTAGAATGGCCAAGTCAAAGTCCAGACCTGAATCCAATCGAGAATCTGTGGAAAGAGCTGAAAACTGCTGTTCACAAACACTCTCCATCCAACCTCACTGAGCTCGAGCTGTTTTGCAAGGAAGAATGGGCAAGAATTCAGTCTCTCGATGTGCAAAACTGATAGAGACATACCCCAAGCGACTTGCAGCTGTAATCGCAGCAAAAGGTGGCTCTACAAAGTATTAACGCAAGGGGGCCGAATAATTTTGCACGCCCCACTTTTAATTTTTTTATTAGTTAAAGTTTCAAAAATCCAATAGATTTCATTCCACTTCACAATTGTGTCCCACTTGTTGGTGATTCTTCACAAAAAATAAAAATGTTATATCTTTGTTTGAAGCCTGAAATGTGGCAAAAGGTTGAAAAGTTCAAGGGGGCCGAATACTTTTGCAAGGCACTGTACATCTAGGTCCAAATGGAATTGACTTTATTTCTCCTTATTTTGCATCACTGTTCTACTATATTGCTTATAAGATTCGAGTCATGATGATATGGGATATTACTACCAACGCAGGCATTGTGAATGGCCAATCTTGGAGAAAATCTGCAGTTTTGAGTTGCACAGTCCTTATTTGCTCTGTCTTCACTTTGTTCTGTTTCAATCTCGTCCCAAAAGAAAGGCTATTAAACTTAAATCCTAGGGGATTAGAGTGCTGCACATCCTGTTCTAGCGCATCTGATTCAAAAGTGACTTTTCCTGACTGGAGTTTGAGACGTCTGATAAAATGTGAACATGTAACAAATGAGTGTGTTATTTTTATATATACAGCCTACACTATAGCTGGTAATGCTTTTAGCTCCTTAATTGCTAATTATTGTATGGCGTTGAGTGGAAGTTGCTTTGAGAGATGGTTTTCGTGAGCACCTAAACCTCTATTGTTTTTGTAGGCTCTTCTCCCAACTCGCCGTTGGTTCAACACTGTGCTGGACGACTCTCACCTGGTGGTCAGCTGCCACCTGTCCGGTCTCACACGGCGAGAGAAAGAAGGTCACCTTTTCTGCCAGGTTGAAACTTTCTGCCTTTAAAGAGTCTGTGTATACTTATGGTACAGTTCACGAATTTAAAATCTTAGCCCTTTCTGTCACTGAGGCATCAATGATTAATGGCTCATTTGTTGAGATACTACACATTTAGGGAGAACTGGTGAGCTGTGATATAATGGTGTTTGCCTTCATGTAGCTGCTGGACATGTTGAAGTTCTACACAGGCTTTGAGATCAATGACCAAACTGGCAACGCCCTGACAGAGAAAGAGATGACCACTCTTCACTATGACCGGATAACATCACTGCAGGTAAATAATGCACCTATTATTAAAAAACTTCTTCCTGACATACCTGTCTATTTAGGTCATGTTTCAGAATCATTTTAAATAAGCTTGGTGGCTTTTCATTGTTGTGTTCTATGTTATATACCATGTATATCATATCATGTGTCTTCCTAAAAACTTCCTAAGACATACAGAGAGCAATCTTAATCAAACCCGGCCCTGCAGTGCGTTAAAGCCTGTTTAATGTTGCTCATTTTAATTAGCAATATTAAAAAGGTAGTCTGCATATCCTGGGCTTTGATAGTTTATTCTCCCTGTACCTGCTTCAAAAAAACACCAGTCAGTGTTCTGCTGTAAGATTCAGGAGTAGATAGGGGGTTGTCCTGTGTAGTTAATTGCTGCTTGCTCATGCTGTTTTAGACATTCAATGAATAAATTCTGCATGATTCTTTTACAGAGAGCCGCTTTCGCGCACTTTCCTGAGCTGCAGGATTTTGCGCTCTCTAACGTAGCAGCTGTGGACACTCGGGAGTCGCTCACCAAACATTTCGGTCATCTCAGGTAAGAAAAGTTTATGCATTAGTTTCTATCCATGACTGCAAAAGTGCTGTTACCAGCTTCCACATCGCTGTTTAAAAAGTTGAATGACTCAATGGTCTATGGTAAATGGTCTGCACTCGTATAGCACTTTTATCCAAAGCGATTTACACTGTGTCTCATTCACACTCGCACCAATGGTAGCAGAGCTGCCATGTAAGGCGCTAACTTGCCATCGGGAGCAACTTGGGATTCACTGTCTTGCCCATGGACACTTCGGCATGTGGAGTCATGTGGGCCGGGAATCGAACCGTCAACCGTACGATTAGTGGACAACCCGCTCTACCACCTGAGCCACAGCCACCCCAAGTAAAGTGTTATGAGCTGATGGAACATTGATGAGATTATATTGCTTCTAAATGATTATTTACACCACAATTGGGGAAAAAAAATTACTGTCCGGGCAGTAAATGCTTAATGTCAAGCTCTGCACTTGTAATGTCTTCAGTGCGAGCATTTTGTGAGGCGGTAGCAACAGAGCTGCGTTCAATACTACTAATTTGATACAGCACCTAAAACGTAACACTCATCAGAATACAGTGAGTTCACTCGGGTCACTCGGGCAAAAGCTGCACCGAAGCAACACACACTGGAGGATACTTTTAAAAGGAGAGAAATTTCCTCTCCTGGAGTTGTTAAGATAAGAGCAATGGCTCTTCATTGATAAGAGCCATTTAAAAGAAAAAAAAAGTTGTTTGCTTACTTTAGTACTTTGTTCACTATTTTGAAAAAATTAAATAAAAAATTAACTATAATGAGCAGCATGGATGGAGACAATTTTTTTCTTAATGTATTGCAGAGCTATTCAATTGGCAAGCATGCACATTGGATTGGTTTTAACACCTTTAATGTACTGTAACTTGCACCACTAGCCGCGGACATCCCTAATTAAAATACCTCGTCCTGGTTTAGTTAGAATGCTCTCCCTCGGTACATGGCTGCTCCGGGGCTTAGCTAAACAGTTTGTTGTTAGCAGTCCATGAGCTAACAGTTAGATTTGTGTGTGTGAACCTACCTTGGTGATGCTCAAGCTTTCCTTCATCATTGGAGAGGTTTCCTCGAGAGATCCTGTTTATGTCTACGTCCAAAAAGCGTATTCACCCGTCATCAAACCACAGCCGTGTGTTTGCTTGAGTAAGCTTTTGGCTAGTATCCTTATTTGCTAGTCAGAGCAGGTGTTGAGAACAACATGACAGACAAGACGTCACTCTACAATGGTTCATGGGAATACTGTTTTCATTGGCTCGATGCTTGCGCTCATGACTTTTAAGAGGAAATATTCTTGCTGTTAGACAAGAAACGATAAGTCTTGTTCCTCTCAATGAGAGTCAGTGCAGCTTCAACTTTTTTTAATTAATTTATTTTTTGAAATTAAGTAATTCATTTATTGTATTCCATTCCTAAAAAATAAAGGGGGCATATGATCGATTGTAGATATCCATACTCTCAAACATGCATCTCAGAAAATATCAATTCTGCTGAAGCACGTAGACCTATTTGTCTTTCAGCGTACAAATATCCTTTCCTTCCCGTCCGACGTTAACTGAGCTCTTGGGTGCCATTCAAAAGGTATTTGTCTGGTAGCTCATATAGATGGCTCTTAGAAGCTCTGTTGGAGAAGGAGGTTTTGTGAGCAGGCCGTCATGCTCACAGAGTACCTGATCACCCTCAGCTTCCATGTAAATGTGTCAAAATTTTTAGGCTCCCCTCACAGACAGTTTTGTAAAGCCTATAGGACTAACCCTGAATTCATTATTATTACAGGCACTGTCATATATATATATATATATATATAAAATGTATGTATGTAAAATATATTTTGTTAAATGACTTCACTTTTAGAAAGTGGTTGGGACACGTCCCCGGCATATGGAAGACGGAATGAAAACCTGTGGGAGTATAAGATCATAATTATATGCCACATGTTTTGCAGTCTTCCACCTATTCCCGTATTGTATTTGATCAGAGAGTTAAACAGCCATGTTGCATTGAAAATTACAGCTGTTTACTGCCTTGCTAAGTGACAGGATTCAGGCCATTGAACACAGGCTCATTGCAACTAGATGGGAAGCTGTGCCTCATTAATTTAATCGATTTGTGAGAGCCTGACAATAAACTCTTTTAAACAGCTGCGTTTGTCAGACCATAACAAGACTGCCACACTGTAATGCCTGCTATTTCTTTACGGTGTGTATGCATGAAGGAAACGGAGAGAAATGGAGGGAACAGGGTCGGGGAGGTGGTGTTTGAGATGTTACTTTTGGTGACCGAGACCCTGTTAAGCTCAAAGCACAGCATTCATCTCTCATTCCCTATTCCTTTCATTATTTTCAAATTCATTTACATTTTTATTGAGTGATCACATGATGGCTAAAATGATTATCCAGCCATTCCATATTTGAAGGTTATTCCTGTTTACCAAACTTAGTGCTGTTACCAAACATTGCTAATAAGATGAAAAGCTTACAAGGTTCAATCTTTAAAGCCTGTTTATATGTTTCTCTTTTGATCTTGCAAGTGTGACAGTAGTAGATTTCTTTGTGTAAGGTTTACTCAGATTTGACTAAGTTTTTGTCTTCTCTCTGATTTCCTGCAGTCCCAATACCCTTCACCAGGTGGCGTCATACCTGTGCCTTTTACCTGAGCTTCCAGATGGAAAAGACACGTCCTATGACAAGGAGGTGCTGTTAGAGCTCCTGGTAGGTTTCATTTTATTTCATTTAGTTTTAATTCATTTAAGATGAAACATCATTTGCTGACTCACAAAGTCATAAACATAATAGTATGATGATAGTGGGGTTTTTTGGGGTTTTTTTTGTATGCATGCTGAAATTAATTGACGTTGACGACCTTGAAATGCAGATTAAGCTCTCTTCTTTGGCTCCATTTTAAAAATCCAATTAGAGTTTGATGTTCTTGAATGAATTGGCCACCAAGTGGTCTGTGTGGAGAGTGGCTGGAAACGGCCGGATGTTTCTCCCAGGCCTTTTCTGATTGCCCCCTAAACTTCCTCTCCAGCACCTCACACACACATAAACAGCCCTTTTCACTGCAGTCATCAGCGAACTACCTCTGTCCTGCTTTGGCCATAATTATTCTCTCCAGCTGTCCTCCAGAGGTTCAGGAGACACTTTTCCATAATTAACTGGCTGTATTGTTGGAGCCAATGGCAGTCCACTAATTTAAGTGGCTTGTGTTGCCCCCGGCAATTCAAATTTCAGAGAAGAGGCGTTTATTATGTGTGTATTACAGGTCATGCATGTGAGCACCATTAAGCTTCAAAAGGACAAGCTTCCTACACAATTACTCTCAGAGAAATTGATTCATTTTATTATATACAAAGGGGAAGTACTGACTGGCAGCAAGTGGATGTTATGTGAGTCTTATAATTGAAAAATAAAAAGTTGCAGGTATTTATAAAGCAAATATAATATAAATGCTATTTTAGTTTTTTGTTTTATCACATATTTTACAACCCAAATATTTTAGGATAAACTGGACCCTATTCCCTGTATGTGCTTATGGATATCAGTATTAGGTTTATATTTAGAGCGTTCTTATACTGCTGTTTAATTTATTTATTTTTTTAGCAGAATGTACAGATGAGAAATGGCTGGGTATCTTTAACCGACGCTCAACAGACCGCTTCACACTTCCATATTTCTTACTTCTCTACAGACACGTTTTCATTTCCCAGTTTGGGTGGGGGATGGCATGTGCACACAGTACCTTTCTGTCTGAGACAGAATGTACCGTTCCTGAATTACCATAGAAATGAATGTCACCTAGGTGTATGTTTATTTCCACACGTCACCAAACTGCAGAGCAGGGCGCTCATTGTTCTGCCATCCATGCATCTGGCTTTTAGGTCACAGCTTGCTGGTTTTTATTTGTAGGTCAGACATTAATCTAAAACAGCCATTCTGAACCTTACCTTTGGTATTAACATTTCTCTTGATTGATCAGATCACAGCGCTAAATACAGGGCAAATGCGTCTTGTGACTCTCATCACTCGGACCACTTGCATGTTTATAATGAACGGCATTGTGTTTTGATGTGTCATTAACGTCAGAAGAACAGTGTCACTAGTGTTGTCAGGTTCACAATTTCCCACAGAAATTGTGAACGAGTTTCTGTTAAACTATTAAAGCATGCGTATTGTATGTGCAAGGTCCTCCTTATCATGTATGCATCTTCTTATTATTCAGACCTCTGGTCATTAATGTATAAATATTTACAGTACTGTGCAAAAGTCTTAGGCACATACAAAGAAATGCTGTAGGGCAAAGATGCCTTAAAAATAATTAAATTAAATGTTTCTGTATTTTTAAAAAATAAATAAATTTTATAAACGGTAATAATGAAAACAAAGTCAATATTTGGTATGATGACCATTTGCTTTAAAAAAAAAAAAAAAAAGATCCTGTAACTACTGCTAATTTGTGCAGTTTTATAAGGAAATGAGCTGTAAATTTTACTGAGCCTCTTGCAGAACCAGACCCGGTTCTTCTGGAGACTTTAACTTGCTTTCACACTTGCTTTTTATTTTTGCAGCAAAATCCAGCAGCCTTCATTGTGTTTTTTTTTGTTGTTTTTTTTTATTTTTTTTCTCTTCACTTAATATGCTGCTTTCTTTACTGACATACAACATTTTTCTATAACATAAAATTTTGTGCTGGAAAACTAGTATTAGGAAATCTAAAATGTTTTTTGTACTGACTCAAAAATGTAGAAGTCATAAACTAAAAATCTATAACATGGTTTGTACTTCAACAAAATCGATTGCCTAAGACTTTTGCACACGTCCGTGAATTACTCTACTTGTTATCACTCTTCTTAATACTCTACTTCTTGTTCTCTTAAACTTAAAACTTAGGTTTTAAGTTTGGTCGTGAACAGCGATCAGCCATAACAGTAAAACCACCTGTCTTAACAGCTCTGACCTATCGAGGCATGGACTCCACAAGACCTCTGAAGGTGTGCTGTGCTTTAAGTCCTGAAAGTGGCGAGTTGAGGGATCAGACTTGTTTGTCCAGCACATACCACATATACTCAATAGGATTGTGATATGGGGAATACGGAGGTCGAGTCAACACTTTTAACTCTTTGCCATGGTCCTCAAACCATTCCTGAACAATTTTTGCAGTGTGGTGGGGTGCATTTTCCTGCTGAAACAGGCCAGTACCATTAGGGAATGCTGTTGCCATGAAGGGGTGTACTTGGTCTGCTACAGTGTTTTACGTAGGTGTCAGAGTAGCATCCACATGAATGCCAGGACCCAAGGTTGCCCAGCAGAACGTTACACAGAGCATCACACAGCCTCCCCAGCTTGCCCTTATAAGGAGATAATCAAGTTATTCACTTCACCTGCCAGTGGTTTTAATGTTATGACAGGTCGGTTTATATTTAGCTATTGGATACACAACATACACTACATTTTGTTTGAGTTCGAGGTATTCGTTGGTAGTTTTGTGGCTGGTTTTGATTCAACATCAGGTTGTTTTTGGTAGGTTTTGCCATTCCTGAAGTTGTAAGTGCTCACTGAAGACGCACTCGAGACACACAAGCATACAAGGTGTGCACACCTAGCTGTCTCTACTGTTCTCTTGTGATTGGATCACCTGTGATTGATCTTAATACCAGGTCAGAACCGGGTCTGATATTATGGGATGTATTGTTCAGAGACAGCTGGCGTATTTGCATAAATATGCTGATAATCAACATGATGATGTAACGGATAGCTGCACAGTGACGCAGAGGCAGACTCCATTTCATTCCGTGTTTTAATTAACGGAAGAAAAAAGAGCGAGATGAATGGAAGGTGTAGTTTTCAGAAGCAACAAAAAGAACAGGTGACTAGAGGAGGAGGAGATGAGCAGGAGGCGGAAATGAGCGATACGTGGAACTGAGAGCCAGGTATGAAGGGCGGAACTGATGGTGTGCGTTTGTCCGGGACCATGCTAATGCTTTACTGTGGATTATAACCTTGTGGATATTGATTCAGGAGGCTGGCAAACACTTCGGGAATATCCTGCAAAGATGAATCAATGAGCGAGCGGAGCTTTGAGGGTTTGAGATCCTTTCATTAATACTTTTGTGGAGAACCAGTATGCTTAAATCGTTGGATGTTACTGTCTGTAAAGAACTCAGAGCATTGAGCGGAATCTTGACTGCCGGTTTCCCATGCTTTCAAGTTCACGAACTCCCGTATGCATAAATCACCGCCATTGAAGTGCTGCTTTTAAAGTGAACAACTTTTTTGTTTTGGTTAAGAATTATTTTGGGGTTAAATGTTTTTTGTTTTTGTTTTTTTCTGCCTTTTGTGTGTGAGAATTTTCTTGTATGATTAGTGGCTTGTTTCCTTATGGGTTCATCTATTAATCCCACGTATGGGAACTTTTAGGTTTTCATTATTTAGTTTTTTTTTCTATGACTGAAACGACCTGTATTTTCTTATGTTTATTGCATAAATAATAATAATCTTATTTTGTAGGAATTGAGTAGCCTATTGATGTTTTTTGTTCTGAGTAATGTCCAAATTATAAATTATAAGTGATGGTTAATTTGAACTGTCTGGTGCCCAAACCCCATAAGTAAGGTACCACACTACAATATAATGTTGTGCTCTGGCTTGATTCTTCACAGTTCTAAATTTCATCTAACTGTCTGTCGAGAGGGTGAACGCAGGCCAGGATTTCTGAACCCAGGTCTTTAATTAGCCCAATTTGTTTCTCTCTTGTGCATGCTCAGGTGTCGCGTCATGAGCGGCGAATCTCACAGATTGAGCAACTTAACCAGATGCCTCTTTATCCAACCGAGAAGATTATCTGGGATGAGAACATCGTCCCCACCGAATACTACTCTGGCGAAGGTTTATGTATTTCTTCGCTGTGAAACAGTATAACACAATAAATGTTACCCAAAAAAATTCTAACTCTCATGTGATTTGTTGTAAAGGTTGCTTAGCTCTGCCGAAGCTTAATCTGCAGTTCCTAACTCTCCATGATTACCTGTTGAGAAACTTCAACCTCTTCCGTCTGGAGTCTACCTACGAGATCAGACAGGACATAGAAGACATTGTGTTGCGAATGAAGCCATGGTAATTAATTCACAACATTTTCATGCCGATTACGTTATACTTCATGCACAGCTTGCTAAGACTGCTTCTTGTCTTCTGTAGGCAATCCGAGTATGGTGGAGTGGTGTTTGGTGGATGGGCCAGAATGGCACAGACCATTATGTCCTTCTCCATTGTTGAAGTGGCAAAGCCTAACATTGGAGAGAACTGGCCTGCTCGAGTCCGTGCTGACATCACTCTGAACCTCAATGTGCAAAACCACATCAAAGCTGAGTGGGAAGGTTGGTCTGTTCTCTTATGTATAACTACATACATCTTAATAATCCATTAAAGCCACTTTATAAGTGGATTATTCATGGAAATTACAAATCCTGGATGTTCTCGTCTATATTTATCTTTTGTTTTTTCACATTCCATTCATTTTCACAACACAGATATGCAAATGATAGTAACCTAACGCAAACTGTCAGCCCAGTTGGAAAACATTTAGTCTTTAAGAGACCTTGCAGTCAGCTCAAGGGAGACAGCAACATTATAGAACAACACCCACGGTCTTATCTTGATCATTTAAACAACTTGAAACATATTTAATATTCTTTCAGTAGAGCATTTTATTTTATTTATTTTTTTGTGGGTTGGCCGTAGACACAGATGCACACTTGCTGCATGGGTGTTTGAGTCACAATGCTTACTGAGTGCAAAAATTGGTACTATGAGAAAACACGTTCATAACAGTTTCTGAATTCTCATTGAAGAAGGCATCCAACGTAAATTTCAAAGCAGAATGATACACAGCATGACTTTTTCTCCAAAACACATTTATTGGACTTCTCCACAAAGCAGGTGTTGAAATGGAGTATGAGTTAGAAAAACTGGTATGATCTAACACTTGTTAAAACTAATGCAATGTGATTTAGCATTTAGTTAGCATATTTGACTAAAGTTAGCTACTTGTTATACCCTGACAGGACTCGCAGGCTTTTCATTGCTGTAGTAATGATGACACTGAATGTTTATTCTCCAAAGCAAATACATTTGGATCCATACCCATGGATTTTTAATCGAGTTTAGGGTGCAAGTAAAATGTTTGTTTAGAATATTCATTTGAAATGAATTCATTCAGATTGACACAAATCTTTATATCCATATAGTCATTGTCTTCATCCTTCACTGACTTGTCTTATATAGTTTATAATGTGTGAATAGGAATATCAGCACAATACATGCAGTATGTGAAGGTGGTGGTTATTAAGTACAGGATACTGACACAAATAAGTATGCTAATCGCCTTCAGGGACCATCTTAAAGGATGTATTTGCATTAATGAATAAATGTAATATGAATTTAAATCAGGCTTGCAGCCTTCATTTCATGAAATAATATAGTTCCAAATCTGTGTTATGGGAACTGCTGCAGTGTGTTGAAACAGTCGCTGTGATTGTCACACTGCTTCTGCTAGGTGTGTTCTAGCATATTACCAGCTCTTTTACATTTCCCTTTAGGAGTGTGCTCTTCCGTCCACTTTGTGTTAGAGGTGGGAATTGCATCATGACAGTGAGGTTGTTTAATTACAGGCTCCATGTATAAAAGCTCAGCGTGTGCTGATGGGGCTGTTTCTCGTACCTGTTCCTTTCTTCCTCACACGCACTTTATTTCTCTTCAGGTTTACGTAAGCACGATGTTTGTTTTCTAATCACGGTGCGGCCCACCCTACCCTACGGCACGCGCTTTGACCGGCGCCAGCCCTTTGTGGAGCAGACAGGCTTGGTGTACGTGAGGGGCTGTGAGGTGCAAGGCATGCTGGATGATAAAGGCCGGGTCATCGAGGAAGGCAAGTTTAATCTCGCTTCTACTGAAATTTTTTTCCATCATTATTTTTTTAGTTTTCGTTTTTTTGCCCATTGTACTAAACTAAAGCTACTCTTATAACCCCATGTTAGCAGCAGTACGGAGTCAAAAATGTATAATTCTATAATTCTATGCAATGAAATTTCACTGAAGATGTATGTAAATATATGCATGTATGTGGTTAAAGGCTCTGGGTTACTGATAAGGAGGTCAGGAGTTCAAGCCCCAGCACTGCCAAGCTACCACTGTTAGGCCCTTGGGCAAGGCCCTTAACCCTCATTTGCTCAGTTGTATAAATGAGATAAATGTAAGTCGCTCTGGATAAGGGCATCTGCCAAATGCCATAAATGTAAATATATATCAGAGTTCAGAACCTTTTTCAGCTGGCAGAGCCATAAAAGCCCAAAAAAAAGTGAATAATTTTTTTTCTTTAAAGAGCCAGAAAAATATTATTTTATATTTTTGGAAATGTGTCTTCTTATTATTCTAGTTATTATCTTTACTATTTTTGCATAGTTATAAAAAAAAAAGTGGTCATGTAATAAAGGCCATTTCACATTTTGCGTGTTTTTGACATAACAGCCAGCACTTCACCTAATCATTTAACTAACTATGATAATTTCATCAAATGGTCAATCAATATAAGATGCAGTACAAGAAAGAGTAAACGGAACACTACTTACCATTAATGCGACTTCCAAATATGCAAATTCGTCTGTCCGTTCGGACTGGGAAGAACTATATGGACATCTTTTTTCTTTTAGCCATTTCACCTTTGTTAAAAAACTGAAAACAGACTGGCTATGTATTCAACCGATTTATGAATTAGATAGTGAAATTACCGCTCTGCTTCACATTGTCCAGTGAAATTTGAGCTTGTTGTGCCACATCACAGTTGGTTTGTGTATACATGACAAACCGAGATTATGAATTATGTAATATTTTAATATATGTAATGTGTAGCGTTTTAATTGAATTGACACACCAACACGGAACCCCATGTAGTGTCCAACCCCTATTATAGATATGTAAAATGTATTTATTCTATGTACTGTGTTTAAATTTTATTTGTTTTGGGGTTAACATTTGGCCAGGGAATTAATTAATTGTAATTGATTTAAACTATGTGGTCACCTGACCATCACACACATGTGTGGGCCTTCCCCAAATTGTTGCCATGAAGTTGGAAGCACACCGTTGTCTCGAATGGATTAGTATGCTATAGCTTTAAGATTTCCCTTCACTGGAACAAAGGCCAAAGCCTAGCCCAAACATGTTTAAGCATGACAATGCCCCAGTTTCAAAACAAGGTCCATAAACATGATTTGTCAAGGTTCGTGTGAAAGAACTTGAGTGACCTGCATAGAGCCCTGACCTTAATCTCACTGAAAACTTTTTGGAATGCTGACTGCACTCTAGGCCTCCTCACCTGACATCAGTGCCCAGCCTCTCTAATGCTCTTGTGGTTGAATGGGCACAAAATCCCGACTCCAAAATCTAGTGTAAATCCTTCCCAAAAGAGCCAAGGATATTATAGCTGCAAAGGAGGGGGATCAACTTTGGAATGGGATGTGCAGCGAGCACATATACAGGTGCTGGTCATATAATTAGAATATCATCAAAAAATTGATTTCAGTAATTCCATTCAAAAAGTGAATCTAGTATAATGTATACATTCATTACACACAGACTGATATATTTCAAGTGTTCATTCCTTTTAATTTTGATGATTATAACTGACAACTAATGAAAACCCCAAAATCAGTATCTCAGAAAATTAGAGATTCAATATTGAAGACACCTGGTGCCACACTCCAATCAGCTAATTAACTCAAAACACCTGCAAAGGCCTTTAAATGGTCTCTCGGTCTAGTTCTGTAGGCTACGCAGTCATGGGGAAGACTGCTGACTTGACAGCTGTCCAAAAGACGACCATTGACACCTTGCACAAGGAGGGCAAGACACAAAAGGTCATTGCTAAAGAGGCTGGCTGTTCACAGAGCTCTGTGTCCAAGCACATTAATAGTGAGGCGAAGGGAAGGAAAAGATGTGGTAGAAAAAAGTGTACAAGCAATAGGGATAACCGCGCCCTGGAGAGGATTGTGAAACAAATCCCATTAAAAAATGTGGGAGAGATTCACAAAGAGTGAACTGCAGCTGGAGTCAGTGCTTCAAGAATCACCACGCACAGATGTATGCAAGACATGGGTTTCAGCTGTCGCATTCCTTGTGTCAAACCACCCTTGAACAAGACACAGCGTCAGAAGCATCTCGCCTGGTCTAAAGACAAAAAGGACTGGACTGCTGCTGAGTGGTCCAAAGTTATGTTCTCTGATGAAAGTAAATTTTGCATTTCCTTTGGAAATCAAGGTCCCAGGGTTTGGAGGAAGAGAGGAGAGGCACAGAATCCACGTTGCTTGAAGTCCAGTGTAAAGTTTCCACAGCCAGTGATGGTTTGGGGAGCCATATCATCTGCATGTCCACTGTGTTTTCTGAGGTCCAACGTCAACGCAGCCATCTACCAGGAAGTTTTAGAGCACGTCATGCTTCCTGCTGCTGACCAACCTAATGGAGATACAGATTTCATTTTCCAACAGGACTTGGCACCTGCACACAGTGCCAAAGCTACCAGTACCCGGTTTAAGGACCATGACATCCCTGTTCTTTATTGGCCAGCAAACTCGCCTGACCTTAACCCTATAGAAAATCTATGGGGTATTGTGAAGAGGAAGATGCGATACGCCAGACCCAACAATGCAGAAGAGCTGAAGGCCACTATCAGAGCAACCTGGGCTGTCATAACACCTGAGCAGTGCCACAGACTGATCGACTCCGTGCCACGCTGCATTGCTGCAGTAATTCAGGCAAAAGGAGCCTAAACTAAGTATTGAGTGCTGTACATGCTCATACTTTTCATGTTCATACTTTTCAGTTGGCCAACATTTCTAAAAATTTTCTGAGATACTGATTTTGGGGTTTTCATTAGTTGTCAGTTATAATCATCAAAATTAAAAGGAATGAACACGTGAAATATATCAGTCTGTGTGTAATAAGTGTATACATTATACTAGTTTCACTTTTTGAATGGAATTACTGAAATAAATCAACTTTTTGATGATATTCTAATTATATGACCAGCACCTGTATTTACGATGGGGCCATATAGTGTACAGTCAATGAATCTTCTGCGTTTTACTCAAGGTCCTGATCCGAAGCCCAAACTGAGAGGTGACACAAGAACATTCCGCATGTGGCTGGATCCGAATCAGTACCAACAAGACATGACCAACAGCATCCAGACTGGTGCCGAGGACCCCTATGAGACTTTCAACATCATCATGAGACGCAAGCCCAAGGAGAACAACTTCAAGGTCAGACATTCAGTTTTAGTCGTCATATTTTCAATGAAATTACTTTCTCTTAAATTAAATAAATAAGTAAAGAGAAATCAACTAAATAAATTAAATAACAAAGTGTGGGATTATGAAATAAAATAATAAAAGAATACATTTCTATAGTCAACATATCAATTTCCATTCATTGCCTTTTGTCTCCTGTCTTATAATCAGTAAATTCATAAATAAAGGCATGTGGCTTTCACTGAACAAAATGTTTACCTTTGCAGGCCGTGCTGGAGACTATACGTCACCTGATGAACACTGAGTGTGTTGTCCCTGATTGGCTGCATGACATCATCCTGGGATATGGTGACCCAGGGAGTGCCCATTACTCCAAAATGGCCAATCAGATCTCGTCCCTGGACTTCAATGACACCTTCCTGTCCATTGAACACCTTAAGTCCTGTTTCCCTGGTTACACACTGAAGGTCACAGAGGAAGACCCAGCCAAACAGGTCCCTCCATTCAGGTCAGGAACACCTTCATCCTGCTAAGATCTGACTGCTGCTTAGATCTTCAAGAAGTCTTACTGTCATTTCTATCTGCTGAAGTTTAAGTCAAGTTTTTACTCCCAAGTTTTGATTCCAGTTTTGATTTCCAAATTTAAAACGAAATCTGTACCTTTTTTTTGTTTTGTTTTGTTTTTATCCAGAATCAAGTTCCCTGTACAGAATGTCAAGGGGAAGAAGCGGAAAGCAGATGAGGAAGAGGAGAAAGCAGAGGAAGATAACACACTGATAGTGGAGCCCCATGTGACTCCAAACAGGGGACCCTATCCCTACAATCAACCCAAACGGTGAGAGATGATCGACTGTGCTCAGACATGGGCTCACAATCACCTTGACATATATTACTTTAAAAATGTAAAGGAAATGTCACACACGTTTGAAACACACATGTTTATAATGAAATGTTTGTGGTTGTGTTGATTCTGGTGCTAATTGCTTTGGTGCTGTATTTTGATTATTCCTGTGAGAAGCGGTTGTCTGCCTGGCTGGCATCAGATTTGCATTTAACATCATGCATGTGCAGAAATCGGCTAGTTTTGACTCTTTTCTGAAGCCTCGAAGCTAATATATGTGTAGATTTTATTGAAAGTTTTATAAAGTGCACCGACTTTCAGTTCTACCCTGAGCAGCACCAGTTACATACAAAATGTCAAGAGCTTTTTCTTTTCCCCTCAAGTTCAGTCATCAAAGAGATATAAATCATCCTCTTCTTCATGCAGTATTGACATTACGCCGCTCCTCCCAGCTTTTCTTTGAAATTGAAATTAATGCGTCCCGAGGAAGTATTAGCTTAAGACTCCTACTGATCCTTGTGTTGTGTATTTCAACAGGAACAACATCCCATTTACCCCAACTCAGATTGAGGCTATTCGTGCAGGCATGCAGCCTGGTCTCACCATGGTAAGAGCAATACCTTACCTTTATTTTCCTCTTCTCAGTCATTTTCGGTCACTTCCTGTCTCGGATTGTTCATGCAGATTTAGTGTTAATTGTAGCATGTTTATTCAGTGTCATAAACATGATTTGTTTGAATCGCTCTCTTGCTTGGATGTTGTAACTGGATTTCAAGGCTATTTCTCATCGAAATCACATCATTCATGTAAATGTGGGTGGAATGAGGATGAAGTGAATAACGGCTGTGAGAGGACTTCAGTAAATGAGCCATGGTGTCCTTGCTGGCCACGGAGTGTCTGAACAGGATGCTGATTGAGAGGCATCCTCAAACTGCTGATTGGTTGTTGGCAGGGACTGTTGGCTGTTATTTATCATGCAGTTGGCTGGAAGTGAATATGGCAGGAAGGCTATCGACAGAGTTATAAACCACGTCATCCTGCATGCCTGTCTCTCTCCACATCGACTAACTGCTGGCATGCGTGGACTCATTTCACAGCCAAGCAACAGGCCTTGGGTTCCCGTACCCTGTATTATGTTTGCAGTATTTTATGTAAGCTACGTTTTCATAGATTAGATCCTTTTGTGATGGCCATGAAGAAGCAGTCACCATTTCATGTTTGGAAAATGCTTTTTGCTTGGTGCAATGCTGGGGTTACACTCAGGACATCTAAATAGCATGATACAAAATGTAATTGACTAATGAATTTAGATATTATCAGTATACTCGTGTATTATGATCAGATTGGTTCTACAACCTACATGTGGACGATATCTGTATCTTAGTGTTCACACTGCATGCTTAAAAGTGCAGAATAAATAGTTTTTCCTGCTTTTTTTTTCTCTTTTTTTTTTTCCAATCGTCATGATGTGTCCTATATATGACGCTACTCTATACATGGCCCCCATGCAAAAAGGAGCGATATTCTGTCCAGGTCTATGCCGAAGTAAACAAACAAAATGGATTCTCTCAAAGATGCATGAATTCTGATCTGACCCGTCGTTTGAAAATCATAAAGCTATGTATACCATATGATGGAAAGTCTTGCCTGATGTGTGAATGTTGCGTTCAATCTGTACTTTATTCTGTATCACTCCTACTGTTGTTAAAAAAACTTATCCGGGATTCAGAGCTCTGTAATTAAGGGTTCAGGCCAAGCTGCATTTCCTCCATGCGTTAGTCAGACTGCAAGACCTTTCATGCCAAACACTAATACCTCTTTGCAAGAGGCCATCCTTCTGACTCATAGTGGATAAGACAGATTCAAAACAGTATTTGAAGTTTTTTGTTTTTTTTTATAACTGTGCCCTGTTTTGTATTTGTTATTTAACTATCCTTCTTTTTTTTTGACCAACTCTTTAGGTTGTAGGTCCCCCAGGTACAGGCAAAACAGATGTAGCCGTGCAGATAATCTCCAATCTGTACCACAACTTCCCTGAGCAGAGGACCCTCATCGTGACTCACTCCAATCAGGTAAAGCTCTGCCTCTGGTGGTTTAGCATCCATTAGTTACAATCACCACATGTATTGGATTTAAATGGCAGCTCTAGAAAAATTATCATTCTGTAGCCTGAAATCGCTGTCTAAGCCTTTATATATCTGAGGCTGTGTGTTTGTGCTATCACTCATCCTGAAACTGTTCACGCAAACCCCATAGTTATCTATATTTGATTTGAACACTACTTATAGCCTTGTGTTTATGTACACTTACTGTCAGAAAATAAGTATTATTTGTACTTTGGGGCAGTTCACTTAATTATACAAAATTATGTTCACTGAAATTGCGCCATACTAAACTCAGCTTCTGTGTGCGTTTGTGTTTTCCTCCCACTCAGGCGCTGAACCAACTCTTTGAGAAGATCATGGCCCTGGACATTGACGAGCGGCACCTCCTGCGTCTGGGTCACGGAGAGGAGGAGCTGGAGACTGAGAAGGATTTCAGCAGGTGAGATGCGGATGCAGGATACTGAACCACAGCTGGCCACACAACAGATCAATCAGCTTATAAACTTAGAGATCTCTCAGCGCCACTTTGTCCCCCAGCGCCGTTTGTCTTTATTCTTGCTCTCTTGTTGAAGGCAGCAGCCCTTTGTGGAGTGTTTGATGTCGTAATTAGAGCTCCTAATTAGTGCCCTGAGTGTGGTCTGTGTCGTGTTTTTACACAACCCAGACTCCTGCTGTCAGTCATTTGAATAACTTGGAACGACTCAATCCTTGTTCCATGTGACCGCATTGGCATATCTAATTGTGTGTCGGTGGATGTGAGCATAACATAAATATAATAGGGAGATGTAAGAAGTATGTGTATATGTAATAAATATGAATTTATTATTCAGATTCAACAGATCATGTTTTAAACAGATACAAATAGGAGGTGTACCATTTCCTTTTTTTTTTTTTTTTTTTTCCTCCAATTCTAAAATTAGAAAGCTTACCAGAAAGGTTCACATGGCATCTAATTGAGACTAAAGGTGTTTGTAGGATACAACAAAAGTTGTTTTTGTATACAGTCGTAATGTTTCAACAAAGAAAAAAGCTTTCGGGGATAGTCCACACCCATTAAGGAGTTTAAATCCAAATCTAAATATCTGGAGAACTATACAGAAAGAGATAGTGGCATTGTGCTATTATTTGCTGATTATTTTGCGCTTGTTTTTGCACAATTTACCTCAATTCAAAGTTAGATTTTGCAGATATTTAGAGTATATGGGCTTTTTTTCATGGCCTGGCGTGTTCGTCCATTTTCTCTGGAGTTCACAGAAAGCACTTGAACTAAAAAAGCATATCTAATAATGTGTCAGGGGATACGATCCCTGCTGATTCAGTTCAATTTTTGTTGCTTTTTTATTAATAGACATTGTCACAAAGCAGAAATCCGGATATAGATTTAGATCCCCAATGAGTAAATCTAATGACGGTAGCAAGGAAAAAAACTACCTGAGATGACATGAGGAAGAAAACTTAGGAAACCTATCCTCTGCTGAGAAACTCAGATGATGGATTTAGAAATCATTGATCTTCTACAATTGTATACTATAAATTGCCTTGTGTGTTGAAAGGGGGTTCAGTGAGGGTGTATTGTGAATAAGAGTCCTGGGATGAGCACAGGACAGGTTTTATGATTACGGTAGCATCTCTTATGCACAAGTCTACAGTATTCAGGTGAGATTATCCACTGAAGCAAGGGGTGAGACTTGGATATTGGCTTTGTAATGGAAAGCAGAGGGGCCTGTTGGTGCAAATCAGTGATGATAAATGTGAATGCATCTGCTCTGCATGGGCACGATTGCATTATGCAGATTGCACAAGAGCCAGACAGACGCAGAGGACGAGGGATAACAACATTCAAATTCCACTGAGTTTCCGACCCAATGGCAAGACGAAGGCAAAAGGAATTTAATCAACAACGCATGGTCTCTATAAACGAAAGGCCCTTGTAAATGCAACGATGGAAACTTCCAAATGGAAGCAATATCCAAACAGTCCCAATTTTTTTTTAATTGGGGGGGGGGTAATTTTGGTTATGTGTTTTTTACCTGAAATTAAGACAATGTGATTCAAAGTCTCCACTTTTCATTTAATTATGCATGCTGCATAACTTCACCATTTACTCAGAAGCTTACTGCTCTCTGTTAATAGCTACATTACATTCACATGCTTTTTGATTATATGGCTTATCCTGGTGCCACCTAGTAATCATCATGTTTGCGTACATGGATATTGTTGCTTTGCTTTAGCTTTCCCCTTTACAGTAATGCCCATTTTATTTTACGTGCTTAGACTCAATCCATTTTGAAGTTTGTTTTAAGATTTAAGCTTTATAATTCAACATTACACCCTTAATGATTACTTACCTGAATGACTTTAAGAGACAGATTGAGTGTCTTTCTAGTGAGAAATGGTGTGTGTCATACCATGAGCTGTCATACCATGAGCTGATACCGAGGAGGCTGAATGAGTAATAAAGGAGTCAGTTTGTCCACAGGCTGTGAGATTACATGTTTGGCTTTAGTTTTGTCTTGCTGCAATCCATTGGCATTTCCTCTCAGCTGCTACATAGCATCCATGGCTCCCTAAAGAAAACGCCAGCACATTAGGTGTCTGGTCTGTGTTGTAATGATCAGACAGATAACCTACTGAGATTACTCCTAGCTTTTGTTTCAGTTCATTGTGTTTCCTATCTTCTCCACGTCGATGATTGATTAGTGAGTCGGTAGTTGGTTTCAACTCCATCTATTTATCAGCGCTGCTATCTGCACATCAGAACTCTTAACAGCATGCTGTTTTCCACCTTAGATATGGAAGAGTGAACTATGTGCTGGCTCGAAGGCTGGAGCTGCTCGGAGAGGTGGCTCGCTTGCAGGAGAGTCTCGGCGTCCCGGGTGATGTGTCCTACACCTGTGAAACAGCTGGCCATTTTTACCTTTATCAGGTATGTTCACTTCTAAAGACCTTGACATTCCGCACTGCTCCACGTCAACTAAAAAAAATCCATTTAAAAAATCCCCAAATATGCTGTACTGCCTGTTTAACTGGGCCGTATGCACAAACATGAGAAGAAAATCCCTATTTGAATCAGCAGCACAGACAAAATAGTCACTTCTCGCTGGGCAGAAGCAAAATCAGACTCAACATGGCTGAATACATAAAAAAGCAGATTTAGTGGGGGATGACATTGTGAGCACAAACAGGGATTCAGTTTTAAGAGGATGAGAGCAGAAAATACTGTGATATTCTCTATACAACCCAGTAGCTATGCCCGATCAGATTTCAGACATCTAAATCCAAGAAGTCAGTGTCAGCATGCTTGTGTCCTTTAAACAGACTTTTTTACTTATTTATTTTTTTATCCTTTCCTCCTCAGTTTTCACTGAATCTGTCTTCTTCCATCTTTCACTTCAGTGCTTAGATCAGCTAATATGAGATAGATATACTCATATCAGTGACAGGGAGCTAAACAGTGTTGAAGCCTGCAGTCAGACATACATGCTACAAATTAAGCTGGGTATTCATGTGGCTATTCGGGTGATTTTCTGCTCATTTAGCAGTGATCTAGTGCACACGAATGCCACCTGCAGTGATCTAGCACACAAACAAACACACTGTCTCTTTCCTGCAGGTTATGTCACGTTGGGAAGAATACACAAGCAAGGTCAGGCCCAAAACGGGCCGGGAGGTGAGCGTACAGGACGTGGCTGCACACTTCCCTTTCCATAAGTACTTCTCAAATGCACCCCAGCCTGTCTTTAAGGGACAGAGCTACCAGGAGGACATGGACATAGCAGAAGGCTGCTACCGCCACATCCGCAAGATCTTCACGCAACTGGAAGTAAGTGTGTGGGCAGGAGTTGCTCAGTTAGCTCAGCGTGACTGCAAGTGTTGGCTCTTAGGATTTATGACATAAATAGTGGGAAGCAAAAATAAGTTGTTAAATGTTGATTTAATCACAGAGTAAGTAAAAATTTGTCGTGCATGGGCAAATGCACTGAAAACATAAACATGTGTTTTCAAAGCTATACCTGTTAGTGTGGACTTCAGATAAACAAGAGATCATCCTCATAACTTATACATTCGTTCATAGTGAATGGAGACAGTTGACATTTAACGAGGGCATGAACAGTGAGAAGTTAAGGCACATTTTGCCTTCACATACCTTCCATCACTCCGTCATGACTTTCACTCTGCCTTTAGTACAAAAGACTTCTTTAGTGTGATAACCACTGATGTTGCCCAGCTTTCTTGTCTCCTGATGAATGGCATTGGGTCCCCGTGTAGCCCTTTTCATATGTTGTTTTGCGCCCCAGCCATCAGGGACAGGCCTGATTCTATACAGAGATAACAATAGCATTATGGGAGCGCTAGCGTCAAAAAGCAATAACCAATTTATTGGTTTGAAGTAATATCTCTGCCTCTGCATGTGTTCATTTCCCAGAGCTCATTCCAGAGCACTGCACTGACGTGCTTTCTTTGTGAGAAGCTTATTTTATTCTTCTAGGTGTGCTTTTCTATCAAAGCAGAATGCGTTCTCTCTCTTTGATAAGTCGGCTGCTGACAACGAGACATGGCTGTAATAGATGTCTGGCTCTTATGTTTCAAAAACATGCTGCAGCGGGGCTGGTCCATAGCTTGTCTCATTTTGTTTCTCACCTTCCAGTCTCAGCACAGGAAGCAGCTCGCCTGATGGTTGTTCTCTAGTGATTGGCCAGGGTTAAAAATCCTTGTTAATATTACATGATTTTATCAGCTTAATTTTAAACTCAGAATATTAACATGATACGGCACCCTCCGAGCAGAGAGGGTTAAGGGACTTGCTCAAGGGCCCAACAGTGCCAGCTTGGTAGTGCTGGGGCTTGAACCCCCGACCTTCCGATCAGTAACCCAAAGCCTTAACCATCAAGCCACCAATGCCCTCCGTGATATCTTGTTCTTTTTCTAGTTTTAGATGTAAGAATTTTTAGTACTGACTGTATTGTGGGGTTTTTTTGTGCAGGAATTCAGGGCCTTTGAGTTGCTTCGCAGTGGACTGGACAGATCAAAATACCTGCTGGTGAAAGAGGCCAAAATCATTGCCATGACCTGCACACATGCTGCTCTCAAACGCCATGACCTCGTGGAGCTCGGATTCAAGGTAAATCTTCAAACAGGGATGGAATCGCTGATATCCGGTTACGCATCAATGATTATCATGATACACAGATTAATGATCTCCCTTACCATGTTGACTTCAGAGATATTGATTTTATTTTTTAATTGATTTTCTGGGGTAAAGGGTGTTATGTTGTTAAATGTGTTTCTGGATTATTTGTGGGAAATAATTTTTTTTTAATACCAGGGTCTGTCTGAATATTCGATTCTAATTGTCTGGAAGGTGTGCATTAATCTGTGTATACCACAGGTAATTTGGTCAGTTTAATCACCATTCTAAATTAACATGCTGCCTATAAACAACTCTAACCATAGTAACATACTGTACAGTTAAACTCACTGCTTCATTATCAGTAGTCAGATGCTGTAATTCACACTCGGACAGTCTCTCTCATATAAAATAACTAACGTATAATTAACCGTTATTTTCAGCTTTTTAGTCAAATTTTGCACTGCAAGCATCAGTGACAGATTTCACTTGTCAAGCCTGCCAAGTGACCACGGTATAAGCAGGATAATCCACAGCTAGGTGTGTGTTACATGATTTTAATGCACTCCGCTTCGTGTCATGTCATTCTTTGCCTCCACTTTGTGCATTAAAATCGCGTAACACACCCACACACACACACACACACACAATTTTTTATATATATATATATATATATATATATATATTTGTGTGTGTGTATGTATGTATGTTCAGACCTCTAGCAACAATGAAAAATAATTATAAAAAATTTGCACTTAATTTCAAAATCCGCTTTTGTACATTTTGTTTAGTTTTTTCCTCATGTAACAGAAAAAAGAATTGTCCTCAGTACATACCATTGTTCAAGCCAAAATAGAATATACAAAAGAGCTTAATTATGCAAAAACAAAGGGTAGCAAAAATAGATATAATAGACTACACAAATATAGAAATCCCACACATTTCTAAAGTGTCAAACATAAGAAGTTCCTGGGGTAAGAGTAAACACTTAAAAGTAACAATTTTTTTTCAGTGCCAAATGATAAACGATATCTCAGATCCACTGATTTAAGTGTAGGTGGAAATCTGTCTTTCCATATCATGGCTTTGTATATTACATATATAAAATTTTGATGGCATATTCCTTTGTTCCAGTATGACAACATCCTGATGGAAGAAGCAGCTCAGATCCTGGAGATCGAAACTTTCATTCCACTTCTACTGCAGGTATAGCCTTCTCTCATTGTCAGCCTTCAACCTGTCTCACTTTATCACAGCCAGCCAGCGAGGCAGAATCCTGTTAGCCATAGCTCAACATAGCTTTAAATCCGATTTTCTGTTCCATCTCTTGCATGGTCGAGCTAACTTCCTCTTGATGGATGTGCCTTCTGCTAATTTTCCCTGCGTTGCCTCTTGATCGTTGATTGGATAATGCTTGACCCCTGTGTTTAGCTCCCGATTAAGAGCTGCACTGCCACGTCCTTTATTATTGCTGTAATCCCTATAAGAACAGACCTCTGTACTCCTCTCTTGCATGTGCCATAAAGGGCTCAGGCAGTTTATTTTAAGGTTCCTAAATCAGCCCACAGTAGCAGAGCAATGAGTAAACCATTGATTGGGGTTGTGCCATTGATTGGGGTTTGAAATCCGAGTCAGCCTGTAACGCCGTTGCTGCTCAGTAAGCGTGTTGATTTTGGGTGTGTGGCTGGAGCATGTGGCTACTCATGGAGGGCAGTCTTATTTTTTGGACAGCAGCATGTATTAACATTTACCCACACTGCTCGGTGTTGTCTCGACAAGACTCCACTCTCCCACCTGTCCCTGCACTGACTGAATGCTCCGGAGACCACATCCGGTTTAATGTTACACACTAAAGTGAAATGGTCGGTGGAAAGGGCTGGTATATGAAAGCATTAGGGACTATTTGAGTCGCTTGTTCTTGACTCCATTGTTTGTTTTCCTGATTCATCTGTCTCCTATATCTGTCAGTTACTAAGTCAGGTGCGAGTTGGAGAAATATCACAAATCTACTGCACAATATGGTTTCGTGACTGAACTTGAGACCTGTTGTGTTAACCTGGGTGGTAGTATGATTTTATCAACACTATGCGTGGTATCATGCAGACCAAACTTCAAGATCAAGTGTTCCCGTTTCTCTTTCCGCAACAGAATCTCGAGGATGGCTACAGTCGGCTGAAGCGCTGGATCATGATCGGTGATCATCACCAGCTTCCTCCTGTCATTAAGAATATGGCCTTCCAGAAGTACTCCAACATGGAGCAATCATTGTTCACACGCTTTGTGCGATTGGGCGTGCCCACAGTGGACCTGGACGCTCAGGGCCGAGCTCGTGCCAGGTCTGTATGCTTCTTTTTACCAATGCAAAGTTCATGTGTTACAATCCCTTCCTCATGATATATCTTTTAGTACAATCGTTTGTACTAAACCCCTGTGTTTGTGTATTTCAGTCTATGTAATCTGTATAACTGGCGTTATAAGCAGCTTGGAAACCTGCCTCATGTTCAGAGTCAGCCAGAGTTTCAGGCCCCCAACCCAGGTTTCACCTTCGACTTCCAGCTCGTCAACGTGGAGGATTTCAACGGAATCGGGGAGTCTGAACCCAATCCTTACTTCTACCAGGTCAGCGATGGCCTTTGTGTCGATCACACACTGATTTCGATTAACATGTAAAGTCTATATATATATATATATATATATATATATATATATATATATATATATATATATATATATAGGGTTATGTTTAATTATGATTAATCAATATACAGTTAACAGAACTCTGAAAGCTGCTATGGCTGTGAGTTGAATTACTCCCATGAGACTTGATTCTTTTTTTTTTTTTTTTTGTATGTCTATGTGCTTGATGAAAGTTCTCATTGTTCTCAAGTGAAAAGTGGTCATGTGCTTAAGACATGTGGCATGATCATCACACAAGTTTCATTAGATTTCAAGCATTTCAAGAGGTTTTTTTTTTTTTTGGTTCCAAATATTGCACATACACATTCAAACAGCTGTAAAATCGTGGCAGGATCACTTGAGGAGTAATAAAGAAGCTACTGTTTGCACAGTCGGTCCCTGCAGCAGCTGAACAAACGTCCATCAGGCCTCCGTGGCGCTCCGGCCATAGCAGCGTTCTGCCAACGAACCAGCCGCTTTTCTAATGTACATTAGTTACACCTCATTAGTCAAAGTACTTTTAGGCTAATGCTCCATCTCATTCAACCTCAAATGGCTCTAGATTCAGCACCTCGGTTGCAGTATGAGACTCACATGCTTGTAAATGTCACATTTTAAACAAGGCTTATGACTCCACTTAACGAACACTAATGTGAAATATTGATTTATTTTTTTTCCCATGACCAGCTAATTGGTGAACTGCCTAGTTACAGGGTTGTTAAAGGTTAATGTTATTACAGAAGGGTCTATTATTCAGAGTGAGTGTGTAGCTGGTGTGTATGTGGTTCAGAGCACATTGTTTGTTTGCCATCACTCTGGTTCTTGTCTACTGATTGCTTTGGTGCATAGATGATGCCACAAATTGATCTTGTGTTGTAAGATTCTCTCTCCATGACATGTCGGTCCTCAATCTGCACCACGCTGAGCCTTTGGTTTGAAGCTATGCTGTTGCCATGGTTACTGGGACCTTCTCAGTTGCAGCACATTAGCTCACATTTGTATAAAAACACAAGTGTTTTTGTCTTTAAATATACAGTGTGGTTTTTTGTACATATGGGCTCGTGAGTGCAATGGAGGTGAAAAAGCTTTGTGGGGGAAGGAAGAGGAGGCACAGAGATGAAATGTTATTGCTTAGATAGAGATATTTGATTTTGATCCCAGCAGTCACTGCAAATTTTGTTGTAAGGTAGAAAAGTGAACATGTGATTTGGTGTCACATGGGAAACATTGTCTGTCCATTGTGTTTTCACTTGTCAACTGGGTCAAAGGATATGTGCGCAAGTCCTTATTTTGTCACTTTCAGGTGACGAGAGTGTGGGTTACTATCTACAGTTACATCTACAGTGTGTTTGTCTTTGGAACACATTGATAACAATACATCGGTGTATGGGAGTTGACATTTTCAGGGCTTTGGGCTAGAAGAGAGGATGTGGCAAGATTCCATAACCTATTTACTTCGAATTGTCTGAAGTTTTAATAGCTGCCCTGTGTTCCTTTTATTGAATCTATTTTTAATTAAGTGTTTCATTCTTCCAAAAATAGTGTGACCGCTCGCCTTATTCAAATGTTTCGCATCATGAGTATTGTTGCATTGTTAGCAGCTGTTAACTGTTGAGAGGCCAGATGATCATTCTGAGAGAAAGAATGAGAATTAAATTCCCCACCATTGAGACTCCTTAGCCTTGTTTGTCACTCTTTGCTCTGTCACTGGGGAATTGCATGGTTATATTTCAATGCATGGTTCAGCAGCAGGTCACTGAGCTTTAAAATGCTCCATCATTCATTTTCTCACTCACCCACCCACCCACCCAATCACTTGCAACACACGCACACACACACACACACACACACACACATTTATACACACACACACACAACATATTTCTGACTATGCCTTCCCACATAAGTGTATAATGTTGCCCTTGACTCAAGTGGTTGTTTTTAAGTAATGTTAAAATGTGATAAAATCATGAAGGTAAACTTTTTTCCTGACATTAAGCAAAGGTAATGTAATGTTTAATTCTTTTCCACACTGTCAAAATGTATCTTTTGTGTGATTTATCAGATGAGGTGGTGAGAGATTAACTAAAATCAGGTCTTGTTTAGACGCCGTGTAATCCAGTACACTGCGTCTCAAACGGTACAAATTAAATGTATTCTAATAAATGAGAAACCGGCTGAAACAGATTATTTTTTTTATTTTTTTTTACATTTAGTTTCTTCTGCAGTGGTGACCAAAAATGATTTGTATATTATAACCTTTCTGGAAAACATGTGCTCATGCTGCTGTGGATTCGACATCTAGATGAAGCATCAACCAGAATGTGACAAACACCAAAAGTCAAGAAATGTCATCACCTGTAATTATTGTTCTGGTTAAGAGTCTAATTTCCCACTATCTGAGACTCGTTCATTTATTTAACACTGCCTGCACTTCATTGTCCAGAGCGTCATCTAGGTGCTAGGTGATCTTTTCAGCGCTCCATCACCTTGCACTTAGATGCATGCAGAGCAGAAACCAAAGGCGTGGGAGAGAGAGAACTGTTATACAACAGCTGAAGACTTTGCCATTAAGCTTTGTCAAGGGCGCCGACGTAACAGGCTTTATAATGTCCTGATCAGCTTCAAGGAATATATGAATGGGCTTGATTTATTTTATTTATTTTTTTGTGTCAAATGTTTGAGCTGCAAAAGTAGTGGCAAATTAAAACATGGAGTGCATGAACGAGATTGGGCCTTGACAACGCTACAGTCAGGGATTTGTAAACCCAGTTTTGTTTATATTTGTTATTTTCTGGTCTTATCTGAATTATTATTATTATTATTATTATTAGTATTATTATTATTTTAATACTATATTGTAAGCATGCCTTGTGATTGCCGCTAAGAGCACAGTGTTGTCTGCGCTGTTTATGAAGTCAAAAGGTGTTTCAGAAAACGATAGCTTAGTGCTTCTGATTGTCAATTTAAGGCAGGTCACTGTGACTCTTGCCTAAAGACTATATCTGAAGCTTTGCAGGTTTCTCGTGCGCATTTTTCATAATGTATAACGTGTTGTTTCTTTTCTGTCCGTAGAACCTTGCTGAGGCAGAATACTCTGTGGCTCTGTACATGTACATGCGGCTATTGGGTTATCCAGCAGAGCGCATCAGCATCCTCACCACTTACAACGGCCAGAAGCACTTAATCCGAGATGTCATCAACCAGCGGTGTGCCAACAACCCCTTTTTCGGCCAACCCAACAAAGTAATCACGAACTCTCAAATAAGTTTGTCTCTGTTGAATGCTTATATACTTTGCTTGCATACATCAGATAACATGACTTTGCATTTAAGGGAAGAGAAGTCCTAAATGTCTCTAAATGTTGTACCAGTATAGGTCTAAATCTGTTTCCTCTTGACTGAACAGACTTCAGTTTCACAGAACCCAGAGTTCAGGATTTGTCTAAATATCTTTCTGAATTAGATTATATGGAGGTGTGTGTGTTGTGTGTTTGAAACCGACAAAGAGCCAGGGCATGTGGCACTATCCTAAATCACATTACCATGTGCTCTTCATTGCACTGTTAGTCTTGAGGAAGTTATCACTTTATTCAAATTAGAATGAGCATTTAGTTTGACAATCAAGAAAAGGGGATTGCAAGTATAAGCTAAACATCCATGCAGTGCTTAAAAACCTCAAATCAGCTCTGTATTTAATAGGGAGCTAATGAAAAATAGAGCAGTACACAGAAGATTGTCCCTCTTTCTAGTGCCAAGAGATCTCATTTAGGTGACAGGGCGAGAAACAGAGCAGCGGCAAGAATGTGCTGAACTGCAGAACAGTCACTCGACCTGCGTCTGGCCAGAGCAGGCTGCTGCCAGTTTGTCAGAATTGCTAAAACAAAACAAATGTCATTTCAGGAGTCTGCTCCAAGCACTCTAATTTGAGACAAGAAGAAAAAGAGTAACAAGCAAACATAATTTTGCAAAGCAGGTTATTATTTTTCTCTAGACAAGCTCTAGAGATGAGAGGAGCACTGAGCACACACACTGCATGCAGCTTCAGAGGAAAACAACACCACATTTACATATGCATGCAGGCTCTGAAGGTGCAGAAATATGTATATGGCTTTCAGCTGCTTACCGCTGGGAGGATTGTTTATTTTAAAATCTTCTGTGCTTTCCCCATGACCACTCAAGCTCTTACTTTGTTAAGAGGCCTTTTGATGAAAAATTGCATTAATGCAGGCTGAATTAGACTCAGAACTCAGCCATACACATAACAGATGCACACACACACACACACACCAGGTAGGTAAAGAGTCAAGAATAGAAGAACAGAGACACCTATTCTGAAGGAATAACACACATTTGCAGATACCGTTAAAATCTAAAGGAGGACATTTAATGATTCTTCTTAAAGTTTGCACATCATAAATGCGACAGGCCAAAGCAGACTTTGTCGCTGCTGGAGACCCGCCAATAAATGTTTCTCTTCAGTGACCATCTGGTAAGAGGCATCACCCGCTCCAGTTCCAGGCTGAGGGTGCTAATGAGAGGAAACCAGCCTGTATCATCAGTGTGTTCTACTGTCATAGGCACCTTCAGGAGCACTTTTACTCATCAGCAGGTTCTGATTGAGCTGAAGCTCAGTGCTATTGCACTATGACCCATCATGTGTTGGCTGAAGTTTGAGGTTAGTCATGGGTTCCCCAAGCCCTTGAGCAGAATACAGTGTTGGAGAACTCATTGAAGGCGATGAATAAAATGCCCCGCCATGCTGCACCAGCTGGAGAAAAGCAGGGCAATGCATTTTGGACATAACCGCATGGCATATCTAGACCATCATTCTTCTGAAGGCTGGTCCTCAGGGGTATGGCATGGCTGCCTGAGCCAAGCTCTGTGGTTGATGGTTCAGAAAAGCAGGGCATCTCAGGCAAGGTTTGGAGATGGAACCACAGAGTCCTGAAATGGCCTGTCTTAACCTACAGATCTCACTGCTTCCTGCTATTGTAAAATGGCATATTGTTGCTCGCGGTGCTGCACCTGTTCTGTATAGGAACAGAGAGCTGTAAATAGATGGCCCTCTCTTTTTCTCTCCATTTATTCTTTTTTTTTTCTCTTCCTTTGTCCAACAAAAGGCCCCAGTAGATTGTCTCAGTGGACTCGATGTCTGGAAATAGTTCAAGGCTGAGATTTATTTAAAGGTCCTGCCCATTTGTCAGGGAGCACTTTAGCGGGGTCTCATTTTTCTGTTTATCATGCCCTGATCAGACAGAAGCAGCCAGCACTACTGCGCTCTGATGGCCTACAATGATTTTATCAGCCTGCAGCAGCTTCCCTCTATTCGCTCATTTGTGTGTGTGTGTGTAATAGAGTCTGTTCAGTATAGCAGCTTGCAGCATTACTGTACACAGTTGAGAATTGTGTTTTAAATTTGGAATTTTATTGAAAGAAGATTAGTCTTCCTGCCTGGGTTCTTCTATCTGTTTCCTTAATTTCCATAAGCATGTTTTCATGATTGCGTTGAAAAACCGATCATGAAAACTCAGGTGCGCGTTTAGATAAATAACCGTCTATGGTTCTTGCCTGCCTCATTTTGTCTCAGTGTGGCCCGATTCATTTTTGGAGAAGAAAAATAAATAAATATAAAATCCTATTTAGTAACTAGAAAAACAGGTAAGCAGGAACAGCACAGTCTGCATTAAAAAAAAACCCATGTGATGTTCTTTTGTAGATAACAACAGTGGACAGGTTTCAGGGTCAGCAGAATGACTACATCATCCTCTCGCTGGTGCGCACCAAAGCTGTAGGACATTTGAGGTAAGCATTTTGGTTTTTCAACACAATTGCTGAGTTTTTCTGCTGTCATGTGACCCGCCTCATCCAGCAAGAAGAAAAAGATGTTGATCCTCCATACACTTGTTACCCCATGCAGAGTCAGAAGTGTTATAATAGAGGACTGATGTGAGCAGAATGACTGTGGGGAACATGTATTGAATGATTGTAGTGAAATATCGAGCAATGCAAGGCTTCATGAACAAACCCTGTCCTTAAACGCCTCTTGTTATAAGTGTCCTCATTTGTGTGTGTGTGTGTGTGTGTGTGTCTCAGAAAATCATTTTGATTTCCATTCAGCTATGTAATACCCATGACTCCTGTTTTAATGTGTTTCATATTTAATAAACATATGAAGTCTGCCACAGTATTTCTTTTCCAGTGGAAGAATTAGTGCTTCTTCTTGAATTAGTCTTCTGATGTGTTTACTGTGAGCATTGACAGAGGCTCAGCACAGCACGCTGAAGCTGCAGCCTGGAAATGGAGTTGTAGCCTAATGAATAAGTTATGGCTTTGTATCTGTGCTCTGCTAGCTTAATGTCCTTAAAAGCACTAGAAGACTATAATCGTCTCCAGAAACATGCCGAGCTGAAGTAAAGCCGTTTACTGTCAGTCCTCTCAGCACTGCTTTTTTTTTTTTTTTTTTCCTCTGATACTTTTTTGGCCTAATTCAATCCGTCTTTTGGGTTTCCACTTAAAGTCTGAGGTAGTGCATTCTTTTTAGTTTGGACTGATGGATCTGCAGCTATGCTAAAGTGCGAAATATATATATTTTTTTTCCTCTCTCTTCTTCCCTCTATGTTAGTCAGCTCGAATGAGTGGAAGGTGCTACGGGTTTTGGTTTTGGTTGGAGTCTTTGTAGAATGTTCTCCATCTGATTCATTCTTGATATTTGCCTCAGACATCTATTAATAATTGGAAAAGCACTGATTCACGCTGCGTTCTTTTGCCAGACACTGTATACCAGGGGTCCCCAACCCCCGGGCCGGTCCGCGGGTCATTAAGTACCGGGCCGCACAGAAAGTTTTATTTATTATCTGAGTCTGAATGATGTTTTCTTTTGAAAAATGACCGTTACATCCGTCTATGACTCACTCTTCTCAAGATGCTTGTCTCGGTCACGTGATACGTTAAGTGTTAGGGGGCAGAGAGGATGGTACTCATGCTATGTTGTTGGTGTGATGTTACCAGGATGCTGCTAATAAAGTTACGATTTCACATTGGATTCACATTTATTATTATATTTTTAAAAATACCCGTTTTTATGCCGGTCGTATCATTGTATTTGATTGTATTTATCCACCACACCTTAAAGGCCGGTCCGGGAAAATATTGTCTGATATAAAACTGGTCCGTGGCGCAGAAAAGGTTGGGGACTGCTGCTGTATACGTCTGTATTAACACTAGCATGAAGATGCAGATAATATAGCTCTGATGATTCAACGTCTGATCTTAGTAAATAACATCTTTTATCACCTAGGAAAGAATTTTATATACATGTAAGTCAGTTCCTTGATAACGTTTGCCACTGTGTCGCTGATTAGCGATTACAATCTGTTTAGATTTTTTGATAATTTTTTTATAGACACTATTTCTATTGTTGGTCCCTATTTGTGTCTCCTCTCCTCACATTCTATCATATACAGACAACTCTCAAAGATAATATTGCACTTTCTCCCAGTCGCTCACCGTTTGTGCGCGAGCCTGTGAGGTGATGCAGAACTGTATCCGGTACTGAAGGAAAGAGTAGTGTGTGAAGATAAAAGGTTTCCAGTCTGAACTCTTTGCAGCACCAAGTGCCTTATCAGCTGTTTCCCAATTGATCCAAATTGGTCTTATTAATGACGCCTTGCACTCCAGCCTGTAAAACATGTTTTATTGAGCATGCTCTTATCATTAGGAAAGGCTAACTATCTCCGACTGTCGAAGATATCAAATCTATCTAATCCTGTAATTGTCTTTTCTCTCTTTCGTCCATACTTCCATTCCATTTTTTTTCTTTCTACATTACCTTTTTCTTTTGTTTCTTCTGTCTTTACCTTGTGTGCACAGAGATGTGCGGCGTTTAGTGGTAGCTATGTCCAGAGCCAGGCTGGGCCTCTACATCTTTGCTCGGGTCTCCCTTTTCCAGAACTGCTTCGAGCTGACGCCTGCCTTCAATCAGCTGACTGCGCAGCCACTGCAATTGCACATTCGACCTCAAGAGTACTACACCTCTGTGAGTACATGCGCCTGCACATGTAGAAAGATACTGGCCAAGTTGTCCAAGGCCAGTTAGTCAGTGTAGCACAACATAACCAAAGAATTATTTTAGCCTTACACTAAAATCAAATACTAGCTTACATTAAATCATGGGCTCTGTGGACGATACACTCACACTGAACACCCTTTCAACACACGCAGTACTGTCTGTTTGACTTTATAGTATACAGTTTAGAACAGTAATGATTTAGAATCCCAATATCAGGTGTCACCCAGAATAGGACCCGGTTCCCTTATGAGTCTGGTTTCTCTATTGTTTTTTTCTTCTTGTCATCTCGGGCAGTTCTCCCTTGCAACTCTCACCTCTGGCCTACTGAATCAGAATCCGAGTGTCTGTCAAGCTGCGTTGTGACAATCTATTTTGTTTAAAATGCAACGCAAATCGATTTAATTGGAAATTTAATTGGAATTGGAAATTTCAACATATTCAATCTTTATTTACAAGATGATAAAAGGAAGAAACCTTGAGAGGAACCAGACCCGGAAGGGAACCCATCCTCATTTGGGTAACAACGGATAGTGAGAAAGTAAATAATAAACAAAATGTATGACATTTACAGCACAAAAACAATTTCAGTAAGATTTCTAATATTCACTGTAGCAATATATGTGTGTGTGGAGGTCTGCCATTCTCTGTTTTATATACACACACACACACACACACACACACAGAGCCTACGTAGAGTTTAGTTGGCCAATTCAAACAGTGCAATAATGCTAAAAAAAAAAACCAGCTGATTATTCATACATACTAAAACACATTTGGAAAGCTGTACATGCTGTTTTTCTGTACCTCTATAGTAAATGTGTAGAGATGTCGTGTAGATTCAAGAATTATTAAATGATTAATAAATGTACTTTAGTGGCCTGCAAAAAAACGGTTTTTCGTTTTGTTATTAAAATGCAGTGCTGAATCGCAGACACTACATTTCCTAGGATGCACTGTATCCTTCCAGAATATTAATTTTTCTTGCGTGGGTCCAATGAATGCACTAGACATCTGTCCCTGTCCTGTACTCTGCTAAGACAGTAAGGTACTTAGATCATTCGTACAGGGCAGAGAACACTTGGAAAATAATTTCATGGAAAATGAAGTAACTACTTCCTCTCTGTCTCTGTCTTTCCTTACAGACTGTAGAGCGCTCGAACGAGCCTGATCAGGTAGTTAAGAACATGCCTGAGATGGCCAACCTGGTCTATAATATGTACATGCATATGATACAGAGAACCCAGCAGTACAGACAGGTAAGCACTTTACTGTCTCCTTTCCTTTTCCAAACACACTATTATATATTATTCATCGCAAAGCTTTCTTTTTAGTTGAACATCACTGTTAGATCAGCTGTAATGAAATCGTTTTAGTTCTACATGCTGAAACTTTAGCAATGAGCTTGAATGAGAGATACATTGCGGCTAATGAAAACCTGCTGTGCTAAAGTGTGGAGTGAGCTCAGGCTCCTGTCACCCCTCTGATCTTAAACTCCTACACCAGAGCAAAATGTTAGGTTTAGAGCTGCCGTTAATCACCGTGGCCTGTTAAAGCCATTTTACACCAGAAACAGTGAGACACGTGCATCAGGGTTGGCAGAATGTGGAGCAATTATATAAATATACTGATGTTAGATTATTATGAATATGTTGTCTTTTTCGTACATCAAGTTCAAGTTCAATTGTACATCAAGTACAATACTACTAAAACAGGACAATAGGCACAGTAAGTGATGAACAGTACACAGTTTTAATGTGGAAATGTCTGATATAATAGGTAGTGCAGAAGATGGGTGCCAAGGACAATAAAATCAATACAATTAAAAAATGGTATAAATCAATAGTTGCACGTGTTTCCATCTTAAACATCCAAATACGAACTACGTGCCTTCAAATATTTGAGGTTTATTAGAAAAAATGTAATGGAGGCGTGGACAAATCACTAGCCCGGGCAGACCACAACCCCCCATGCTACTGAAATTTTCTTTTGAGAATCAGGAACATACAGGTATGAGGAAACACTGCTGAAACGGAAATCCTTTCACAGAATTTGTATTTGAACTGTTGCCAGAGTGTGCACGGTTATAGTGGACTACAGACCGAAATGTCACTGTGCTGTTTAGATTATTGGTATAAAGTACAAAATGTAGCATTAGTATTGTATTGTATCTTTTATATCTTGCTAGAAACCACGACCCTGCCATGCAAAAAATATCTATATTTTATTTTAAATAGCCACATCAATTTATTTTAAAAATCCAATCCACATATGAGATAATGCCAAGCAGGGTAGCAACCCCAAGGTTGAGAACCAATGTCTTAGTCTGTATTAATTCACCTAAGGTAATAACTAGCTACTCATACTGTAAATTATGTTGGCTACCAAATTTTATCATAGTCTGTTATATTTCTGGGCAAATTTATCATGTATCCACCCCTGAAATAGTATTTAAACAGTAGCTATGTTTTCATCCTTTGGCTCAGGCATTTCAGAATGACAAAAGCAACATTTGAGATGTACAACGAGATCGGTCCTCTGGTTAGTCCAGTTATCCGACCCATGTTTCCATCCAACATTTTTTATTTTGTATTTTATGCAATATCGCAAAATTCGCATAAAAATACATGGATTGATAGACGGCCGACACATATAAGGCACATATAAGGCAGAGTGTAATCCAATATATTTGGCAAAGGATCTGAGAGAAATATAAGCAGAACTAATTTTACACTATTCAACCGCAAGTGCCATTCAAACTATTTACAAAACAGACCGTTAAACTACAAATGATCTCAATACCTATCAAGAGTAATACACACTAGTGTAATATGAGTAACCATGAAGAAAACTGGGCAACCTCCTGTCAGATTAGAGGCATATTTAGAGGTACAGAGCTGAGCACGAGATTTATTTGCAGCATACACGAGTATCTTCATCCATTTCCAATGAACTTCCAAATAGTGAGGTATTTGTTCGTTTCTCTTTGCCTTTGTGCCGCAGCAGCAGCAGCAGATTCTCCCACCCCCACGGCAGGTGACGACAGAGGATGAGTCTGACGTGAATATGAGGGAAGAAGAAGAGCAAAAAGACAATCAGCCTGAAGGAGAGAGCAAGGAAGGTGTGACTAGTGATAAGGCTGAGCAGGAAGAGTCTGAGATGAAGATGGAGCAGGAGTCTGGTGTGGAAGAACAGCAGACCGAGGAACATGCTAAAATGCCTGAACACCCAGGTAGAGACAGTGACAGCGGGGACAGCGAGGAGGACGAGCCCTAAAGCAAACTTTAGGGCTCACACCACAACTCTGTTGGCCAGGGTCTACTTTTTGTCCACTATTTTTCCCTTTTTTTTTTTTTGGTCCACCTTGATTTGGTTTCTTGAAAATGATTACCTTTTGTAAGAAAACATTTCTAACAAATAAACATCATTTTGTAATAAAATTAAAGTAGTTATATCTACAGTTAATTCTTGTCAGGTTTTTTTGAGAGTGTGTGAGAGATGGGGCTGAAAACAGTTTTTCCCAGTGTGTTTTATTTTATAATTCTCATACATGCAGACTACTTCTCTTTATGAACTTCCTGCTTGGGTGTATATCACTTTTCTGCTGTTAATATGGTGTTGTATAAATACCTTGTGCAACTTCCCCTAAAAGTCTTCCTCCTCCATCATGTAGAACATTTTTCTCTTCCCTCCTCCCCAAGTGCATGTCCACTGCTTCCTAGAAATTAGTGTTAAGCAGAAGGGATTTTTTTTGCCAGTGTGCACATACACAGAGTCAGTTAGAGACTGTGAAACAGGGCTCATCCTTTAACTTGCAGGAATTATCTTTCCTCCGAACACAAGGACTTGAGGGGATAACTGGTAACCCAAAAAAGACATTCGAAGAGGTTTGTATTGCTTTTTCTTTTCTTTTCTTTTCTTCTCTTGATTGTACTGTACATTTACCTTTACCTGGTTAAAATGTAATCAAGTATTTATATCCTGCCAGTTTATTACTGAAGGTTGTTCAACATGAAGTGTATCCATGAATACAGTGGCATGGTGATTTAATAATTTACTAGTTTTATTAACCAATGCACATGACCGAGGAGCATGAGACTACGTGCTCTTGCATCAATCACTTCTGCTGACAAACAGGATTGTCGCAACACATCAGCTGATAACCACATGCTGTTTATTATTCAAGCAGTGCTAGCTGCCGCAGCTTTTGTGCTTTGGACAGATAAGAGTTTTTTGCTTTGCTTTTTATAAATTGTGGAAGTGTGCTAGATTTATTAACGGCTCTGAACAACAGCAGTAGTTTTACAGTTGTTGTACCAGTCTGTGGTGGTGAAGCAAGAGGTTATGTGTGGCTAAGGCTCTCTGTTCCCCATCCTCACTTATGGGTGTGAGTTGTGACTGGGGAAAAATAAGTACATATGGTGGAAATGAGGATCGTCCGAAGGGTTGCTGGGCTTCAGCATACTCCGAATTGACAGGCGCCATTGATTAAAGTGGTTTGGGCACTAGTGGAATAGTATCAGCCATGTCCCACTGTATTCAGCCTTGGGAATGTCTAGGAGGAGCTGGGTTGAAGGAATAAACCAAGGCCTAAACACCCTCAGGCAGTGTTGACACACAATTTGATGATGAACACTGAATATACTCCTTTTTTTTCCCTCCCCCACATACGGCTTAGACCGCAGCAGCGACTGTAGTATTAATAACCCAGCCAGGCTGTGGAGCTATAATTGTTGTACTTATGATGGAGAATACCACTGATCAATCCAAAAACCTATTTAATGCATCCTTCTATTTTGAGGCCATACAATATCCTTAACCAGGGTAACATGTAGAACAGCAACTTCTGTAAACGTAATAATACAGTTTTTTCTACGAAGTGCTATGAGCGCTTGTAATCTAAGCATTTTAATCACCTGCATGGTTATGGAGAAGTCCATTTGATTTGTCCAGATACCTAACAAGTGTTTGTTATACACATTATAAACTGTGGCTTATGGCACTGCACCATTAGACAGTTTCTTATATTGGTCTGACATCTGATTTGCTAGTCATTTAAGTTTTGAAAAGTCAGCAGATAATGTATATTACCACAGTCTACCTTTCTCTCCTCTTCCACTCAAAAAGATGCACTTCATATGTGCTAGGGTGTAGGAGAAATATAGTTGGGACAAATAGCTTGTAAGTTGTTCTGCAAGATGGAGTGACAGAAACAATAAGTGTAAAGTTAGGAGTTAGTCTTCTTAGAAAGAGACCATTTAGAAAATTCCGTAAACAACCTGTTGGGCAAGAAAAGATTATAATTCTGAAGAAAATCGTTTTCAGGGAATCCAAGGAACATACAGTATCCTTTAAGTGCACTGTGTCATGAAAATGAAAGTTGAACATATCTATGATTACACATCACACTAAGCGCTGATTTCATAAGGTAACAAATATTTTTTCTTAAATAATACACAGTGAAATGTGACATGTATAATAAACTTCCTGTTCTCTACTGTGTAGGATGGCAAACTCCTGGTTATGGACAGTTGTCTGGCTGATTGTGCTGCTAGTGATTGGTTGGCCTCTCAGTATCTTCCTTGGAGGGCTGTATGGTTTCTTCTCCCCCTTGACCGCCTGCCTCGGCTTTGACCGGCTAACAGATCTCCTGATGACAGGAGCCAACCTGGGCAGGACGTGTGCCCAGAACATGAGACATGGCACACCCATGTGCTGAGGATATAGCATTCTCACTCACCTTTTATTGTTTTTAATAAGAAAAAGAATCATTTCCAATAGAGATTAAAATTGTTTAAAAACTGCAAATTTATATTAAACTGTGATGACAGGAGTAATTATGGAATTGTAATTATTGCACTTAACTAGATTGTTTACTTAATATAGAATGACCTACATGGTTTTGAGTTAAGATAGCATATAGTCAGAAAATGGCACTCTATTTAGGATTTGTAGTATAGATCAAGCTTTTTGTAATGTTTGTTTAAACTCATTATAAACTCACTCCCTTTGAAAATCTGAAATAAATTTAACTTCACAATTTAACTTAAGTAAATATTATTTTAAGCCATTTTTGTTGCTCAAAAATCTTGACCTGTATGTAGAACTCCACAACAGGGTTTCCCTTTCAGAGAGAGTTCAATTCGAAACATTATTCAAATTTAAGAGCCTGTAACAATCCAAATAACCCTAGATGTTCCTTTCTTTTCCCCTAAAAGCTTCTGTTCATCTACCGTTTAAGTACAACTACCAAATTTAAACATCATCTCGAAGTTCCTTGTCAGAAAAAAAGTAAGAGAGAAAAAAGGAAAGTAGAGGACAGAAAAAGAGGAAAGCAGTAACTTGTTAGCAATGTTACTTTTTTATATATCTCAGGTTTTGCTCAGGTTTCTTGTCATCAGTATTCAAAAAGTGCCGTTTTTCATCTTTCAGAGAATTAAAACTTCTCTAAAAATTGGAACCTGATCTCTCTTTATGAACACTAGCGCAGCTATAAAAGCATTTTATGATGGAAAGCTTGTTAGGTATTTGTAAGTGTATTTTATCTTGATGGTCCCAGACTAAAGAGAATTTCTGTGAACATTTTAAGTATTCTCTGTGTTACTTATTTTATTCTTATTGGAGGCACTATGGATGAATGTAAGTTTATCTGAGTGTGCTCACTCACACCCCCTAGAGGCTAAGGGTAGAAGGCAACCCAGTAAGAGGGCATCATGATCCTGCAGGATATTTTAACATAACAAACAACAGCCCTCACTGTTTCAGCCCCTGAAATCTCCTGAAATTTATTACATGACTTATAAACATGTTATTCGATGGGTACCAACATTGGGCCTTCATAAGATATGCATAAGCATTGAATAATTATTTTATAAATAAATGTTAGATGACTTATGTAAGGCTTATATCAAAATCTGTGAGATTCTATTGTCATTACATTGAGACTGTTGTATCTATCGTTTTAATCATATCTTGGAAGCGATTATTTTGTCTTTACCGATACATTTGTGTAATATTGAGCTGTCCTGTCAATGTATCTTTTGAGACATGTATTTGCTGGACATTCTATAGGAACACTGAAAATTGAATGCTCTTCAATTGAAGTGTTGTTGGTTGATTTGCATTCAGAACCATTATCACTTCTTTTATGAAGCCCATATGTCCGTGAAATGAATGACTATAATGCACTCAAACTAAAGCAGTATTCAAATTTGCGTTTATAGCACTGATATTAAGCACCGTGTATACCATCTATAACTTCCTCAAATGAGTTATGAATGTGCTGAAAAAGGAAAGATTAATCTACAGGATAAGCAGCCAGATCGACCTACCCATGAATATAATCAAGTGTTGTTCTCTCATTTCTTGGTCATGTAAAAAGAAAGTCACAAAACACCTGAAGATATGCACAATGGAATGTATGCACAATACATATTATTTGCATTCAGAACCATTATCACTTCTTTTATGAAGCCCATATGTCAGTGAAATGAATGACTATAATGCACTCAAACTAAAGCAGTATTCAAATTTGCATTTATAGCACTGATATTAAGCACCGTGTATACCATCTGTAACAGTAATGCTTTTTCATGTATAGCATATTTGATAGTTTCATATGTGAAAGATATACTGTACTGTGGTTATATCTATGATTAAAGCCATTTTAATACTTTTTAGCCAAAGTTATAAAAGTAAAGTTCATGTATTATGTCAGACACATCACTGCCAGCTATTCTAAGAACATTTACAGCTCCCAAGCATCCAAATCCCCATTCTGACTTATCCAGGATATCCTTGAATATGAAGCAACAAATATGAGCACCACTTGACATTTGTAGATTAAACCATTCATTTTGATTCATGCATATTTCATGATCATTCCAAAGTGCTGTTTAACCTCATTTTCTCAATATTGACTGATGTACCGAGTGACAATAATTCTTTCCAGTGGAACAGTAAGCCCTAATCTTTGAGGAAAATATATCGCTGTTTCACAAAACTTCAAATGCAATATTTATGAGACTGCAGAACGGGACTTAGTCAGATTGCACGTGTTCACGCACAAATCTTTTCAAAAAGATATTGAGTGAAGGCCATACTAGCCCAAATCTAGTTGAGTTTCAGGTTTGTGCTTGTTTTCTTTCCATTTCCCTGACTGCAAAGCAAAGCTGGCAGTGGGCAGGCATGGCAGAGAGGACACAGTGGGACATGAAGGATGCATGTGTGACATGGGCTGAGATTGGGCCCTGGCTGGAAATATTCTATTTCAGTGTGAGATGGAGAGAGGAAACAGGTCCACCTGTCTTGCTGAGCTGATATGTGGGGGATTTGCAGAGAGGATATGCAACGCCGAGCATCCAATTAACCCCATACCGCTTTTCTAATTTGGCTCTCAAATACTCTCCTGTACTGCTGGCTCAGGGAATCTCAGGACTGACTGCAGCACCAGACAGTGGCGTAAGTACATCCATCAGTCAACACACTAACTAAACAAATGGGATTTACTTCCTGTGTACATGCGTTTAAATAACAATGGTATGTTCTTACCTATTCTGTCCTCAGACTCCCTTAAAATGTGTCAAGTATATATGCATCAATTTAGTGATCATTATGAATGGTCCAGTGAATAGGTGTGGCCTCTCTGCCCTGCAATTATATTTCCATAATGTATATGCAATGTGTGTTTACATTATGGATGTGAAACTTTGCCTGTAGGGAGCCCTGAAGAAAACTCATAGGTCAGGATATATGATTGCATAGTGGAACTAACTGTGCACTTGCAAATAATATTTATATTTAAATGGCTGTGCCCAGAAGAACCATGCCATAGCAATGGTTCCTAGTGGTGGCATTATATTTACATACAGTGCAAAGGACATTCACAGTATTTACTCGGGGTATGTATCCTTGACATATGTACATATAGCTGTAGCATCATTAAAAAAATGTATGTTCATACAAAAGTATGTTAGGTAATTAAAGGACAAGGATGTGAAATAAACATCTTGAGCAAAACACTATAAAATGCTTTAACTCTGGTTCCTCAAGGGTCCTTTTAATCGTACTATCTACTTTTAAGGGTTCCCCCAGAGGGACACACAATTGAACCCTTTAGAGTTCTAGGTAGAGCATTTCTTTGCTGTTCTTATGCTATTACAGGTCATCACAAAATTATAATCTGTTCTGTTCAAGAATTTAGCAAGACAGGTCAAAAGAGAAGAAAAAAAGAAGAACAATGATATTCCTTGTCTGTTAAACATCCGTCGGCATGAAATATCACGCTGAGGCAGAACCTCGTATGTTCTTCAGCTCTGTGTGCATCTATTCACACATACTACAAAATCAATGTTCCTCTTTCTACAAATTAGTTTTGTCTCCTTTAAACAAGTTTATACAGGGAGGGGGCTGAAAGATTACACTCAATTACAACAATTATAATTATACTCACCCTCTAAATATACAGACCCTCTAAATATTGTTACAATTATGCTAACCTACTATTTGATCAAATGTATTAATCAATGATTAATCTTATTACAATCTTGGACAACACAAACCACAACAAAAGCCTTTAGAAAGTGTGTTAATGTTATGGCAAGACAATTGATTGAGCCCCTGTTGTCGTTTTGGACCACACATGCAGTAGGCATTAACACAGCTTGCCATAAAAGGGACACAAGTGTTTCCCCCGAATCCCATCCCTATCCCATTCATAGTATCACACACCTTCTGATGGCACAAGCATCGACCAAATAAGGACAATCAGCCAAGAAGCACGTCCCACTGGCCGGTATAAAGAGGAGCCTTCACACTCCAGCACACAGCCCCTCTGCTTGAGTGGATCTGGTGAGTGCGCATGCACAGTACACACATCATGCTTAATGAGACTTTTAATTGTCGGTGCGTCTTTTCCGTTATTTCAGTTGAAACAAAACTAACAAACAAAAATTATGTTCAAACCCTAAAACTAACACTAATGATGCAAAGCCGAATTAGTAGCTTAACCCATTGACTAGAACTCGTTAGAAAAACATAATAGTCTACAACACGAGTATATAATTGTATTGTACTTTACTGTTAATTCATGGAATCATTAATAACTGTGATAGTGTTTAAATGTTAGTTTTAATTAATGTTTTGACTGTGTTAGACTGTCCAATATGTGTGATGATGAGGAGACTACAGCTCTGGGGTGTGATAATGGCTCCATCGTTGGGCGCCCGCGTCATCGGGTAAAGTTTTCCCTCATTGTCATTCTTCATATTTATAAGATCTTTTCATAGGTGATCAGTCTTAGATGTATATCTCACACTAACAAATGTTGGGTTACTGTTACAAGCTCAGCTGAGTTTAGCTTGTGTCAGGTTGATGATGTGTAGTTACAGTGTAGCATGTCTACCTGAAAGGGAACAGGCGCCTTGCATCTCGAATAATTTTCTGAAACTTTCCACTGTGCCTGTCCAGAACAGTACAGCAACCAGCAAAGAGGAAGTCTGACGTAAAAGAAATCAGACGTAACTGCAAGAAATACATGCTTTTGTTGACATTTAACTTAATTAAAAAATTTAGTTGAACCGTTCATGCTTATATTCAAAGGGAAGTAACTTTTTTCAACGTGCAGTTTGGCTAGATAATGTTAACCTGTTGACAAAAAATGCACAAGAAGAGGAAAATATGGCTAGAGTTAGCTTTCTGTAATACATTAGACAGTTTACCATGATCAGCTAGTTAAAAAAATTACCTCACATTTTTTCAAGCTCATTTTAATTATGGTTTTGATATTTGTCACTCATGATTTCAAAATGTACACAGATATGATATCAAGCATGGTCTAGTTGAGAAAAATGCTGTTCATGTTACACAAACACACACACACACACACACACACACACACACACTCTGTAACTAGAGCCAAGCAAATGTACTTATCTTTACCCACAATTTGGGTTTAACAAAAAACAACAACAACAACACACCCAACATGTTGCTTCAGCATCCTAACCTAGCCTTGGTGCATTAAAACAATCCAGGCTGGGTCCATATTGGCGCCAGTGCTAGGTTTCCATATTGACCCAAATTGTGTTACCCAGCAAATTGTTAGAGTGCAGAGAATGATAGAAATGCCAGCCTTGCTGCTGGAAGTGGTATTAGTGAGGCCAGCAGGGGGTGATCACCCAATGGTCTGTGTGGGGCCTAATGCCCCAGTATAGTGACGGGGACACTATACCGTCTTTCGGATGAGACGTTAAACCGAGGTCCTGACTCACTGTGGTCATTAAAAGTCCCAGGACACTTCTTGTAAAGAGTAGGGTCCTGGTGAAATTACCCCATTGGTCCTAATCTTCATCCCTGAATTGGCTACATCACTCTCTCCTCTCCACCAATAGCTGGTGTATGGTGGACGTTCTAGCGCACTATGGATGCCGTCGCATCATCCAGGTGGATGCTACACACTGGTGGTGGTTGAGGAGATTTCCCCCATACAATGTAAAAGCGCTTTGAGTGTCTTGAAAAGTGCTATATAAATGTAACTGTAAAATTATTATAGCCATTGCTGTGCCCTCGAGTAAGCTTAAGTTCATAAAATGCATGCTCTTCTAGGTATCGTGCTTGATTCGGGTGATGGTGTGATCCACAATGTGCCCATTTATGAATGTTACACTTCCTCATGCCATCATGAGACTGGATCTGGCTGGTTGGGACCTCACCTTACTTTATGAAAATCCTCACTGAGCGTGGCTAGTCCTTTATAATGACAGGTATGCATTGTGTGTGGAATGTTTGCATCAGGTCACAGTCTTTAAAATATCCAGATTTTCCATGAAGAGACCGAACAATCACAATGTATTCTGCAGCTGAATGTGAGATTGTGCGGGACATTAAGGAGAAGCTATGCTATGTGGCATGGGACTTTGAGAATGAGATGGCAACAGCTGCCTCCTCTTCCTCTTTGGAAAAAGCTATGAGTTGCCTGATGGACAGGTCATTACCATCGGAAACGAAAGATTCCGCTATCCTGAGACTCTCTTCCAGCCATATTTTATAGGTACATTCTGCACCAGTCTTGCATTGTGTGTTCATATATGCACCAATCACTGATAAAAAAAAAGATAATAATAATACCTTATAGAAAAAACATGATGAGGCCATTTTCAAGTCATGTCACCAAAAAATTCAAACAAGGTGTCGCTGGTCTCATTAAACCTATTGTGCAGTTATTTTCATAGAATGCAGTGTTGTCCAATCTCATCCGCAAAGGGCTGGTGTGAGTGCAGGTTTACAGGTCTAATCAAGCAGGAGCCACAACTTAACAAATTTCACCTGTTCAATCAGCTGTTTTTGGCTTTCAGTAGACAATCAGGTGTGGCTTCTACTTGGTTGGAATGAAAATCTGCACCCACACCAGCCCATTATGGATAAGGTTGGATGCCCCTGATCTAATGGTAAGACGTGATAACTAGAAAATACATATAGTCATATGAATTACCTGGGACTATTGCATTGCTCTGAAATGGTTTTTACATTTTTGTGAGTTGTGATATGCTGCTAAGACTTGCTGATCATTATAATAATTAGCTCCTAGAAGTGTGTATAAAATGTGTATGTTGCAGCACATTGTCAGGTCCAATCCTCAAATGAGACCTTCTTAAAGCATAGGGGGGCAGGTAACAGATGTTAGTGGGACCAGAATAGCCTAGCTGTGGGGGGAAAGTGTATTATACTGAACTGAATATTTAATTCATTCTCAAACCTGAGGATGTAAGAAATGTTAACTGTTATATGCTTAGGGTTGTGTAAGATAATAGACAATACCTTTTTTGCTCTGTGCCTAAAACCCACTGGTCATAGGGCACTGATGCTTTCTTTTGTTTATATTGCCACAGGTATGGAGTCTGCTGGAATTCATGAAACAACGTGCATCAGCATTATGAAATGTGATATTGACATCCGTAAAGATCTGCATGCCAACAACGTCCTCTCTGGTGACACCACCATGTATCCTGGTATTGGCAACCGCATGCAAAAGGTCATCACAGCCCTCACCCCTAGCACAATTAAAATGAAGGTAATTTTTGACTCTATTCTATTCTGTTTTAGTCTATGGCTTGTATACGTTTGACTCTTCTGTTTGTTTTAGATAATTGCTCCTCCTGAGCGTAAGTAATGTGTTTGGATTGGAGGCTCCATCTTGGCATCACTTTCCACCTTCCAGCAGATGTGGATCAGTAAACAGGAGTATGATGAGGCTGGACCCTCCATTGTTCACCGAAAGTGCTTTTAAACATTACTGCATTTACCATCTCCACTGCTACACTCAGTCACCTTCACAACTACTCATGAATGCATTATTTATAGACGCAAGTGTCATTTTATGTTGCATTGGATTTATAGGTACAGGTTCCCTATTAAACACTGATCTGGATTTATTATGTGCTTGAAATGAAATCTGCAGGGATTTGGAGTAGGCCATGGCAATCTGTGGGCTACTCCAACAAGGAGGACATGAATATATGTATCCTATATCTTTCTTCATGTATTAAAAAATTTAACAAAAATTTTAATTCGTGGAGAATTCACTGGAAGATTAAAACCAAATATGCCAAGCATGAAGTTATCTGGAAAATGTACCTCACTCTTTTCATTAAGGAAAACAGAGTCTTCTTCCGAGTCTTCTTGCTGTCACATTCACACAGACGTAGTTTCTATTTGACCATATTCTGAGTGGAGTCAGTGGTGTTTGCACAAAGTATGCATTAATGGAGATAATCCCAAAACGAAATCAGATATTAATACCCTGTACGGCTTCCCTGCTGAACCTGGGATAACCTTTCATTTTTCTACAAAATTTTACACTCTCAGAAAATAAACATTGTTCTGAACTGTACCTTCTCGTGTCACTGGGGTTGTACTCTTAAGAGCACATATTTTGTACCTTTCATCTGGAAACGCGCCTTTTTAAAATTAAGGTAAGCAACCGGACTATAATTAGTTTTAGAGCAAAGCGTTAAGGCTACACCACATGCACTTTTTATGGATAAAATAGACATATTAAAAAACAAAGCAAAACCGTGTACCTTTGAGGGAACCATTCCAGCCACAAGGATAGGTATAGTTTAGCACCTTTTTTTCTGAGGGTGTAAAATGCACGTGCACATCTTGGGCGCAACAGAGATATCTTCAAACCCATCTTTAAAAGGATTTTCCGACACGTTTATCTATACCTTAAAATAGTCCGGTTGAAATACATTTGGGTGTGATCGTGCAGGATTTGAGGGTGAAACAAAGGGCGGGGCCGGAGATGACGTGCCTATTTTTATCCACAGCAAGGCGATAAAGCGATTAGAGTCTCCGAGCTCCTCGCGTTGAGCCGCACGCGGTAACTGCTTAAGACGCATTAGAAATAGTCGCAGGGAAAACAAAAATAACATTTTAAGAGAAGTACAATCCAAGAGGACGGGGAATTCCTCAGGTAAGGCGCTCGTGGCCGTGATAGCAACAAGTATGACTTCGAGGAAAAAATAGGACACATCCTGTGTTTAAGCCAATACCAGTTCACTGGCCACCCCCTCTACAGCCCTCACTCTATTTAGTTTCAGCAGCACTGTGCAAAACTCTGTTCTCCTCCCCGGTGCTTCTGCAGAGCTCAACGCGCGGCACCACTCCTGCGCTTCATCCTCTACACAATTATTGCAGATAAGAATTGTTTTGTATTTGGACAGCTTTTCGCAGACCTATGTGCCCCGTGACGCAGGAAGGACTACTTAAGGGAGATTAGCAAGTGGCGAGGCATTAAATCCAACCTCCCACCAGTCACACACGGCGCGACCTATCAACTTGATCTGAGGATCGAAAATAGGAGGGCTCATATATTAATCAGCACTTCGAACTGGAAGACAAGTAAAAGTAGGATCGCCCGGTGATCCCCTGGCAGAGCACCTGGCCCCGGCGCAGGGAAGGAAGGACCGTAATCAATGTTTTCGGCAGATAAAACCGGGCCCGTTGGCCAGTAATAAGGAAATAGTCTAGTGTTATTTGTTCCCCCGCGGATTGAGTGCGAAGTGCTGTGCGCTCTCGTCTCCGAATGAACAGAAATGGGGGAATGGACCATACTCGAGAGGCTCCTAGAGGCTGCTGTCCAGCAGCACTCTACTATGATAGGAAGGTAAGCCAAAAAGTCATCTATATTTGTCGAGAGTGAATATCAATTCATTTAAAACTAGGTTTTTGGAGCTGGTATAATAAGTGCACATCATTCACTGGGCGTGCGCAAAGAAGGGCGCTACAGCCCACTTCACTTCTTTTCAAATCAAAAGGTCAATTTATTTCTGAATGTGTTCTAAATGACACTTCATTGAATGCATAACTATTTTATTGTATCTTATAAGAAAAATATAATATATGAAAAAAATAAATAAATCACTCCTAGCCACCTGAGCGGTGAGTTTTATGCGCACAGCAGGCAGAGCGCGTGGGTTTCAGCACTGGACAGCTCCCAGCCCTCCTGCCGATCTGTATTCGCTTTTTCAGTTCACGTCTATTTCGTCAATAATAGCACTCATTTGAAATGAATCATGAAAGGTCAGTCGCTTATACATTTTCTATTTCTTTATTTGCTTGTATGCTCTTAGGATCCTACTAACAGTGGTGGTGATCTTCCGGATTCTAATCGTAGCCATAGTTGGAGAGACAGTTTACGACGACGAGCAAACAATGTTTGTGTGTAACGCTTTACAGCCGGGCTGTAACCAAGCGTGCTACGACAAGGCCTTCCCAATCTCACACATAAGATACTGGGTGTTTCAGATCATCATGGTCTGCACCCCGAGCCTTTGCTTCATCACCTACTCGGTCCATCAGTCTGCAAAACAGAAGGAGCGCCGCTACTCCACCGTGTATCTGACCGTGGATAAGGAACAGGACTCACTGAAGCGGGAGGATAGCAAAAAGATAAAGAACACGATCGGGAACGGAGTTCTGCAGAACGCTGAGAACACCACTAAAGAGGCCGAACCCGACTGCTTGGAGGTCAAAGAAATGCACAACGCGAATATGCGGACTGCCAAGTCCAAAATGAGGCGCCAAGAGGGCATCTCCAGGTTTTACATCATCCAGGTGGTTTTCAGAAACGCCCTGGAAATCGGCTTCCTAGTGGGTCAGTACTTCCTGTACGGATTCAATGTGCCCGCCGTGTACGAGTGCGACCGGTACCCGTGCATTAAGGAGGTCGAGTGCTACGTGTCCAGGCCCACGGAGAAAACGGTCTTCCTCGTGTTCATGTTTGCCGTCAGCGGCTTCTGTGTGATGCTCAATCTGGCCGAGCTCAATCATCTGGGCTGGAGGAAAATCAAAGCTGCTGTAAGGGGCGTTCAGGCCCGAAGAAAGTCCATCTACGAGATCAGAAACAAGGACTTGCCCCGCCTGAGCGTACCCAATTTCGGCCGCACTCAGTCCAGTGACTCTGCTTACGTGTAGTTCTATATATCCAAGTATCCAACGCACATGGACGACTCTGCTCGCCGCTATAACGTGTCATCAGTTAAAGGAGTGGGTAATTGTTTTTTTTTTGTTTTTTTTTGTTTTCTGTTTTCTAGTCCTTTAAGGACGGCGTGGAGGATGACTGACACGTTTGCCCTGATGCGACTTTTCTCCGTGGCATTTGGAGCACAAGGACAGAGTACACCGCGCATTTACTCTCATGCTTTGCTGTACTTGAAGAGAGTAAATGCGTTTTGCACTAAATAAAGATAACACCGCACATCTCTCATTGTGCTGTTAACGGTGTTGTAAGCGATTTTTTCCACCGGCTTTTCCCGCTCTCATCATTACATTTTAGCTATACGACGCACAGCAGGTGACTAAATCCTCATTCCGCCTATAAATGAGCTCGAATAATCTGTGGGACGAATTATTTCTTCTTCTTTTTTTCTTTCTTTCTTTCTTTTCTTTTTTTTTTTAAAACTTCATATAATATATAATACACGTTTTCGTTTTTGTTGCCTGTGTTGCACCGCTGACCTTAATGTATGTAACCATTCCAGAGCTTTAGTGGATCTGCTGCAAACGCTTACCTTAATTTTAAACCCACCAAAGCGCCCATGGCTTTCATTTGTAAAGTGTTTTTATTTCTTTCGTGTAATTAAGTGCCATACTTGTAAATAAGATGCATATGTATACATACACACACACACATATATATATATAAATCTATATATAAATCTCTAATAATAATATTTATTATTATAGACATAATGAAAACGGATTCCTTGCTCGGATTGCTAAACACCGCCCAGGTTTGCTTGAACTCTATTCGTTGTGATTTAAATGGAGAGAGAGAGAGAGAGAGAGAGAGAGAGAGAGAGAAAAAAAGTATATTCGGAATTGTTCTCTTTTATCTTGAAACTGAAAAAATGACCGAAAAATAAAGTGCTGGTCTTTTTTGTACACAGTAATATCTTTATTCGCCATTATAAGTGATCACAAAAATGATAGCACACATATTTTATAACAAATTATATATTATATAACGAAAAATCTAAATATGGACAACGAGAACTTCCTCTGGTGCTACATTTTTTCGACTTATCAGTTGTCTGTGTAACCAAGGAAAATAAGAAAGAAAAAAATATTTTCATCAGAGCAAATAAGTCAAATAAATACCTACACACCACAGGCGTCTGGAGCCCTGAGGCTTTCTCTGCATCTCTCTGTGACCTGGCATGCGTCTATCTCAGGCACTAAGGAAGAAATGTGCTGCATTAAGTGTCAGTATGAGGTATGAAACCTGATTTGATTGAAATCTCCCTTTTGTCAGTAATGTTAGGGATTTCATATATTTAAATAACGTTTGTTTCCATCTATTCCGAATGCGCTTCACAGCTGTGACCTGAGAAATATTTTGATTGAGTCTATCCAAAATTTCACACTCAGTATTTTCCAGTTATCAGGACTTTTTTATACAGTTTGAATTCTAAGGTAAAGTAAAGAGCTGCATGTTTAAGAAAGCATATTAGAGAGCATTAGGATGTTGTCGAGGAATTGCGGGGTCTCGGCTGCTTTTGCTTGGGAGTTGGTCTTTTCCCTCTTTTTCTGTTCCTGTCTTTATTTGTTGCGTAAGTAATATTGCAATGTAGTGTCTTCAGATATTCGCTCTTACTGAAGGTCAGGAGAAAATAGAAACATTAAGTACAAGTAGACCGCAGTGTGGGGACTGAGCATCAAGGATGATCTGGGGACTCGCTCACTGCAGCATCTGCCATAATGACCCTGCAATGCAAGACTGAAGATGGAGGAGCTGGTAACTCTCAACATCAATCTTCAACCCCAAAGAGATGTTACACGTTTCCAAAGCTCAGTAACTAACTCATAAACAATGCTACAGGGAAGAAAAGCGTAACGTGCCTGGTCGGCCGGACAGTGCAATGCAACACTCAGCCTTTTTTTCCTCCTCCCCTTTCTGTCCTATGACCAACATTCCAAGACTGCATTTATCTTGAATCAGTGCGATACACATAGACTTTACTGAGAAACTGTCATGAGAGCCCATACACCTCTAAACCGAGATGTCACTGAACTGAGCACATTGTGATTGTGTATGCAATCCAAAAGAAAACAAGCTTTAATAAAAAACCTTCCCTGCTGAATGTGAAAATATCGAAATATCTCAGCATGTCTCTTTCCCCCTCCCTCTCTCTGTCTCTCTCTTTACCTTCCTCCTTCTCCCTCTTTCTCTCTCTCTCTCCCCCTCCTTCCCTCTGCGTGTCTGTGTGTGGTAAGATTGCGGCAATATTCATTCTGGATACATATATAGTACTTGTGTTACCCTGCTTTTCTGCATTTTTACTGAGAGACCAAATTGTGTTCATAACATTCATAAACCACTGAAAATAATATCACCCAAGGGTTGCATTAAAAGATACAAACAAGATCTATCTATCTATCTATCTATCTATCTATCTATCTATCTATCTATCTATCTATCTATCTATCTATCTATCTATCTATCTATCTATCTATCTATCTATCTATAACTATCTATCTATTCTCTCTCTCTCTCTCTCTCTCTCTCTCTCTCTCTCTCTCTCTCTCTCTCTCTCTCTCTCTCTGTCTATCAGTCTATCACAGTTTTGAATCCCTAATGCTCTATTTATATCTTTCTACAACCACACCCTTACATAAATGTGTGGACATACCAATCTTCTTATTTGCTCATTAATATAAATTATTCTTAAAACACGATGGCTATAGTTTATTGCATAGTTATTGTTTATGACTCAAAAAAGAAATATAAATAGCATAATGACTTATATGTAGGGGCATGGATGCTAAATTATTCTTCACATATATTACGTCCAGGAGGGGAAAGATCCAACAACACATATAAACATATATCTTGTCTTTTTCTTTTTTCACAATGTTCTTACTTTTAAAGGACAATTTTGTAGTCAGTGCTCAATATTGTCCATCCACACCCCAGATTTTGGATGCTCGTAAATCTAATGTAGACACAGCTAAATTGTAATTCATTATAAGAATACTGAATGTAACATACTGAAATGAGATGTTGAGGCTTAAGAGAGGTAGGGAGTTAAGAAGCTGCCTTTTTTGTAAATAAAAAACAAACCCTGAAATGCATTGAAGGTCATTTCTCATCTGAAAACACTGTAGTACAATATAGTTCTTAAGACTTACTTAAAATAAAACAAAAATAATATATCTATTTATTTTTAATACATCAAGTTTCTATTTACATTGGAATAAAACACAAATGGATTGTTTTATAAAGTCTATAGCGCTTTATTGAGCCACCATGTTTTCACAGTCATGCACATTGATATTCAATCCTTTATGTTTAGAAATCATATAAATTAGTAATTGGTGTGTGTCGTGTACTGGTAGATTTCCAATCAGTAAAAATTGTTCTTATGTCAAATATTACTGTAATGTAAGTGAACATATTAAGAATGCTGATAACGATCTACTTTTCAACTATTCTGATGAAGCAGTATTAATATTCATGGTAATTCATCACTTAACAGATAACATAAAATAAATGCTATAAGCACAACTGATTTCCCCCTTTTAAGGAAGAACCCAACCCATATCATTTCACATTTAAGTTGAATTTATTTTACAACAGTAAAAGTATGTAGCTCTTGTATCTATGTATCTATCTATAAACAATCATAAACAGAATAAACACCATGAAACCTTACAGCTAAAAACAATGTGTCCTCAAATAAACCTCGTTTGAAAAGAAGACACATGGTCAGAAGCAGGTGAGGCTTAATTCTGCTTCTTCAGAGGACTGCAATGAAAGGAAACATGCAGATAGGATAAAATGCTGAATGCCCTTTTTTGATCCACAAAACCAGATGTTCTAAATTTAGTCTATCACTCACTCACGTGGCAAAATTCAGCTGCAGCTAAATACAGACTACGGTGCGTTTATCCTCTGTATGAAATAAACTCAGGACTCCACAGATTTTGTGGCCTCATTTCCTCATCACTTTGTCCTCTAAAAGGAAGTTACATTCATCAAAGGAAAAGTGTTTCATATGAAATTAAGTCAGTCATATCAATACATCTAATCTGCCTTCTTAAACCTGTGTCATAGTAACTAACTAACTAACTAACTAACTAACTAACTCTCGATCTCTCTCACACACACTCACACTCTCATTCTCTCTCTCTCATTCTCTCTCTCTCTCTCTCTCTCTCTCTCTCTCTCTCTCTCTCTCACTCTCAAGAGCTTAGAGTTAGTGAGGAAAGTGCCAGAGGATAAACAATGAAATGCAAATTTAATTTCAGATGGATGTTTGCTTCTTTATTCTTCATTACTGCAGCCACACAAAATCCTCTTCTAGTGATGAGCTGGAAAGAATATAATTCCATCAAGTCTGGGATGGATTTATATGAATGTTTCTACAGTAAAAATGCTAATAGACCTTTCTAAGTTACCTATCTAAACTATTCGAGAAGTACATTAAGTTAAGTTACACACAGAGTCTCATATTTTGGAGAATAAACACAATCCTGATTTTATTTTCACCAGCTGTTTTAATTTATTTATTCTTTACATGTTTACACATACTTGTGTAGTTTACCATCAGCTGCTCTGTGTAGCCACTTTAAAACTATAAAGATGAATAGATCTGCCACTACACATCACTGAAATCCAATCCGGCTAGATATGCTTGTAGATGTGAACACAACTGCATAATTGAGAGATCCAGTTACAAAGAACCATGTTATTAAGACATTATACTGAAACTAATTTCAAACAAGCATCCCCCAGTTAGATAGCTTGAGCCCCAGAGCCTGAGAAAATGCATTTAATTCAATTGCTTCCTTTGATACCAGCCTATAATATTTTGCTTGGTTGTGTCTCTTTCTCTCTCTCTCTCTCTCTCTCTCTCTCTCTCTCTCTCTCTCTCTCGCTCTCCCTCTGTTATTCCAGTTAGCAGGCGGGGTGGACACCCTTGGCTAGCTAGCCAATTGTTCTTGATAAATGTATATGCTACGCACCATTGGGCAGCCAATAAAAATCGCTGGACGACAAACCTTAATCAGCAACAAAGGTGCTGCCTGTCCGACAGGATTACGGCCAACGTAGCAGATTGGGGGTGGGGGGACGGGACCGGGGAGATTTAATTATCCACTAGCACAGCACTGACACTCAGAGAGGTTGCAGAATAATCAACACCAGATACATGCAGGAGGGAACCAATATAACAGCCCACAATGCACTGGGCTTACCACATCCATTTCTTGATTGATGTGATCTGTACATCAATTGAACATGAAGCTTCTCCTAATAGAGGTTTGCTATTTAAAAAAAAAAATCCAAATATGATGCTCATTTTTATACTGCTCTTGAAGAAGAGGACTGCCAGTCTTTGTCTTTCTCTTTTAATTTGTGCGTGGCATCATAGTGTAAATTGCTTGGTTTTTGAGAGGTTCACTAGCTAACTGATTAAATCACACCTCCCAGATGGGGCTCTCAGGTTTTTGATGTAACATATTCTCACTCGCACATGGGTCTGTGTGTGTGTGTGTGTGTGTGTGTGTGTGCTGAGAAGAATATCTGCTAAGTTGACTGTAACTCACTCTGAGGAAAAAAAATCTTTCCTTATCACTGGGGTTCATATCCTTATCTTTTGCACATTTAAATGTATCTTTCACCTGAAGATGTGGATATAGTACACCTTTTAAAAAAAGATTTAATGTACATAGACCTTATTAAGAGTAAAGATACCCTGTAGAGTAGAGCTACCACCCCAATGACAAGGAATAGTGCCATTTAGTAACATTTTTGTCTGAGCATGCATACAGAATTCTCTAAAACAAGCTTCACAGTATTACACCCTGTGAGGCTTTTCGGACAGTCTTACATACTGTATACTGGTTTCAAAAATGTTACTTTTGGAAATAAGTTGATTCACCCTCACTGTTATTTGCTTGAAATTTCAAACAGTTTTTTGTTCTGTTTTTTTGTTTTGTTTTTTTAAGCCTATGCTTAAAATTATGACCTATGCATGATTTAAACCTTATCATTGGTCTTATGGGATGTTAATCACTAATAGAAATCTAAAAGGCATAACGTTTTACACCAGGCACATCAGACAAAAAAGGATCACCTTTCAATTCAATCTAGTTATAACTGTGACGTGTAAGGACAAGTTTGGTTTAGTTTGGGATGATCTACTTGATTACCCAATTCTTATATTTATATATTTATACTTCTACAATACGCCTTACTCATCAACAGTGTTATGACCTGCCAGGTTACTACTGGAGATGAACTCTCCCTGCTTCCTGTGAAATATGGTTATAACCTTCCCTGACTGCTAATTAATCCCCAAGGACATGGACACAGTGTCAATCAATGCCAGGCACTGAGGGATAGGGACAACAATTGGAGTCCTTTGAACCAAGATGCAGCTGTCTCACTATAGCCATATGTTTACCACAGTCCCTGCATCCCAGGATGGGGGATGGGGAAATAATAACTCTGTAAGGTTTCTTACACCCTGCAATAAGAATTTGATTCAGTACTGCAGTATGAAGATAAGATAAGATAAGATAACATTTATTGATCCCACACTGGGGAAATTCCCTCATTATAGCAGCTCAATTACACAAAAAACAGATAGGAAAGAATACACATTATATAGTCAGTGTTTCAGGGGACATCTCTTCCTATGTATTGTATTCAATTATAACATGTGATTCGTCTGCCATCAGTCCAGCCATCTTCATCACACAGCTTCTACACAGTTTATGAGGAAAGCATTTGTGCAGAAGGAAGAACAATTGTCTTTGCCCTAGGAATGCCATATTCTACTCCAGCTCAGCAGTTGTGGTATACACGAATGGCAGTTATTCTCCGATTGCCTTAGCCAAGCCACTTTTTAATTATGTTTTTGTTCCAAACAAAGATTAATTCTGGCCTGCCCAGCTTTCCTCTGGGGAAACAGAAATGTTACACATTTGTAGTAGACTGCAGCATTGCAGCAAGTGCTGGAGCTACAACTATATTCAGCCTCATTTCTCTTCATCTATATCTCTCTTACTTTTAGATCTACCAAGACCAAAAATAATGCTTATAATTATTTGCAAAGAATAAAATACATGATTTACCACACACTGATTAAATATATGGAGGAGTATCTCAAATACATATTACAAATCTGATCTTTTTTGATAGAAAAGAAAGAAAATATTGCAATAAAAGAAAAACAAAGATGAACACAATGGAACATGAAATTATGCAAATATACCAGATGATTGAGGAAGAAAAGAGGGGTTTATGGATATGGAAAGAATAACAATAGGAAAGAAGAGGAAACAGTTAGCTTCAGGTATCACAAGATTGCAAAGTGTGTACAAGTCTTGTCTTTATTTATATACAATCCAGATCAAATGTCTTCCACAGTCCAAAAATTATCTTATCTTTGCCATATTCGTTGTTACCTCAGTGGTGAAGGATTACAAATTGGCCCACAATCTTTCGGTGGAATACTAAAAGAGGTTCCTTGTATTTTAATGCTATTAATGTTTGCTGCAGTAAAAGAATAGAAATTCCCAATTTCTTGTAGAGTTAAGCTTGTAGAGTTTAAATTAGCAGTCGGCAATATGAACAAAATATCACATCTCAATTCTTGAAGGCATATATACGATACACAAAATGGGTCATGATATACCATAAGTTTGCTCACAAATTGCCAGCATGTGAGTGTGTTCAATTTTATATCTGATCTTCTTATCGGGTACATTATTATTAAGAGCACAGAAGGTCTATTTAGTCCCCTGCCATAACGGAGTCCATTACCAAACTACATAAATGCAGCAGCCATACAATTTTCTTTTTGGCCTTGCTGCATTCCTATTATGCACCATGTTGACCCATTAGATTTCTGTCTCCTGGTCTTTTCCTGAGATGCTGTCTCTCTCCGGCTGTCTCTTTCTACTTGTCCACACAGCAAAAGAGCTTTGAGAAGTCCTGCCGCAGAGCTGCCTCCTCACTGTCAACTGTCCATGCCACATGCTACAAATTCACTTCAACTGACATTGCTTGGTATCAGAGATGTGATATAAACATTCAGGACAAAAAACTGAAGCAGAGACAGGAGTAGTCATTTAGTTAGAAGGTTTATATTTGTGTTATTAACAATTCTATATACAGACATTGCTGAACAAAAACAACAGCAACAACAACAACAATAACAAAAACATTGAGGTACTATAATTTTATGCTGAAATCAATTCCACATTGTAACACTCAGATGGAGTGTGGATACACTGTAAATGACCAGTGAAGTACTGCAAATTTACAGTAAATAATCTTTAAAATTAAAATGTATTTAAGGTAAAGTACTGTAATATATTTACAGGTAATTACTGTACCTTTCACAATATTATGTTTCCAGTAATTAACCATACATTTACATAGAATATTATGCACTACATTTGGTCCTTTGGCTTATGCTTGAAAAACATTCTTAACCAACCACCTCTCTCCAGCACTGAATTTGTTGCACTAAAATACTACCGTAGTAAATCAACATTTTAGTAGCATACGTACGTGAAGAAGGTTTGTGGTTATCTAAAATAGTCACTAGATTAAACAGCACAAAAATAGTCAGATATTGGCACAAAGAGAGCCTTTACTATTCTACCTTGCACAATATATCCCACTATGCATTGCAGTTTCCAGTATTTTACTGTAAACCAATGCACTGCTCTAATTACCCAATCGTTTCCAGTAAAATGATGTAAAGTAATAAGAGTATTGTGATGTAAAATAAATACTGTAAAACTTTGTAGTGCTAAAGGGCTGCACATACCTCTTAAACACATGTCAGAGTGTTCAGCATTCTTAATTCCTCCTTCATTAACATATCTGAGAGGAATAAATATTTTCACTGCTAGACGGTATTGTTCTGTCTTCACTAACTAATCATGCTGCAGGTAGATTTCCCAGGGACTCAAAATGTTGCAGAATAATAAAAGTGTTTGAATAGCACCAAGCTTCACTATTATATTATATCTGATTGACTGTTCTCTGTCCAAATCTCCCAACCTGCAGCAGTTACTGCAAAAGTGGTGAATTAGGATTGAAAGTGGAGAATTGGGATTTTTATAAATTGTAGGATACCATAGTAGATTATTCATGCTAAAGTAATCTTCACTTTCAAGGTTGGTGAGATGTCCAAAAATGGCTCAAACAGTAACCCAGAATGACAAACTACATCATCTTTGGGATTGGTGAAGATAACGCTAATGATTTCCTATATTTTGGAAAGGCAGGTCTGCATAATAAAAATGTTATTCAAGAGTTCAGTGGATAGTTAAGGGTTCTTAGCATCCTAAAATGGTTCTAATTGCAACACTTTCTGACAGGTAAACACTCTGTTACAGAGTTTTAAGAGTTCCCCTACAGGGACAACCAAGGATCCTTAAGGTTTCTAAATGAAATGTGAATTTGTACAGGGCAAAGAGAGCACTAAAAAAGTATAAAAAGATCTCAAGGAAGAGGTTTGTGCCTCATACAGAATCTTTTGTCTCATGCAAACTGATTTGTATGTCTGAGATTTTTTTTTTTCTTTAGAAAAACTGAATTAAGACTACATGAGTTTGCTCTGACAGAGTTGCATCAATGCTGTGGACCACTTCCACAGCAAAGCGTTGTGTCCTTTTCAGCATGTCTCAGAGCACCCTGCTTCATGTCTCTCCAATTACTTTTATCTTCATCAAAAAAGAGCTCAGCTGTGAACTGTGTCCTTCTACTCCATGGTCCCATGGTAACATTAGTACACAAATCAGCAGACCCCTGGCCTCTCAGGTGAACAGCGGCACAAAGACAAAATCAGACTGCTAGACTGCAAAACCCCTGAGCATTAAACATGCCAATGTCAACTCAAGAAAAGATTAGCAGTCAGTAGACTCTGACCATGGCATAATGCCACAGCATTAATGTGATGTGGGAACAGATGCCCAGATAATGAGGAATTTTTTTTTTTTTTTTTTTTGCATCGGTGAAAAGGCATGTTGCTGAGTTTTGCTGGGTTTACCTGGAAATGTACCAAAAACAAGAGTCAATCTGAAAACAAAACAGCAGTAATGTGGTCTTTATAACAGTGTTTTTAGGTAAGTCGGCTTTTATATACATTACAACTGCAGCCCTGTGACTTCAGAACCTTTCCCCTGAGCTGAACTTTTGACCCCGCCCACACTGCAGAGAAATATTTTGAGCAGGCTAAATGTGCCTCTGCATAAAATTAAAGCAAATGAGCAAATTTATTCATTTCTTATTCACATGCTGCAGGCCTTAGCTGCCTCTCTCTATTAGGAAACACAATTTATTTGTTCTGCTGAATTCGTCTTCCAACTAAAATCCCTGTACAAATATGGAAATGAGATTTGGGCTACGGATAAATTTCTGACAGCCATGACAATGAACTTACGTTTGCTTCATGGGCTGAATAATGCCTTTAAAGGCATGTGAGGACTTATCCACTATAATCATCCATCCCTAATGCCACACTTGGTATGCGCTACAGCACAAGCCTCATTGAACTTAATTTAAGACTGCTATTCAAGCTCACGTTGTCTATGGCAATTAAAACACAAAAATTAGAGTAAAGAATATAATGAAGAGTTTTGTCATTAACACATCAACACAGCATGTCTTGTGAATTTTCATAAACCATTAAAAAAAAATATCCCTTACAAACGGGAACAGTAGATATTCAATTAAATGGACTTCATGAATAATTCTGTCTGCGTGTGTCTGTCTCAGAGGGGAATCATATCTTCAGGGAAATAAAACACACATAGATCACTGCAAAATCCTCAGTATTAATCCATTCCAGACCAGACTGTCTGCTCAGTGAAATGACAAAAAAGAAATAGGAGGACATTCGGAAATCCATCTGCATCCTCGAGTCTGTATAATTTCAGAGGAAAGCTACATTTAAATAATAAATACATAAAAAAAGGGACAAAAATTAATGTGTAAGGAAGCTAATGATAAAAGACGTTGTTTTAGGACATGGATTGGACAATGCAGTAGTAACATCCCACAGTTTATACTGTGTAGATCTCTCATGCTGAGAGCCACGCAGCTAATAAGTCTCCTGACCAAAAAGAATGGAATTGGCACTGAAAGTTTTTAAATATATAGATAAATGTTAATGATATTAGTGTTTCCCTAAAGTGTATCTTTTTGTAAATGACTGCCACCACATTACACATGCAAATATTAGTTACAATAAAAATATCTAAACTCAATCCTTTAATTTCTTTGATCTTATCAAGTAAGATTTATGTAAAGTGTTAACTCAAAAAAATCTGTCTGTCTTGTACCGTGTGGACCTTTCAGGCATTCAGTGCACCAGTGCCACATCAAAGAAGCAAACTTCAGACACCAAATATGTCTCTTCTTAAGATAAATATACAAAAAAATTTTTTTTTATGATTTCTGCCAAGCTAGCTTTGAAGTCAGGTAAGGCCCTTAAATAAACATCAATGTCCTCTTTCTTTTCAAATATAAAATGTTGAACAATTTGTGATCATGGGAAGTCTAACCTTACACTAAACTTCGATAGATAGATAGATAGATAGATAGATAGATAGATAGATAGATAGATAGATAGATAGATAGATAGATAGATAGATAGATAGATAGATAGATAGATAGATAGACATTTGGGTATGCAGCATAATAGAGGCATGTTATGTAATATAATATTAACTGGTGGACAGTGGCTTGTGACCAGAGATTTTGGTGGGATGGGACATTTGGCTATTGCATTTAAATTATGCTATGGGCTGCTGTCTATTAAATTTTTTGTTATAGGCAGTTGATTGTTGACAACAGCAGACAGTCAAACAGCTCGTTTTGAGCTGCTTTAGACATGTCTACATTCACCTGTGAACAGCAACATTTCCAGCCCAACTATATCTCAAAAACTACACAAAAGAAATGAAACTAGCCCAAAGAATTTGGGCGTTTTTTTTTATCTCAGCATGAGAAACAAGGTCACTGTGGTGCACATGTATTTCTGATATACAGACATGATCCACTCCATAATCCCACTTTCCGTCTCCCAATCTCTGCAATATATGTTATAATAGAAATGGTTCTGTACACCATATACACACTGTCTTAATTTTCAGAAATTAATTAGATTTAATAGCTGATATACAGTATGTGGTCAGATTTATAGATAGCTTTTTATGTACTGACTCATTAATATGCCGTTTAGGACAGAATTGAAAGTTGAATAAATGAGTCATGAGGTACGGCACAGAAATGCGTATTTATGAATCATAGAAAGAAAAAAAAATAAGGATGCAGAGGGGTGTGGCAGTGGCTTCCACATGCAGTGAATTCTGCGGCAGAGTGCTGGATGTACTGTACCTGAAATGACTGCGGCACACACACTCCTGTGGAAAGACTCCACCTCAGCTCTCATCAGCTTGGCTTCTGCGAGTCTGTCCGCCAGTCATACTACACAGAGAGGTGTTTTAGGAGAGGAGCAAGATGAATTGAGAGGATTTAGGAGAGGAGTTTATCAGGTAAATGGATAAAACTATAGCCTAAGCTGGAAAAAGAATAGATTCCAGAACAACAGAAAGGAGGAGGAGAATGGATTAATTGTAATGCAAGCACACCTTCTCTGTATATATTGCTATGCTGTCTCCGGCTCACTTTATCATCTGCAGGGTCTCACTTTTCCACACTCATCTCACTGCTCCAGTTTTGTGCTGCAGGACCACCCTGTTACACTCCTCCTCCTTTTTCTCCAGTCCCGTGTCTCTGTAACTGCAGTAGAGCTTTCAATCAGTTCCTACTCCAAACAGCAGCTTTGCCTCAACACACAAGGGAAAAGCCCTCAGTAAAGTCGTCAGTGCCGGTGTTTGGCTGCTAATGTAGAATGCAGAGGAATTCAGAGCATGAGGTGTCACACAGTGCTAAAAGACCAGCTGCATTCTTTTAAACCTGTAAGGTCTAATCATTAGATGCCTAATTGTTATCTCAAACAAACACGGTAAACCAGTGCCAAACAATTTATTTTCCTTGATTAAACCAAGTTTTATTGAGGCTAAATAATTACAATTTAAATTTGATGCAAGGAGTCCACTGGGGTTCTTAAACATGTGTTGTGAAACAGAAAAGTGTCCTCTGCTAGTATCATGGCCCAGGATGAAATGCTTAGAAAAAGACACCATTCTTCTATTTGTGTCTGAGTGTCAGATTTCTATTTCGCTGTTTTCGCTAGTATTCCTTCATTTTCCTTGCTTGAAAAACATGGCCCATTTATCCCAGACCAATTATTGAAGCCTCTGTGAGCAGGGTGATGGATAGAGCTTTGTTTTTGCCTCACCACTGCTGACACACATAATTCTCCCAGAGGTTTACCCATCCATTAACCAGTCAAATCACCACTGTTTACGAGCACTGGCCATCACTCTAATTGACGCTATAGTGTGCCGTGTGATAAACACACTAACACAACTGAGCCAAGTGTGCATGCGAGTGCAATACGACTTGCCCCTGTTAGTTTGTCAGAATGAAAGCTTTAACAGCACTTCTTATCAGTCAGCACATAACAACTCAGGCCTTGCAGGGGGTAAATTATATCCTGCATTTACTGCATGCTAGAAAACTAATCTGTGAATAAATAAATTAAAAAAAAGACAGATCTATTTAGCATATGATTCAATCCTGAATTCTACGCTTCTAAATCTTCTTTACTCTGCATATATCCAGGTTCTTAGGCGGATGAGAACCCAGCAATCTGAGCGAGTTGGTCTCAGTCCAGTTCCAAGCAAACTCTAGCAGTTTCATTGCAGTGAGAAAGCATTTCTGAACTGAGCCAAGTGCAGAAAGTAAAGCAAACATTCTATGTATTATTTGTGGGCAAATATTATTTGTAAATGCAAGATGCTAAACTGGCAAAGGACAGAGCTGTAGCATAGCAGAAATGCAACTTGTTCCGAATATTTAGAAATACAACAACAAAAAAAAGACTAAATAAAAGCTGCATGCAATACACAGAATTTTTCAAATTAGTTTTTATATAACTACATAAGCATTTTTTAGTGATGCCTCTGTGTTATCCATGCTTTCTAAGTGCACTTAAGAAAGGACTATTTAATTTTTCCAACTGTCGTATGTTTGACCAATGATGGAAAAAGGTATTTTCGAGAGTTATTTCGAGTTATTTTCCAGCCTCAAAAGCCACTCATGTTTTTTTTGTGTTCATTAAAGTATGTGCAGTGTAAAACCAAGCCAACTCACAATCAATCTTGTTTTGACACAGCAAACAGATTAATAGTTGTGACATTATCCTTAAAGCCTAGAGAATTTCTGTTATCAAAGTATGTATTTTTAGTGATCCATGTTGACCCTAAAGGCAAATTAACTATAGCACAATTTCATACTATAATTACCACTTCATCTGGCCCACATACCACCGTGGAAAGACGGATAGTTCATCCGAATTTGACCTCCAGAACTATGATTTCCACAATACAGCCTCAATGCCATGATAACTCACAACAGAGCTCACAGCTGGGTCACCTTTAGCCCAAAAGTTGAGCTAGCATCTGGTCTACTTTTTTATCACAGAGTCTAAATACAATTGGAAACTTTAAATGTGGCTGCTTACAGTTGGGACACAATAGATTTGCCATTGCAACAACTGGCTCAAAAGAATCATTTGCTATCTGGGGACGCTACATGGAATGGTAAATTTGTCAAAATTTGTCATGGGTGTCCAGAGGAAAAAACAAAACATTCTCAGCTACATGGTCAAGGGATAGAATATGCAAGGGATAGAAAGGTGCAGGATGAGTTGCCAGGCGACCCAGTAAAGACCCTTGACTAGACATTTGATTGTGTCTTTGGGGTTGATCGGTGATGTGGAGACTGAGTGTAGCTCTGGGGTTGGGCTCGTCTCAGAGCTGAGATTGATACACTTTGAAGCTCCATCCTCACTGCACAAGTGCCAGGACCACACTGTGCTTCACACGCCCTCAGCCACATCTGTCAATCTCAGACTGTCTGCATCACATGCATGCAGAAGACCACTGTGGAGACATGCAGTTACTCTGGAGCCAGTTCTGTCTTGCAATTTGGCTGTATATATACTGTACAGACTTATAAATCAACGGTGCAGTAACTGCACACTACTATGCAGCTTAATCCATCAGTGGATGAATGAATATGTCAGATCATCAAGAAAGCATGACAACATGTTCTCTCCTGGCATAAAGAATCTCACACACATCTAGTTTACAAAAGTGAGTACCTGTAGGGAAAATATTGGCCCTTCGATATTTAATGGTTTCATGTCTAAGAACAAGACACTGGGAACAAATTGTTCTGGTTTTTATTATTAGAAAATGTTCCACTGACCAGTGTGCAATCTTTTAATGAGCCCAATCTCTCCCATATCCTCAATGTCACCTTGGGATGATCACTGGCTGTATAAGATCCACTGACATCCAGGACAAAATGGCAGAATACAATGGAAACTATGTAGATATAAACAAATTATTAAGTATTCCATGAATATATTTACACACAACAGCATCCTCATCCTCATCCTCCTTATAGTGCACATAATTAAAGAAAACCTAAGGGTTTGTCTATGTGTGTGTGTAGGGGGGATAAAGTGGGGATGTGACCCACTTGGTCTGATGGCTTAAGCAGGGTACTTTACAGTCAGATTCCATTCTCAGCTGAGCTAAAAATAAAATCAAAGCTTTTGCTTTTGCAAAGCTCTGCGCTGATTAGTATGGAGTTACATCAGATTAATCAGAACCTGAATCCATAGTGTTTGAATTAAACAGTACATAGAAATAACAAATAACCACAGAGTGAATCAACCTCAAAGACTAGTTAAGTAATATCCAAAAAAGTAAAAAAAAAAAAAAAAAAATTGCAGCATTTGTAAATACCACATGTTGCATGGATAGACCAACAGAAATAAACTAAGTAATAAAATTAAGGAAATAATTTTTGCGTGTTGCCTGAAAAAAAGCATATACTAATACCGAGAAATCTCATTTTCACTGCATTCATATGAAAGAAAAAACTGCAACTCTCACTCTCATGTGGTATGTCAAAATATCTCAATGGATTATAATTTCAATTAGAATCAGCTGCTTCAGCATTGCGTTTCCTTATGCACTTTCCTTAAATGGTTTATATAATATTGCCTAGCTAACCTTATCCTTGTACAAGTTTTACCACCCTATTTGAGCAGTGTTTTGAGCAGTTATTTATAATTTCTCTTGTACTTTATGGTGTAAATATCAGATTGGTGAGCCGTTGTCTCAGATAATTTGATCCTCATCTCAGAATGCAATTTCATGGAAGGGGTAGAAACACGTTTTTTCCTGGCCTGTTTAGCCACATCCTAGACATGAAGTATAAGACATTACTGAAATTATGCTTTAATAGGCTCTAGCATGCTACCATAAACAAGTAAAAATAAAGAGCTGCGTTATTCATGAGCCCGTCCACAACAAAGGTCAATTACACAACCATTTCCATTCTATGCACATACAATCGACCTTGTCCTCCTTCCTGTTTGCTGACCTTGCACGGAGGTGTAGCTTTTTCTCTTTAATCGTTCCTGTGCCACACATTTAAACATCCATGTGTTCGTAACAAGAGAATAAGCAGCATTAAACTATATTGAGGCCTGAATCTCAGTCTCAGTAAAGTTAACTGCACATGTGTTATGACACATTTCTAAATGAAAAGTGTTGAACAGGGAGCAAATGAAGGGTGTTTGGATGCATATTTTTTCACTCTCTGCCTGCACGTGAAAATTGGAAGTGGAAGTGATGTGAAGCATCATGTCTCAGAAGTGCAAATTGTATAGAGTGGATACAGTCTCATCAGCAGCCATGCTGTAGCTGTCTGACTAATCTTCACCGAGCCTTCATTACAGCACCTGTCCTGCCAATGCTGGAGTTCCACACAGCTGTACTTGAACCAGAAACATGTTCCACACTGAGTCACATAATTCACAGAGTGAGGTACATGTTACGTGAATAAATAAAACTATCCATATATATAATTAATGGGTGTGTGAGTGTGTATGTGATTGTGCCCTGCGATGGACTCCCACCCTGTGCCCGATGCTAGGCTCCAGGTTCCCCCGCGACCCTTAAGAAGGAGTAAGCGGTAGAAGATGGATTGATGGATTCTCATATATATAATTGTACCAACATATTCATTTCTTTCATTAGAAAATTAACATTTTATTTAAAAAGAATATATAATTTAAATGGATGACTTGAAGCGAAATATTCTGAAAAGTAGCCAATAAGTGTCCAGCATAGTTTTAAAATGCATCTCAGGGGGATTCCTCAAGAAATCAGCTGAGAAAATGAAAAAATTCTAGGTTAAAAGGCTGTCTACCTTGAAGATGCTAAAATACTAAATTAGTTTGATTTATTTTAGAGTTTTTCATCACAAAATAATTCCTATAGTTATTCCAGAGTTTTGATGACTTTATTATTATTAAAAAAATGTGGGAAAAAAAAAATAAAGAATGAGTGTGTCTAAACTTTTGACCAGTAGAGAGAGTGTGTGTGTGTGTGTGTGTATATATATATATATATATATATATATATATATATATATATATATATATATATATATATATATATATATATATATATATATATATATATAAATCATGCACCTCATTACAAATATTTCATCTTATTCTGAACATCAGCCCATTATGGTAACCTATTTAAAAAAAAAAAATTAAAAAAAAAAATTATATATATATATATATATATATATATATATATATATATATATATATATATATATATATATATATATATATATATATATATATGTTTTACACGATCCCATGCCCAGAATCCTCCGTCCACAAACGCACTGTTTGTCTGGAGTGGTTAAACAATGCAGGATGAGTCAGATACCCATTTCAGTGCGGTCCAGCTGTGTTCCACTGCCAGTCAACACTGTGCTTCCTCATTCAGGCCAGTTGCTATGGCACTGCGGGCCGCCTTTGAGGCTGACAGCATGAGAGAGTGTGGAGGCATAATGAGAGGAATCAAAGCCCAAACCTGCATCCCTGTCCTGCAAGCATCTCACCATCATACCCCGAGCTCCTATAAACTCCTCTGTGTACGCCATCTCATCAGCACTGTCCACACTGTCAGATATCTCGTACGTGTGAGTGAGGATGTGCACCGAGATGAAGGACAATACTCAGACACACAGCAGGTCAGTCATAAATACAGAACTAACACACAGCATTTTAGACCACAGGAGTCGTGACACATTTTGTACCTAATCAGTAAATTGTGTCCGCTAGAGTGTGGAGTGTTTTTTGTTCGTTTGTTTTTTTTTACAGTCAAGGAACAACAACAATAAACACAAACAATTATTTGTTAATCTTAAACTATTTTTACACTTTTATTTTTATTCATTTGTACAAACAGACAATAAGAACAGACAGACAAACAGATCATAATTAGGTACAGCAGATTTACACAGATAGACAGACAGATAGACAGACAGACAGACAGACAGACAGACAGACAGACAGACAGACGACAGACAGACAGACAGACAGACAGACAGACAGACAGATAGATAGATAGATAGATAGATAGATAGATAGATAGATAGATAGATAGATAGATAGATAGATAGATAGATAGATAGATAGATAGATGACAAAGAGATGGATAGACAATAATTTGCCAATAATATTTTGAGGAAAAACCATATTATTTTACATGAGTTTAAGAGAATTATTTTGCTAGAGGAAATGGTTGTGATGATCATTTTGGCCACTTTCTTGAAGGACGGAATGTACAGACATTTCAATTATTAATACATTTATGACAACAAAAATCTAGAGTAAGCCACATGGCTGTCTGGAAGAAATAAATCAGTGTGTGCTGTAGCGTGTGCCTGGGTTACACAAGGAGAATGAGGCAATGTCATCCTAAACCAATCTGGTCTCATTTCTAGCTGTCTGAACAAATAAACACTTTAATCCAACACTGTTCACCAGAAGAGGTAAATCCCCAGGACCTGACATCAATCATTCTCCTGCTCTGTCCAGCCACACATCTGACCAATCAGAAGCCTTCCTTTAATATTGGCACTGCCTACATGTTCACCTCAAACTGAACCCTGCATACAAATGAGGCTCGTGTCTTATTAAAGCTACTGTTCTCTCCAGCTGCTGAATTATGAAGAGAGGACAACAAACGTGAATTCCTTTTACTGTTTATGTATAGGACTGATTCTCTGTGCAAAAGGAAAAGCATGCCATCTGGTTCAAGTAGCTGAAGTACTGAGACATATTACATTCATTTTGCTTATTCTGTATGAATGGAGGCTGATTGTGTGATCAGCACATTACCAGGATGTGCCTAAGACAAATCAGTGACTACACACATACACACACACGCTTGCACAGCTGCACACATACATCCATCTTCCAACATCAACATACAAATCATCCAACTGCGGGAGAATGATTCCAAAAGCATACATCAGCCAGATGATTAAACACACATGCATATACTCTGAGCCACGTCAGTCTCTGTGTTGGAGCTGCCCTGTAATTTCCCATCATGCTGTGCTCAGCCAATTCTAATGACACGGTCTTTCTGAGCAGCTCTTGGGCAGAGGATGGTACATCAGATCCAGGTCTGTCACCTGACATAAAAGTGATCTGAAAGCAAGCTATGTTAATGAGGACACAGCCGTCATCATGTACAGTGGAGTCCAAAAGACTGCGACCACATTGAAAATCTGGGATGTTTTACATTTATTTAAAATGGGAAATAAACAGATTGTTTTAGAATTGTGAAATATTTCAAACAAGGAAAGTGAATGTTGAAGAATACAATATTGCAGATTCTGCACTATTTCTAGGTTCTGATTTAAATATAAGCAAATTTGTGATACCGACCATGTTAACTGTGCTGTACAAAAGGTCAGATTTTCCTCATGCCTAATCTCTTCCATTGAAGCATGTGTTCAGACGTCACTGATGAATTATAGGGTTTTGCACAAACTTGTGGAGTCCGTTCCAGCTCTAGTGAACATGGTCATTAAATCAAAAAGGGGACGTACCAAATACTAAGAAACTCTGAAACTCATGTAAATATTTAAAAGATTATTTTCACTCAAGTTGTTGTCAATAATATGATTTGTAATGAAAATTGTTTCATTAAATAAAATTTAAAAAATGCTAAATAGAAGTATTTTCACTAGTGCTCTCAGACCTTTGGACCTCACTGTACATCCAGCACATCCTCTCATCATGCCTCATAATGTTTATGATGATCAGCATAAATAAATACAGAGGTAACATTTCTAACAAAATATCCTAGCACACAGAGAGAAACAAACAGAAGTGCACAAATACACTAGTGTACATCCATGGACCAGATGGCTTCATGCTATAACAATATTCAAGCATAACCCTGTGTTTGTACTGCCCAAAGGTCTTTTCTATTGGTTCACAAACCAAAAGCGCAAATTCACAGCTAATCTTGTGTCCTTTCCCCTTCAGTTAATTGGCTTTTCAGTGTCTCTACTTCACGTTCAGCTTTTCAGGTGTCTGACATATCACTATAGCAAGGAGTCAAAACTGTAAATACTATCTCTAAACTGTAGCTCTTGGCACCTTTGTATATACTGGAGATAGTGCTGATGCAATGGCAAAATTAATCACTTCACTGATAAACTTTAGCATTCTTCTTATCTTCAGCATAAGCACAGCTCCACAGCAACTGTTCTGACCCCTTGAGGTCCACCCCTTGATCACATTATTAACATGCATTTAATGATCATGAGAGAAGAAAAGGCAGTTTCAAGAGCCAGTGGTCCAGGATGATCTTATTTCCACTAACGCTATCAGACTTCACTTTAATAGTTTAATGGGGTGAAAATTCCTTTAATCATGAATAAAATGACTACCTCCTATTATAGTCCAGTAAGCATTTATAAAGACTGTATGGAGTAATAATCTCCAGATTTTAATAAAAATTTCCTTTGGGTACAATATCATACATAATATGAAGCAGCGTTAAGTGTAAACGTAACTCTAATCAAATTCAGCATTATAGCACAAAATCACGATTAAATTTATCAGTTTGGGGGGAAAATCACTACATTAAAATTGGTGACTGTAATATTATTGTCTGCAAATGAAATGAAGAATGTATTCTTGTAAGAATGTAAGTCTCACAAATTCACTCAGAGAGTTGTGATGACTGGTATGTGCTTCTGTTGGATCATCTCACCAAAACAACTGGGCAGAATCAACAGAAAATTATATACTGTTAATAACTATTATAATTGATTGTTGTAGTCCAGAGAAGTTTGGGATATTGAGTTTAGTAAAGGTACACAGGCTTTTAAACTTCTGTAAGCTGAATTGATTTGAGGAAGCTGAAGTGTGTTTCTATAGGAAGCACGAAGATATAAAAAAAGGGGGAGCACGGACAGGAAAAGGGGGAAGATCACATTGAGCAAGAAAATCAGTTAAAAAACACTTCAGTATAAACAACCCGAGTATTTGAACACCAACAATTAGATGTATTTTTAGGAAGTGGGAGTATAAATTCACCTCATCTCTGTAGAGCGGGCTGGTGTAATACATGATGTCCATGGCACTGCTATTCAGTAAGTCTCTCAGCCCCCGCACCTTATCATATTATTATCAGTGTTTCTTAACTAAAACATATGGCTGCAAAAATAATACAATGACCATAAGTCAAAGAAAAATAAAAAATAAAAATTAATTTCCATTAAATCTATGCTAGTAATTGGGTTTATGAAATAACTGAGCTGAATTCTGCCCAGGTGTCTGATTAGGTGTGTAAACATTATTGGTTATGCATTGGTCAATTTCTGATCATGACTAAAGCCAGAGAAATCCTGCAATACAGATCATGCTGTAATTACCCCATCACCCAAAAAACTCAACCTGACTGAATCAGATCCAGTAGCCCAGGAGCCTTGTAATGTTTTGATCAGACTTAAATCTGAATTCATGCACACACAAATACACAAAGTAGATCACATTCTACAGCATGGATGTGGACACATTATTTATTTGGTAAGAATAAACATGAAAGCTGTCCTAATTGAAATTGTCCCTGGTTTCTTATACAGACACATGGAAATACATCACCAAACACTAAGGAAGATGTGGCATTACCACTAAGGATGCTGGGCTGTACAGATGCATTTCTTTCCCTTTTCTTTTTTGCAAACTCATGCAATTTCTGCCTTACATTCCAAGTGAAAGATGCAGCCACTATTCTGGAGCCATTCGGTACACTTATTAAGAATTCATTGGCTGTTAATGTGGAATGCTGACCTTCACTCTCTCCCCTCTCACTATGATACAGCTTGGGCTGGAAAGGCAGGAGACAGAATGAGGATGAAGACAGAGTTGCTCTCTAGACTGCTTTATTAACTGCAGCATACATAACCCTGGATCAGTATTACTCCACCCCATGTTCAGTTCTGACCAAAGAAGCACAGACTCCCAGACCAACAACTAATGGGGTTAATGTTAATTTACAATAGATAAATAATGTCCTTATAGGCTAGATAAGACAAGTTATCTACATCCGCTCCTGCTATCTCTCTACAGTCAGCTCTCTAGGGATTGAAGCTCTGAAAAAATGAGAAGAGAGGAGAGAAGAGGAGACAGGAGGACATGGTCGGGTACCTTCTGTATGAATATTGCACTTGCCAGTGCCTTTAAAAAGCTGACCGGAGTGTTACACTACCACACAACGCACCGTCATCTACATCCAAAGGTGTGTCGGATGGAACCAGTGTCCTAGTGGAGTATTACCTGTCACTTGTGAAAGCAAAAAGCATGCTCAAAATCTCTGACCTCTGCAGATCCCACAGCACAATGTCAATGTATTTATAAAGCGAAAGGCTCAGGTTACCGTCAGGCTGACCTCTCGAGACTGGAGCTTCAGAGAAAGAGAGCTGACGCACCAGTTGACGTGATGCACAATGACATGTTCAGAAACGACATGTCAGTTGACAAAAAGGTCAATATATTGACTTATTTGATTGAAAACACAAAAATCTTGTTATTGTAAACCTCTCTGATTTTGGTCATGAATTATCTACTAGTATATAAAATACAGAACACTAAGATTAACATGTATGTGAGTGCATGTGTTTAAGTGCTGTCTCCCTCAGATGTCTACTGACACATGAATTAAGATATTTCAGTACGCTGGTGAGAGACGAGTCCCTTGTGTCCTAAATGACGTGTGCATTTATCATGGGCCTGTTTGCAGATCAGCATACTTGTCACACCGTCAGTAAATCTCACAGAGAGGCTTCTACTAAAGGGACCAACACACCTTTCTTGCTCACACAATTCATGTTTGTACACAGAGAGAAATACACCCACACCACTTACTTATAAATGGTGTCCCTCTCTGGCACACACAGTAGTAAAGAACACAAATACAACAAAACAACACGGAGATATGTTAAAATCAGGAAAAACTCTGCCTCCTTCCCCTGCCAAAAAAACCTCCCTATTTTTACTGAAGGGAGAACCCCCACCCCCCACCCCCCCAAAAAAACACCAAAAACAAAACAACAACAATAATAAAAAAAACAACAAACAACAATCAAAAGAGACTACGGTACAAGATTGGAAAAGCATCACAAAAGAAGGATGCAACAGCTTGGTGAATGTCCGTGGGTTACGGGCTTGATGCAGTTATTGCAAGCAAAGGATATGTAACCAAATATTAAGTGTTGTTTACTTTGTCTGTTCCAATACTTCTGCGCACCTTTAAAAAATTGGGTCGTCTGCCACCATATGTACCATGTTCTAAGTTATTTAACACAAGCAGATGAAAATCTGATCTATTGTCACATTCACCTTTTGATCTCAAACCCAAATGTCTTTAGTATATAGCAAAAACAAAAGAATTGGCCTTGCAGTTCCAATACTTTCGGAGAGGACTGTATACTTTTTGTAGCAACTGGGCAAGAATGGGAAAAATTGGCTTATTAGTAGTAAAAAAATTAGTAGCACATCCATGATGTGATGTTATAACAGCAAATTATGCTTGTGCCTACATGAAATTAGAGCCGCCTGTGTTTAAAGAGCAAAATCATTGTGTGCTCCAACTACAGAAGTGCTTTATCTCTACAAATATGGCACTCACCCTCTTAATGCATTGCATCTAGAGGAGGCAAAGCACTAAATCAGCCCAGACTGAGACTAAAAGTATAAATAAGGCAAAACTGCAGTAGGTATTTTGTATTCACTAAGCTGTACCAATTACACGGATCCAATCAACTGTATAGTAAACATGACAGGCGCTTGCTGCACAAGTGCTCCAATATGATGCTACATCAAAAAGAGAGTTCTGAAGAAAGATGGGTTGTATTTAAACTGACCTTATTGTCTATTTATTTGAGTATGAATTTGCAAAGGAAGTTTCAAGTAAAAGATGACAACACATCTTCATACACAAGTATATTTGAATTTAAAGAGCTTATTTCCACAGATATCCAGATCACTGTCTGAAAAATAGATCCCTTCAACATGCATTGGATAAAGTGTTTCCCATATCTGGTGTTTTTTTTGTTTGTTTGTTTGTTTGTTTTTTAAATCTGGCTCTAACAAAGCAGTTTTAACCTTGTTAGTGAGTTAAATGTGTTCTAGCAAGAAAAAAAACACTAGAATTTACAATGCATGGAAAGCTATGCCAGTTATTAGTAGACCGTTTTCAACAGTTTCTCCCCAGTGATACTGCAGTGATGATTAGTTTTTCATTGCCAATGGCTGTATGTTAATTAGAAGCTTATTATGAATTCATAGGGAAGCCACCTCCATGCTCTGTCATTCTCTCTTTCAGATTTGTCTACATGGATTAATCTCAAATACTGAATCAAGCTGAAATAATGCTGAAGGCTATTGTTTAATGCACAAATGCTGCTTTAGAGTGTGTTTTTATCTATGATCGGCTCCTACCTGCCAGCCTCTTCGGGGGAAGGATAATGTAATGTCCATTATAAAGCATTAAACTGACTGGTTATACTACAGAGAGCTGAATGATTGTTTTAGCACATCACTGAGTTCCTTGTACAAGGTAACATGACAACCTTTAACCTTTATTTTCCTTATGAATAATACATGTCAGTTTATAGTTTAATACATTTTCACTCAGCATAATGGTATATGAGGAAAGACATTTTCTTCAGTAAGCAACTCTTATAGGTGGCCCATATGTCAGCAAAAAAAAAAAAAATCCAACAACAACAACAACTTGACTCTAATTATATTCAAAATAAATACACAGGCCTTAGACACACATAGACAAATTCAACTGTGCCAAAACTTGTTATGTTCATATATCTCTGCTCTAAGCCATACAGAAATTGTACAAATAACCCCATTAGGGTTTATATTAACCACAAATAATATCATCTCTCATGCTTTTTTTGTTTGTTTCTAATATAATATTGTCTTTAAGCAGATACAGTTAAATGAAGTCATCATTTAAAAAAGACCAGGGTTAAGGTGATCGAGCATGGAGCGTTTTCTAAGGGAATGAGGTAGAAGATTGCATAAGCTGCACAAGGTGATTAAGTGGTCAGTCCAGCATTAGTAACACTATTAAAATCCATTCATCACATCATGTTGCTGGATTTACAGACCAACAGGGTGCTTTACCGCAGGAAGACCGGAACCTAGAGGGCTGAACACATCTGAAATATGGCCACAGCTAGACTTGTGCAGAAATTTATTTACTAACTGGGATTCTGCTTGGGATTCCTTACAAACTCTGCCTGATGAAAATCTGAGATCAATGAGAGAATGGAAAGGAAAATAGTGGGAAGAGGTAGGATTTATAGCTTACTCTCCACGAGTTCAGGGACGGCCGTCTCATCCTGTTGTGTCTGACAGAAAGTGCTCATCATGTGTGGAAATGTGTGGAAAGCTGCTTCTTATAGTAGCAATCACCCACATACACATAAACATGGCAGGCTAAGTCCCATCGTATATTACTGTAGTCCACACTGTTCAATTTCATAGCTGCATTAAATCCAACTGCACATGCACTGATAAAGTCGTAGCACACCCTTCCTCTATTCTCAGCTAACGCCCTTCTAATATTCTGCAGTAGGTATAAAATTATGATTTGTAGTTGTTGGGGTTGTTTAAGGACTTGCTTTCACATTTGTTATGGGAAACAGCTGTGTTGTTTATCAGATAGTATGCCATTTCTCTCCTGTTTCTGCTCTTTAATAGGTACATTAATTAGCTGGTGATAGGATACATCAGTAAACAAAAAGGTATGTAAACCTCTTGTGTTCTGTATTTTTGCATTGCTGCAAGAAAAATGTAGCATAGTCGCATATAAACTGATATACGGCGCATCCGGAAAGTATTCACAGCGCTTCACTTTTTCCACATTTTGTTATGTTACAGCCTTATTCTAAAAACAATTAATTATTTTCCTCAAAATTCTACAAACAATACCCCATAATGACAATGTGAAAGAAGTTTGTTTAAAATCTTTGTAAATTTATTTAAAAAAAAACACATGTAGATAAGTATTCACAGCCTTTGCCATGACACTCAAAATTGAGCTCAGGTGCATCCGGTTTCCACTGATCATCTTGGAGATGTTTCTACAACTTGATTCACACCTGTCTATATAAGGTCCCACAGTTAACAATGCATGTCAGAGCACAAAGCAAGCCATGAAGTCCAAGGAATTGTCTGTAGACCTCCGAGATAGGATTGTATTGAGGCACAGATCTTGGGAAGGGTACAGAAACATTTCTGCAGATTGAAGGTCCCAATGAGCACAATGGCCTCGAACATCCGTAAAGTGAAGAAGTCTGTAACCAGCAGGACTCTTCCTAGACCTGGCCACCTAGCCAAACTGCAATCGGGGGAGAAGGGCCTTAGTCAGGGAGGTGACCAAAAAAAAAAAACCCCAATAAACAGCCAAAATATATTAGTGTAATGAGTGATGAGTCTAATATCTAAATAGTTGTACATAAAATAAATCCATTATGAGATGATCTGTGAAATGTTATAACAGGGGTTCTCAAACAGTTGAGATCCCCTGGTATAACTGATTGACACTGATTTAGCATACATCACAAGTGTCATTGCTGAAGGACACTTAGTTATAGATTACCAATCATCAGCCAGAATACTGCATTTCAACCCACAGACCAACCCAAACTGACTTTCATCTGAGTACTAATTCAGATATGACTTGTAGATAATACAAAAATTATATTTATGTAATAATGCACAAACATTTGTAGAAAAGTTTTCCTGTTTTAAAAAAAGAAGCAAAAAAAAAAAAAAAAAAGAACTGCTTATGAATAGAAGTTAAATTAAATGGCCAGGGCTCACATATTGTTGCACCTCATATAGGTGTGGTGTTCAGGTGTCCACAAACTTTTGTTAAATAACAGTCTACAAATAAAGAAGTAATACTGGCTCAGAATCAGTTCATATGGAGCAAAAGTCCTTGTGTTAGGCAATTAAAGTGAAATTAATTAAAAGTAAAACAAAGTGTGACAGGATCAGGTCTCTGTGGGCTTGACTGCTGTAGGGGAAATTCATGCTCTCATAATGCCTTTAATTAATTTCCTGCTGCTGCATATTTCTTACGTTAAAACTCCAGAATATGTAATATGTATTCAGACCACGTATTCAGGTCCAAATACACACCACACATCTCTCCAAAAAAAAGAGGCACTCTAGAGCAATTTTCATTTTTATTATCCATAATCAGCCCCATAAACAGATTATCAATTGAGGATGTTGAGACGCTTGAGCGACCTCTGGGTGGCTGCAGCATTCAGCCCTCTGGCACTCCAGTTCTCATACATCATTATCTGTAATGACTGTTTGAAAGCTGTGGAATATGACTTGAAGATGTTAAAGATTTACCAAAGTAGAATACACTGCTTCACTTGAAATACATGGCTAACAGGTTTCATAACGAAAATGCAGCACAGGTGCAGGGCCAGATAGAAACAAAGAACAGAGTGGCAAAATTATATGATGCAAGGTGATGTACAGTATCGGATTGATCTCCAGAACGTGTCAGTTCTCTCTATTTTACACGGCATTTCATTCCTGCCTGGCCTTTGGAAAATGCAAATCACTGTAGTGCCTGCAGGACTATTTGTGATTCTACCTGTGATACAGAAGAGGATGGAGAGAAAGAAACAGGGCTGTTGCATTCCTACGAAGACCCAGTGGGACAGGATGCTTGCTTTTATAATACACACCAATACTGCAGTGCAGAAGGTTCTCTGACGCACAGGCTAAAGACTGTTCCTGCACCCTCTCAGACCTGCACTAGTAGAATTCCAAACACCTCTGCATTCGATTCAGCATCTTTAAGTAAGGTGTATTTAATCAAACACATTCATTGCTAGTCTGAACACGCCGTGAGTAAAGCTAGTGCACAAGGAAGAGGCTCCATAATGGCTACAATAATTAAAGGCACATTCTTGCAAGCAAAAACCCAGGACTAATGCGTTTCCCAACTGTAATGAGGAACACTAATGAGCTGCATACTGTCTGCAAGATTTACTATGGGTGGAGACCCCCCCAACCGCAATTAAAGTAACACAACTCCCTCGACCCCCCCCCCCACCACCAAAATTTCATTATTTAGATATCTGTCCTGAAAGTTCATTAAACACAGTACTCAAACTTATAAACCTTAAAACTTATAAACACACACAAATGGAGGATAACTGTATAAGGTGTAGAACATGTATCTGTATTTTGCATATGTATTTTATACACTGTCTATTTGAAATTGAATCGTTGTACAAATTAAGAGTATATGTTTCTGTCAAAACCTTTTCATGTCCTTGTTTTTTTGTTGCTTGTTGATTTAAATTTTTTAACACAAATTTCAAATAATTGCATGCTGACATCATGTAAAATGTAAGTTTGGTGCATTTCACCCCATAATGGCTACATGGCTAGAAATTTTCTTTAGTTTATTTTGATATATTTACTTATTATATATGTATATGTATATTTACGGATTGCATCTTTGTGTTGATTAGCAGAGATAAGCTGAAACAACACTACAGAACTCCTCTTTCTACAGAAGCACCTCTTGGCCACTTTAGAGCTGCGTGAGTGCTGATGTGCTGATTTGGGGAGTGGAGGCTAACAGACAGGATATAGGCTGTGGGAGGTAATCCTGCTGATGCAAGAGGTTTAGACATTAGTCCTGCGACAGCACTGAACACCCTCTTTACATCTATTCCTGACGGGAAATATTTGAATAAAAAGGGTGATTCCATAAAACGTGCTGACGTGCGAAAATCCACCAGTACTCATATCATCTGGGAGAACGTCAGAGGACTGGACATTCTTAAGAACCCATCCCCACACACACATACATCAAATGTGCTATGCTTACTCTGTGCTTCTTTACCACCTGTTTATTACAAAACATTCATCAGGACTCATAACACTATCTGAGAGGCTTTAAATGGCTGGAGCTTAAAAATCCCACACACCCCTCCACACACATTTATGCTATATGTGCACTATGCTGGATCAATTCAAACAATATACTGATCTGTCATATAATATACAGATCTGTCACTTTTGTGTAGAAAACTCTTCAGTTTTCTTCAAGGTAATGGATGACAAAAGAATTGTACATGTGTGACATCATATTTATACTTCTGGGAAACTGGATATGGTCACTGGCAAACAATAGTGTTCCACTTTTTTCCAAGGATGTGGTTGGCTGGCTTCACATGTTTCTGAGGGAGCATGTGCTAGTTTCAACCTTCCCTGGTTGATGGCTGTCATATGATAGCGGAGAGCTGACTGGAGAGTGGGAATTGGCAGATGACCTAATAGGGGAGAAAGTGGAGAAAAATAAAAACAAAAGTATTTACTCACAAAAACTTCTATTCATTTGCCGTACCGTTTATCCTACGATCGTGAGGGAGCCTGGAGCCATGGAAATCTGGAATTAACATGAAAGAAACCCCGGAGGCATGTGGAGAACAGACGAACCCCCAACCCTGGAGGAAACGTGCTGACCACTAAACAATAGCTTACAAAAACATGTTATTTCTTAACAGTTTAAGAGAAAGTGCAAACCATCAATTAAATGTATGATTTATACATTCACTTCTGCCAAATATTTGGAAAGGTACCAGAATCTGGAATTAACTGTCTCTCACTGTAAGTAGAATGTGCTTTGATTTATTTGACATCAAAGCTACCCATACAGTGTATATAGAAATTCTACACCTCTGTAAAAATTGCAGGTTTGTGTGATACCAAGATAGATTATTACATTACTAAATTAAGACATTTTTCACCTTTAATGTGATATTGCAACCAACAAAATTCAAGTGAGAAACAAATAGAAATGATTTAGGGGGAAAAAAGTAAAGGAAAAGCTTACAATAACCTGGTTGTACAAGTGTGCACACCCTTATATAACAGGGCATGTGACCGTGCATAAAATTTACCAATCACAAACTCATGTTCAAAAGTAATTATCATATACCTGTCATCAATGAAGCTATTCTGATTAACCCCAAATAAAACAGTTTTTGGATTTGAACCAACTGCTGAAGCCATGATCCTTAAAAAGCTAAAGATCATGTACGGAATCTCACTGTCAAAAGGTAACAATCAGATATTATAGAAGATTGTCCCTCCAACATTTATGAAAGGACAAAAAGAAAACTTATCAAGGAGCTTCAGTAATATCTTGCAAGTGCTGGTCAACATGCATGTGACAGCAGTCTCTATTATTCTTCACATGTCTAGCCAATGGGGGTGGGGTGTCTAAATAGAAACCAAACCATGTGGCAAAATGTATTATGGTGTAATGAGAACAATTTTTCTCACTTGCATCTTTTTCATTGCTATATTACACTAAAAGTGAAGAAAGATCTGACAGGATTTATCTTGGTTTAATTGTTACATCACAAAATCCATAAACAAACAGCATTAACAGTGGTGTGTGGACCTTTTCTATCCACTGTATGCAAAGTGTCAAAAACCTTAGCAGAACAGGATTCTTTTTCAATTCATATTAATACAGATTTCATTTTGTTCATTTGTGTGTTTTCCGCAGATTTAGTAGTATAAATCCATGGCATTAAGGATGTGCTGGAGTAAAGGCTATTTACATTGTTTGAAAACACTAAAAAAGCTAACATAAGCAGTCATTTAGATTTAGAATATAACAGTATTTATATGCACGACTACAGGGCAAAGCAAGCTATGTGACATGTATCGACAGCAAGAGGTCTCCAACATGGCTGGCGTAAGTTTCAGCAGGGTGTTACAGCATGCAAGCCTGCAGAGTCCTGCTATGAATGTTCCTGTTGTGCAATTATTTCACAGCGTATAAAATACAAAAACGGGGGGAATATTGACCATGTCCTCTCCTGCCCTGCTCACACAGCCGATTCCTTAAAGCAGAGCTCATTCTACCAATTTAATCATACCATGCTGATAATATTTGGATTATAGGATTTGCATTGTTTCCAGAGGAAGTAGGCCAGTGGTTTTAGGAGACACGAAAACGAGTGAATGATTCAGGAAGAGGGAGGGCAGGATTAGATAGACGCCCGGCCATGCTCCTCAGCTCTAGCAGGAGGATAACACGGCCACTTCGCTTTGTCACTTCAGGCTTTTTCATCATTCAACACTTGATTAATAAAGCTCTGGCACACCCAAAAAAGTAGCTTCTTCACCACAAATCTGAGATATAATAAAGATACAGTGGCAACAGTGGGAATTTAGGTATCTCTCATTATTACAGGGCATTAGTGTTCAGTTATTTTTGTCTTTTTGTTAAGAACGAATGGCCAGTATATGCACCAGTGTTCTACCATCTTTTCAGATATGTGTGAACACCAGTAAGCCATAGGAGAGGTATGCTGTGTCACATATATGAGCACTCCTGTTGCTCCTCAGCCCTACTGTTCCTCCTCTCTGTGTCTAATCAGCAGTGTGTGTGTTTCTGTGCTATTTCAGGTATGGCAGCTTTAGTCAGATCAATATGCCCAGAAAGAACATGATGCTCGCCTTCACCTTCCACTGCAGTGCGGAGGAAAAAAAAATAAGCAGAAAACAAAGAACCGGCAATCTCCACTACACTCCACAGCCATTCCCCTGTATACCCTCATCAAATGATGAGGGTGAATTAAAGTGAGCTTATTGCAGATTTCTCACACACAAATACATTTGTTTGTCCCTTAAACTCCAAAGATCCATTCCTTACTCTTATCTCAACATTCTCATAATCTCATAACATTATTAATACAGTTTCTGTTTCTTTCACTGTAATAGTAATTACATAGTAATAACATAGTAATTACTGAATAATGTGCTTAAAGATGAATAACTGAAGTGTATGCTGGGTTTTATGAGTCAAGGAAGTAACAGTATGACACACACACACACAAGTAAGCCAAAACTACCAATAGCAGACACTGTTTACAACCCTGCTGAGAGTATAGTATAAAAATGTACAGTATTTTCAAAATAGCTGTACGTATCAAACAAAAATTTTAATATGGTCCCTCAGAGGATGAACTGCTTAAATTGATACATAAATTGAACAGCTTATACATCATTTAGACAAAGATGTGTAAAACACCGAAGGTACACTCAGTGCCTCCAACTAAAGAACATGTATAGGAACTCACACAGTTACACCACAGAACGAGAGCCTTGCTGTTGTTGCAAGTCATTCCTTCGAATGGCACTGCACAAAATCCCTTAGAAAATGTCCACCTCAAGCCGACGAAATTAAATAGCAGCTTTTGAATGGATCAATGACTTTGTTTTGTGTATAGGATTATAATTTTTTTAATCTGTTCTTGACTTCTGACTCGTGGAAATGTTCCTCTCCCTAAACCAATGCTAACTTACTTTCCTGTTCATAAATCCTCCAAAATACATGTTAAATTCTAATCCAAACACATTTGCTCAACTTTGTGACAGATATGATTTGTATCAATGTTTTGGAATTTCCACTTTAATAATTAACTTAACCACAGGGCTTCATATAAAGTCTGCCATTTATATGCCTGTCATATATATTTCCATTTTTAAATAAATTATCATTTATTTATTCATCAGCAGTGTATTAGTGATGGTCAAGAGATCCTGAATTCTGAACACAAAGACCTGCAATTACTATGATAATGAGAAATATGACATATTATTTCTTGTTTATTGATTATATTTTGAAGGACATCTAGCATAGCCATAATAATCCTGCACACCCAAACCTTTGTCACAGCTGGAAGCTTCACACTTCGAGCACTACAAAGAAATTTTTTTACCAGGCATGTCCCTGCGAGGAACACAGCAGTCTAGGTAGAAGAACTCATCTATTCTTACTTTGTGCATCACTGCACACTTTCTATAGATCTCTACATATCCCAATGCCGTTTACTTTGTATACTGCTGTAGTTTGATATATTGCCTCCACTCTATTCTCTGTGATTTCAGTGGAACAGAGAAGGAAATATACATGTACAGCAAACAGATCTAGTGGTTTTTCTCTGACCCTTGAGTCATGTTCCTGACAGGAAAGGTTCCATGGAGGTTTGGCATTTTCCTTCTGTATGCCACAAAACCACAGCGCTTTACTTATTCGTATTGGCCTCAAAAGGGGGTCAAAGCCATTAGGGATACAGGGATGCAATCTGCACTGCTGGTCATTATTAAACAGGGAGATGGATGTTCTGCCATTTGACTGTCATCTCTTCGCTCTTTATTACAAGGTTACCTGGCATGTCACTGCACATGGCTGCTCTCTCTTTTACAGCTCCATCTGCTTGCTGTTTTATAGCAGCCCTGTGTCTTGCTCCCTCTTCCTCTGCAGTGTGCACAGAGACAGGAGTCCAATGAACATGTTTATAAATCCCTCTTTTCTAAAAACCACTTGGTGACTGACAGATACTTCATACTCCAAAGACATTAACCGTTATTACATATTAACGTACAGCCTTTGGCAGCTTTAATGTTTTCTTTTTTTGCCTTCAATTGTGTCGAGTGATATCTAATGATTCTAAGCTATACTAGCTTAAGGGAGATGATGGCAAATGATGGAATTCACTCAGCATGGCCATCAGGCTGCTAATGGTCGAACAGAGGCATACTTTCACATCACAAATAACCACAATTACTCTAAAATAGTTTATTTGAGTGAAAATAAAACTCCTCCGTACTGCCTTTTGCCTGTGTAAACCCACACTCTGAGACCTGCGGTAAAGGGGCAAGGGAGAGGAGTTATTTCCCCCGCCTTCCCTGCCGAAATGGCCTTTTATCCAACATATCTCTGAGGAGGACAGTGATGGAGAAGGAAATAAGAAAAGGAAGACGTTTGGAGAGAGGGGGGCGGGGGGGGGTATCATGGGAACAAAGCGGCTAAAGGATCAGATGGTAATGTGGCAGGGGTTGTAATTAATCTCCAGGTGGGTGAGGAGGTGTGCAGTGTGTCTGAGCTTAGTCTCACACTGCCACTCCTCTAGGGCCCTTGGGGCCATGCTTCATTCTTATTTATGAGCTTCCGCCCTGCTGCCACACAACAAGGCATTGATCGCTCAAGGTCAGGTAGGAGACACAGCTCACTGAGGAACATGTAACTGTACACTACATATCCAGAGTTAGCTACAGTCAGCACCTGTTCAAGAGAGATTCGTTTTGTAAACGCAGCTGAAGCCCTTTAATCTAAGACCTGCTAATCTGATAAATTACCTTAAAACAAGGCTTCCACAACAATGGGACACAAAACTCAGACAGTAAAACACAATGATACTGTTTCCCTGATCAAGACACAAACACAACAATAAGGCAACAAGCATCACCATTCTGTTTCAGTGGTAATCTGGTGCAGAGCCGTGCAAGTGTAAAACGAGGTTTGATTAGAGTGAATGCATTATTAAGAGGTATAATTAAGTGCTGCTGCAAAATCCAAGCAGCTCATCTCATCCCCTTTAAGATCCGAGTGCGTGATATGTGATTAGATTTCACTTGAGTGCCTACTGATATTTTAGTTGCAGAAATAACCCACTGCATCAACATAATATTTAATAGAAATATTTTCTGTCCTCTCTATTACATAAATACATAAACATTTTATTTTGATGTTTTTGGCAGTGTCACATGGAGACTTGGATACATGCGTAAAAGAACAAATATTCTGATACCAGAGTAATACCAAACCCATAAATTCAAAGGATATAAATGTGAAAATGAGGAATGGTCAATAATGAATAAAGGCAGAATGACAAATGTATTTGATAAATGGGATGCCCTTGCTCACTGAAGCCTCACTTTCAAACGATTCAAGAGAATTTATCGATAGACTTGCATATACATAACAGTGGTTACACACTGAATTAATCTTAATTATTTTTATGTACAAATGTTGATGTTTTCATGTAAACGCGATTCTGCTCATCAGATGACTTCCAATATGACGGTTTTTAAAGCAATTCACTTTTATCAAAGGTTTTATTTTACTACCTGTTTTGTTGTTTGTTTGTTTTTTTAGTGTAAGGGTTTTCATTTAGTATTTGTGATGATTATTATTACATAAGTTACTGAAATTTGTTTTTTTGGGAGAGGTGGAGCATTTATATTGTAGGCTTACATCACACACAAAAGAAGACTTAAATTGTACTGTTAAGCATGAATCACTTGCTTACGCTGTTTTTGCATTTATTTCTTACAAGAAGTCTTGGGCATGTTAATGAACTTTTATGTATATTTTTTTTTGTCTGAGGATTTTATTTAGACTCATTGTTTCTCGTTTAATTTAATATTGTAGACTTGGATTACTATTTATTATTTCATCAGTTATGAGAATATTTTTGGGAGAGGTAGAGTATTTATACAGTATACTTATGTCACCCTAAAATAAAATGACTTTATTGTAGTATACTGTATTGTAGTATAGTGTAAGAGGCACCAAAACTCAGGATGCAGCTCATACCTTTAACTGATGCATCCTTGATTCATCAATCCTACTTCCTTCAGCCTGTGAGCCAGAAATCAAACAAAGTCTGCCATCTTTTTAAAAATGCATATGTATAAAAATACTTCTCAAGAACACAACGGTATAAAAATGATCTAATTCCTCTAGTGTATATACACATGTATGACTTTTTGCTCTGCATTTTTATGCCAGCTACAATGGGCTGACTCAGATTCAGTTTCAGACTCCACTCCACTGCTGTGCATTCATTCCTGTCTTCTTCCTAGACATGTTCTCCTTTTAAACACAAACTGAATGATCACACCTTGGTAAATCAGCACACAGGAACATGTCGATACTTTGGCCAAGTTTATGGGATCTTTGCTCTCTAGAACTGAAAGAATGTGTTAAGGTCAATGTGAAAACACTGAGAAGCAACGTCCAGATGCTATGACACATCTCTGGCCTGTTTTCATAATCCTGTCCCAATGGCCGCAGGTTTCTGTGCCTTTTTGGAAAAGCTCAGGCGTGACTGAATCAGACTGCAGCATAGCTATAGCTGGCCTTAGTCACCTTGCACTGGGACATCTCCTGGATCTAATTCAGTGAACCTAACTGACATTGGTACACACTTCTGCAGCTTTGTTCATATGACTTTCCTGGAGTGTCTCTTTAACACAACCATGGGACACATGACTCATTTCCTAGTAATACTGCTAGTGATTGAACTCCCCGATTAAAAGGGGCAAAACTGCTTCATTCAAATGCTTTTAAAATTCTACTCAGATCAATTAGCAAGCTTGCCATTTTTCCATTCTCTTCTGTACCTTCAATTTGTTTAACCCAATAAGCAGACTGGTTTATGACACCATCCTTGAGGAGGTGACTTCAGGATTCTTCAATATAAAGCACAAGGCTTAGTCATTTTTCTTTCCTGAGAAACAATAAAGACGTGAAATTCTCATTGCTGTGTAAGTCTTCACTCTCCCAGGTGCAGGATTGTATGCAGTGGAAAAGACCTAGCCAAAAAATGGCAAGTATAGTTTTGAGAACAGTGCACATTATGAAGGTTTCCTTTAAAGCAGTACTCAAAATCTTAGCAGACTGTTGTTTATTTAAATAGATGCACATTACCACAATACTCACAAGTCAGCACAAAAACATGCATAATTTGTTCAGTTTGACATCCTATTAGTGTTGGTTACATCAACCTACATAAAAAGCCAACATTTTCATGGCAAAGAGAGAGAGAGAGAGAGAGAGAGAGAGAGAGAGATTAAGTAGTTTCACACTAACATGGTCCTTAGATTTCAGCTACATGGTGTCATAAAATCATCCAAACATAGGGATGCACCCACAGACATACATACTGACTAATTCAGAAGTCATAATGCCTTAAACTAGTTCTCTGTCATGTTATTTAATGCGTAGTGAAAGCTTAGCATCATGTCTTCATGTATTCCCTTTAGTGTTTAGTTTTGGGCCATAAATGGGAACAGGAAGTGACCTTCTGGTCCATGACCGTGGTGTATTCTCAAGGGAGTGTGTTCTGTCTGTCCTTGAGGAGAATGAGGCAAGGCAAGATCTCAGCGCTGATAGTAATGCTTATCTGGTGTCAGGTCGTTACTGGATTGTATAGCTGTCGTGTTCTACATGACGCTAAAGCAGTGTCCACACAACTATTTAATGGCATTATTGTTGAGTTGATAAGATTGAACATGATTATAAACATCCAGGCCAAGGAGGCCATTAAAATCAATGAATGAGAACACAGCCTTTACATTTAAGATTAGTGTGGCAGCTTAATGATCTAACCATAGTTGGCCATTTTTTATTGTGCAACCATCAGAACTATAAAGATTCTAAAAGCTTGCTTAGATACGAGTTATGATTTATGAACTTACAAAGTACCCTGAATTCAAGAGAACAACCTGTTGTAAAGACTGTATACTGAATACTGAATGTACTAAACACTAGCAATAATCTGGTGTCTCATTTAATAACAGGTTATTAATTATATTTTAGGAAAATCTAAAATAATGCAGAATCCACACATCTGCTTTTCTCTTTTATTAAACGACATGGTGCATGTGCTAAATTTCACATCTGTGTATTACATCCAATTACTCATTTCACCACAGAGCAGCACTAATTTATAGCCATCATAGTACTGCTGATGGGGATAAAATGACCAGTATGGCACTGCAAGGCGACCGGATGGCCATTAGAAATGAGATATGGCTGAGAAATGTGGAGGTGGGAGAAGGCAGGATTCGCACAGCTAGCTGCACTGATGAATAAATTATGAGATGTGGGTGTTGCCATTGCACCTTACATGCCTAACACACAATAAGATCTCACTTTCTCTTTTTCATAACATGTTTTCTGGTAGAGTTAATTATACCCAGTGTGGTTACTGAAGCTCTTTCTCTTGCTAATGAATCAGACATTTAGATAACATACTGACACCACAGCCATGGCAGGAACTAGAATATATGATTACACCCATCCTGTTAAATATGAATTATGTCCATGTTTAATATGTATTTATAAGGAAAATGTGCCAACATCCTCATGTGTTATAATGCTGGAATATATTGCGCTTGCCTTCCTAAAATAAGCAGCTGTTATGATGCTGCAGTATAGAAGATTTCCCCCAGGGTTTAATTATTGAGGATAGGCTCAGACCCAGGCTGCTGAGTTGCTGCTGGCAGATCCTCCTGTCCAACAGCTAATGTGGTTTGGGAGTGCTTTTCTACTGAGCCTTTATCTTTTTACTTCTGCAATTTAAACAAGAGTTTGTTGAACTCTCCTTAATTTCATTGTAAAATGTTTTCTTAGCAAATGTGTCTGAAACATAAGGGTGGGATAGCTTCTTTCACATATTCACTTTTCAATATAATGTAATTATTTCTAGACAGACAATTTTGCATGATTGCTGCTCAACTGATCATTACTTTGAAAATCATGGTTATATATTTTAAATTAATTGTTCTAGGGTGTTATTTTTTATTATTTTTTATTTTTTACTGTTCCAACTGACAGCAGTGCACTGGCTGGCTTTGCGGACTTCTGCACATTCAAATGCGGGACGTGCTGAAATACCCGGCATCCACACCCTCCTGCAGAAGGCCCAGGCGAGATAGATGGCATATAGACTAGACACCCAAACGGTCCCTGCCAAAACAGCTGCTATATGGTGAAATACGCCAAGGCATGCACACAGTTAGAAGACAGATGAAATGGTTCCAAGACTGCCACTCTCAAATACTTTGGCACTGATACTGCCAGTTGGGAGGCACTTGCCCTCAACTGCCCAACCGGGGCAACAAGATCACCAAAGGAGCCCATGCAACAGAAGCGAGACAGAGCAGAGTAAAAGTGAGCCATACTCAAGGCCTGAGCATCAGGCCTCAATAGCATACCAACATGTGGTAGGTCCGGTTTTCCTCCAGACACACCATCCCCATCCCTAACCCAAAGCAGTCATGTTCATTTTAACCAGCAAAGAACAAACAACAACAAAATAAGTATGAGAAGTTGGGAGAACATTGTAGTTTTGCCTAAAATGAACAAATTCAAATGTTGTGAATAGTTCTGACTTTGGAAGACAATGAAATATGTTTTGCTGCTGCTTAACTTCTTATAGTGTAAAAAAAAATAGGAAAGAGTTTTTAATTTTGTCAACACACCATTTAACCCTCTTACCCCTTAGTTCCCACAGTATTATGTCCCACAACCCTATATTCCCCATAGAAACCGCACGCCAACCCTGAGTTCCCGGGCCAAAATTGGCCCCAAAATCCACATTTTATTTTTAACATTTTTAGGCCTTGAAACAACTTGATATTGATGATAATGTATTTGCGTAATGTTACTATTAAAATGAAGCAGTTCAGTGTTTTTACTCCACTTAGAGCACAATTCTTAACTAGAGAAATTACGAAAAATGCTCGCTAAAATCCTTATACTCATTTAGAAGTACCATACGAGCAGCAGCGTGGTCAATGCCTTTGAATAAATGCATTTTAGTGCCAAAAGTCAACTTTCTGGTGATAATCACACCAGCAGGTACTGTTTTCACAAAAGCACAGAAATTGGTCGCATTCCCGACAACGAATAACAGTTTTTGATTCCTTGTGGGGTTGTTCTTCTTTTCAACGGAAGGATTTGTCACTGTCAGTTTTGGTTTTAACATTGCCTTTCACTGCTGTCACTATCTAGAATCCTCGCTCTCGCCTGTGTAACTGTGTATGTTTTCTTTTTTTTCAACTGTTTTAGATGTACTTGTGTTCACTGTAGGTGTAACTTTAGCTGGAACACGATTAGCTTTTCACTTTGGCATTTTTAGTTAACTTCTACTATTACACCATAAGTTTATCAACAACATTCACGTTTGAATCATCTTCATCATAATGACGGCATAGTGACGTAATCACGTCATGATGTCATGACGTTATCAACCTTCCGGGTCCAAAAAAAAAATTTTATAAGTAAGGAATCATATCAGAGTAATGCCGGTATACTGCACTTATTGGGATATAGTTTAAACTGTAAAGCCGCTATATCATCCTTATGGGAATAGGTCAAAGACAGGCAAGCCGGTTTTTCGGCCTTACAGGGTTAGAGGGTTAAGAAGGAAACTGGAGAACCCAGAGGAAACCCATGCAGACATGCGGAGAACATGCGAAGTTCCACACAAACAGTATCCCAAGTATCATGACAAAACCAGGGACTTTTACCTGCCACACAACTCTAATCCACGCTTCTTTTACATTCCATCTCAGTGTTCCATCTACACAGAAAATGTCACATCTCATCCAAAATTTTAAGAAGAAATGTACATCCTTGCAATTTGTCTCTCCAGCACTATATGCTTCAGCTCACTTATGCACTGTGATGTGTGTGGCGTATTAAAGCATGGCTGCTTTGCTCTGTATGTGTTTGCAAACCTCTCAGTAGCAGTGACAGTGAGAATGGCTTTGTGGGATAGTTGTGATGACAGTGGCCTTTCCCTCTGCCGCATGTGCTGTTTGAGCTGGAGTCCATGCTGTCTGCTGGCATTTTCACATGATGATCTCCCACCCTGCTCTCAGGCTTCATCAGCATCTACACTAAACCCTCACCCTCTCTAACACGAGAAAGGCGTCACCTGCTCCAGCACCTGAAAATATCACCTGAAAATAGAGTGTGGTTATATAGTTTTATATAGATTTAAAAATCTGTATGTCACTTTGATCCGTGCAATAAAGAAAGCTTTTTGGGAATAATACATTACAGTGTGCACATGAGTAAGTCAAAGGCACTTGCCTGTCAGAACAGTGCATTATAGGGGATTAGAATGGATAGCTGTGGGTAGACATATTAAACTCAACCCAGTACTATCAATTACAGTCTCTTGAATAATTCATAGACTACATTTAAGTTACATATATGAAATTCAAACAGCAAAAGGAAGAATATTGTGCACTATCTGACCTAACATCAGAAGTATTCGAAGCAATGGCAGTATTTCCCTGGATTATTGATGTCTACAGGATGGAAATAAAATTAGTACCTCACCAACAGTCCTGCTTCACTTTAGCACAATAATCTGAATTAACAATATAATTAGCACTTTTTAAAATGATCACTAAATTTATAATTTTAGCAGATAAAAATATCATTATTTACTGCTACAATTCATATGCTAAATCTATCATCAAAATACCTTTTTTGTCTTTAATTTTTTTTATTCATTTTCATATGATTCATTTACATGATTCATTTTCATATGATTCATTTTCATGTGAATCCTTTACATACAATTCATTTTCATGTGATTCATTTAAGTATGATTAATTTACATGTGATTCATTTACTGATTTGCTACTCTTTAAATCCAGTTTTAGACTGTAATATTACAAAGGTCTTGCCAGATTAATACAAAATACCTTTTTTTAATAACCTGACATTAAAAGTAAATTTTGAATGCAGTCTACAGTCAGAACTAGAATGCATGTACATTGGTAGTAAAAATACACAACAAAATTTACATGTTACATTCGTCATGCTAACTAAAATGCACTCCTTCTACTTTTCAAGTCTTATTGCAAAGACCAGGCATTGGCAAAATTCTTCAGCAAACCTTGAAACTCCTAGAACTTACAGGTGCCAAAGACGACACAAGGTTTGTTACTTTATTTCCTTGTACTCTGCGTTCGCATGCACTGCCCTGGAAATGTATTGATTTGTACAAGAACGAAGAGGAGAAAAATCAATAACTTTTACATGAATGCACAATGAGCAGATGCTGCCCTTCCTCAGGCAGCACCTGTGAAACCTTCCCATGAGCCTTCAGCTGTCACTCTGCTGACGCCGGGAGGGTGAAACACCAACACTGCAGCAGCTCCATGCTGTTTTGAATTAAACAGCAGGATTAAATGAAGATTTGATACCTTTTGAGAATTAAGGTTGACTGTGGCTTAAGGTTCGCAATATGAACGTCCTCAATTCACTTTCTGCCTTTATGGGTTAATCTGGCACTGATTCATTTTGGAATAGCTTAATAAGAGCAGGATGACAGATTACTACGGACAAATAGTACATGCAAACTTCAGCTTCACATGCATGTGCCGTTCAACACTGTACACTAATGAGTAACTGCCTAATAGTGCAGAAGATTTATTAGAATGGCAAAACAAGTCCTGCTGAAAGCAGGAGGTGCATTCCCAACTTACTGAAATATCAAATGCTGCCCAAACACCCACTAATTAAAGCTTAGTAGCTCTACATAAATTCAACATGCCTGTCAGTGGTGACCTATTCCTATTCAACTCCTTGATGATTATATAAACCTGTCACATGAACGGTCCTTCCGCTGTAGTGTATGTGTGGCCTCGTCCTGTTAGAAAAGCACATTAGTAATCTCTCGTGTGCAGGCAATGTGGCACGACCCTGCTAATCCGGCTTTGTGGCAGGAGCCTAGCTTTGGTCGACTCATGGCACTCAGACCTATTTAGAGCGCCTCATTAGGAAGCACCAAACAAGTGCAATGCCAGGCTGTCTTGTTAGGCGAATGGGACCTGCTATGCTCGGCTGCACACAATCTCCCTCACTCCCTTCCCTCTAACACAAAGAGGTGAAAGCAATTACAATTTCAGCACAAATTGCTCCGTTCAGTGACGGGTGATTCTGGGGAGTTTCAGAGCGCTTGTGGCTAAGCTCCATCCAGTCAGGGACAAGTGGTATTATGGACGTAGGTGCCTAGTATGCTTAGATACTCTTACAAAGCTCTGTATACCTAGATTTAGCCAGAAAATGTAACCTGTAAAAGTAATTTGGCACCAAATAAGTAGACTATGACCGAGACTTGAGTGTGTAACCTTCAGCAGATAGAAGTGTGATACGCTGAAGTCCCAAGAGAGCGGTCTCCAACTCAGGCCTGGGCAGGCCACAGCCTCAGGAGCCAATTTATTTAAGACATGAATCAGAATGCTTTCTCATTCCTTCTGATTACTATATAATAATCGGGGCACAATCATGTATGATTGGCACAGTCTCACTGGGTTTAAGTCAGATGAGAAGCATTCACATGCCACACTTGTGTCACCATGAACAAGCATCAACAGCAGTAAATGAGGTCAAGTAAACAACAATGCAAGAGAGCTTTATTAACTATGTGTCTCTGAAAACATCTCACTCATGCAATTTGCACCACCATCAGCTTCCTTTTACTGATTCCACATACACACAGTTCCATTTGGCTATTGTACATAGTATGTCTTTGCTTTTAAGGCAGAATGAAGGTGGTTCTAATCTAGTCATGAAACTCATGAATAATTCAATAAAACTATTAAAAATAAAAAGACAAAATAATAAACTGTTTATAAAAATGTTCCTCTGCCACCCCTATTATCCTAATTTCGCCATCAATGGCTATATTTGCTAATTGCTAGCCTGAGAGATCACTTTCACAGGTCTACAAGAATGAGATTTCAGTCTGAGTCTTGATTTACGTACATTCAATTTATTCAGTTTACAGTTATTTATTCAACTGTAGACAACTTTGTCAAAATTTGCCATAAAACTGAGTTTTAACGATAAGCTAAGGTTGCTAGCTGACACAAAGGCTGACTTACATCCTTCCAATCAGCGTTTTAATCTTCTCAACGACCACAGCCCTCAAGCTCAGTGGTATTTATGATTGGTTTATTTCACTGACAGAAAATGTAAACAGAAAACTCCTGAACATGCTAAATGCACTAAAAGCAGCAGCTGATGTGCACAGAGTGTGCATAGAGGAGCAATAATTAGGTGTCTACTTATTAATATTCTCAGAGATTTTTCCTCCCTGAATCTCCAATACACATGTATTTTCTCTGAACGTGAACTCTACAGCTGTGACATGTAGAGAAGCCGAAGCCTGTTGCGTATGTAGCAGGTTAATTGCCAAGTCTAGAAGAGTGAGAAATAAAGCCAGATTTTCATCCTTTCATCAGTATCTCTTACACATTATACTATAGCTCTGCCATGATAGTTTAAAATAATCAATATATCCCTAATACACAGAAATATGCATTAAAATTTATAACTATATTAACCATAAATATCTATCAAGCTACCTCTTCCTTGTGTGAAAGAGGGTGTATTGAGCAGGGTTATTGGTCATTGTTCATTCTTGGATCAGCACAGCAGGAACAGTTGCACTGAGGGAAACACAGCGAAGGGAAAGTCTAGGCATGCTGGCTCCAAGTGAGCTGCTCGATACTGTTGTAGTCACCAGACGTCTCTCGCCCAGAAAAAAGGCAGGGTTTTATTTATTTATTTATTTATTATGGCATTTCAGGGATTTCTGTGAAAAACTAAAATGTTCCCACAGATGTGTGTCCCTTCAGCCATCTGAGAGTTGATCATATATTTCTTGAAAGAAATAAATAATAACTAAAGATGGATGTGTATATGCATCAGCCTCACAGAGCAAAGGAAATGATTGATGTAAATGCTACATCCAAGTGCTCACATGCCGGATAAAACACTAAAAAAAAAAAAAATGCAAATACCGTATGTCAGCCAGTCGGTTATATCTACTGCTAAGATATTGCCATTTATAACTGACATCTAATCATGTATCATTGTAAAAATGTCACTTAGTCGATGCACACTCAGAATTTAAAAAGAATGAGAGGAGCTCATTTAACTGCTTATCATCTGATCACACATTTTTCTTTTGTATTCAAACCCTTTTTACATTTATGACACTCTTTGCCATTGCCACCTGCACAACTGTATCCAAAATATTCCTGCCACACCCACATGCACTAACACTGTGAACACTGTTAAGGATTTGCATTACAATCACAAAAGCAGAATGTGTGTTTGTGTGCTAAACTCCTGTCAAATCCTAACTCTATCATGGTTTAATCATTTATCTATAATTTAACTCTATTAATTCTTTAAATGCCTCTCTTATTATTCAACTTTGACCATAATCTTGCACCATCACCCATTATGTGTGTGTGTGTGTGTGTGTGTGTGTGTGTGTGTGTGTGTATATATATACACACACATACACGTCACTCTACTGACAGCTCCGGATTTCCAAGTATATCTTTCTGTCATAAAACTAATAGCAGACTCAAGGACCCAATCAGCTCTCCAGCTGGACAGAGCTCTTATTATTTACTACTCTATGTAAGATTGCTCCGAATGTGTGACCCTGAATTAGATCAGACTGACAGCCAAACACACACTTCCTCAGTCAAAGTTCTGCTCCTTACTGATGAACCACAGGCACTACTTTACAAATTCTGCTGAAGACAAACAGCTCCAAGGCTGAGATTAAACAGACATGCATATATACTATTCACTTTATACTCACTTCCATTTCCATAATTAATGATAAACAAATATATTCAGTCAAATTTATCCCATGCCATTAAGTTGGAAACTTAAGTCCAACAGTTATGTCAATATTTATGTGGAGAACGTTATGTACATTCAGAGATATGTATATTCTGTTCCTTAACATGTTCTGTACTAAAGTGACAGATAGGAAAGGTGTGTGAACACAGTTTCAGTAATCCAAGAGCTCAGAGGAAACTGAACTGAATGACTGTTTAATAAATTCAAAATCCTCCAGCACTAAGGACAAAGTTTTTTGGAAAGTATCTCTCAAACACTGCATGATAAATGATAATTATACATTGTCAATGTTCTTTCCAAACCACACATAGAATATAAGTACCAGTTATGATTAAAAATGAATATATATATTTTGTGCCTTCAAGTATTGTTTCTTTGTTCTTTATAGCACTTGGTTTAAATCTACCTTTCCAATGACCTGTCTGGCCTTGGTCCTTAAACAGTGTGTAGGAAGAGAAAAGGGAAAGAGTCTATTTATAGCCTGCCAGTGGCTGTTGTGTGAACATCCACATATACCTGCCCTTAATAAGATCCCAGCTGGGTTTCTCAGCAACACCATACAGCGAGCCTGCATACTGTCAGCAGTGACAGGGTACTGCGAAAATCAAGAAACTACACACACCTATTGCAGCAGTGGAGCAGCTATTTATAGCAGCCACACACACACACACACAAACAAATTCAAATAATATATATTGTATCTGTAACATCTAGAATACACAATGCATTTTACTGCAGCAGGTAGGAATTACCGATACAGTGCTGTGAAAAAGTACTTGCTGATTTCTTCTGTTTTTGTGTCTCTCATACTCTAATCTCATACTAAATAGTTTTAGATCTTCAAATGAAATACAACATAAAAGAAAATCAACATGAGTAAACACACATTACAGTATTTATTTATTTATTTGTTGAAGAAAATAATAATAATAATAAAAAAAAGTAATCCAACAAATCTCTCCTCAAAATCTGGTTGTGCCACCTTTAACAGCAATAACTGCAATCAAATGCTTCCAATAACTGGAGATCAGTCTTTTACGTACTTCTAGGACTAGGACTTACTCCTATGCTTTGGAGCATTGTCTTGCTGTATAATCCAGTTACGCTTGAGTTTCAACTTACGGACTGAAGTCCGGACATTCTCCTTTAGGATTTTCCCCAATTATTGCAAGTTGCCCAGACCCTGAAGCAGCAAAGCATCCCCACACAATCACACTTCCACGACCATGCTTGACCGTATGATGTTCTTATTGTGGAAATTCTGTTTGGTTTATGCCAGGTGTAACGGGACTCCCGATAATGGCTCTCACTGTGGTCCTTGGGAGTACCAGAGCCTTTGAAATAGCTCTGTAACCCTTTCCAGACCTTTTAACCAACTTCATGCTTTTGGAAAAGTTCTATTTAAATATTTTGATTGAACAGGGTTTCATAGAATTGGGAATTAGTAACTATGGGGGCAAATACATTTTCACACAGGCCCAGATGGTATTGGATAACTTTTATGCTTCAATAAATAACATCATTTAAAAACTGTATTTTGTCTTTACTCAGGTTGCTTTTGTTTTATCTTCATTTGATTTATTTTTCATTTCTGAAACAGTTTAGTACGAGATATACACAAAAACAGAAGAAACCATGCGGGCAAATATTTTTTTCACAGCACTGTACATCATGTTCTCTGGGTTTGTTTGCAAAAGATGAATGCTTGCAAATTAGTCCCTGAATAATAAATGCCTTGTTGTGTACACAAATGGAGCACAATGCAAAACCAAAACCCATTTAGAAAAATCTAGGGGCCTCGATGTAAATCATTTTCATTTCATGTTCCTCAACTACACTGCAATGTTGTATGCAATGTTTCAGCAGATAAATGCCAGTCTGGAACTAATACTTCAGTGATCAATAGGAACTATGTAAGGAATAAAATACAATAGGTGTGCTTCAACAACAACTGACTATTTTCCAGTAACAGCATGTCCCAAAGGGGAATATTCCACTTCTACCACAGCAATTTGCCAACAGGTACAATATTTTTATGTATTAACTAACAATGCGCTATACTTTTTAACTATTTATGGATTTAATGTTTATTAAATGTTTTAATTTAATGTTGAAAAACAAGTTAGTTCCTGATGTCATTTACATTATAGCAGAAAACTTATTGACAGTTACAAAGTGCTGACATTCAGGACTCCTTCAATTGTTGTTAAATAAATGTCTTCTTACAAGAAAGCTTCACCATATACAGTACTGTGCAAAAGTCTTGGGCACATGCAAAGAAATGCTGTAGAGCAAAGATGCCTTAAAAAAGAATGAAATTAAATGTTTCTACATTAAAAAAAAATATATACAAAAAAAGCAGTAAACCGTAATAAATGAAAGAAAGGCAATATTTGCTGTGATGACCATTTGCATTAAAAAATGTAAAAATTGTAGTTTCAGGTAGAATTATTGTATATGACAGTTCTTCTGGTGAATTTGACTGTCACACTTATTTTTGCAACGAAACCCAGCAGCCCTCGTTATATTTTTTGTCTGAAAAGTGTCTCTTCACTTAATATGCTGCTTTCTTTACTGACATATGAACATTTTTTGTAACATTTAATTTTGAGCTGGAAAACTAATCTTTAAAAATCTAAAATGTTTTTGTACTGACTCGATAATGTACAAGTCATAATATAAAAATTTTATACAAAGTTTTAACTAAAAAAATTTAAATAAAAAAATAAGGTGCCTAAAAACTAGGCAAATTGCATTGGAAATTTTGAAAAAAGCCACAGCAAAATAAAGCATTTATTTTGGCTGCAACAATTAAACGCATTTATTTTTTTAGATTAGATTATTTGGATCGTCTGCCATACAGTACAAATCCCTGTCAATGTTGCTACTAATCAAACTACAATGCACTTGAATGAGTGCAATAATATAAACCTAAATCTAATGGAGCTAGGGGTTGTATGAGCAAAAGTCACTGCACCTAAATGTAGTGAACTTTATAGTAAATCCTCAGGATTGTGATGTAGGACTGTACATGAATTCTTCTCAGACAAGGACAACTGGACACAGTCACACTGAGTCATCACTGAGGCTTAACACACACACACACACATGACTAACAGAATGCATAGTTTGCTCATCAGGACATGGTTTGACAACTGGGTGTACACACACAAACAAAGACAACCTTGCGTGGAGTTGCACACATTAACACCCTGTCTGTTAACCCTCCTGAGCCTCCATGCACAGGAAAAAGATGAAAGTTCACAGGTGTCCTTCTACGGACAAGGCCAGAAAGCTTTTTCTATGAATCACCAAGGCTCATCAACATGTGTCACTGAGCATGGAAGATAAGATTGCATGGCATATCTTGTTCTTCAATGAGAGATTAGAAATGTGTTACTCACACCACAGATCAGGACTTAAACAGGACACTTTGAGGCAAAGGACAAGGGTACAATGAAATATGACCACATACCTACCTGATCAATTGGTGAAGCATGACCATCCTTGACCATCATGTTCAACATTGTAATTCATAATTTCATTCACCGTTCGCCTTTTTTCTTTTTTTTCAGGGGATTTTGGTGACGGGTAGAAAGCCTGCCTACCCAGACAGCCTGCCAGGAAGTACACTTTGAAAGTGACAGGAAGATGTTACAGAACTAATAATGCCAGGTGGCCACATTGAAATGCCATTATTCAGCTTACAGCATGCTAATCAAGGAATAATGTGCAGTCTGCACATCAGGACACCAGTGTGTCACTGTGCTTTTGCATGCCATAGCTTCTTCTTCATCCCAACACAGCTATGAGATGTATGAGGTGAGGGAGTGGGGTACACTTTCTGTGCCTTGCAGGGAAAAGAAAAAAAGTCAGGCAGTTGTAGTGAGCTGCTATTCATTTTAGAGAGCTGCCATTTGAGGGTTGCACTTTAATGGAGTATAAGAGGCTGCACAGAGCAGTTTAATTGTTTGATTGATTGGTCACACTACCAAGCGTATTTCTGAGCCCTGTCCCTGCCGATCAATGAATCAGTGAGCGCCTAGCGAAACATATCAGCTTACCAGCGGCAAAATTCAATTAAAGTCGGACTCTCCTGTCCCTGGCTGGGACTCTATTACACAACCTTAGTATGAGAACCCCTCCTCCACTCAACCCCCTATAGCTACATAGTGTACAGTTACATCGCATTCAGCACCAACCTACACACATGCACACACACCTAAGGTACACAGTATATTGGCCACAAATCGAGTTAGTCTCCTAATCTGTCATTTAAACAAATTATCCTGGGCCATGCTGCATCAGCAGCTCAGAGAAAGAGAGAGAGAGAGAGAGAGAGAGAGAGAGAGAGAGAGAGAGAGAGAGAGAGAGAGAGAGAGAGAAGAGGAGATGTTAATAGAGACACAAGAAAGGCTGATGATTTGGCAGGGTGTGTGTGTGTGTATGTCTGAGAGAGAGAGAGAGAGGGAGAGAGAGAGGGAGGGAGAGAGAGAGAGAGAGAGAGAGGGAGAGACAGGCAAAGAGAGAGTGAGAGACAGAGCCATTGTTGAGGGAGCTGACAGCTTAGGTGAGCTGATGAAGTGCCAGTAGTCTCACTTCTCATCAGGTTTCTTAAATTGAAAACATGAAAAGGAACAAAACCACAAAGCAGTAATCAATGATCCTTCCTGGTATCTCATGGTCACTACACAACACTGGCCATGAAAAGAAAGGAGACTGAATAAAAAGAGAAAAAAAATGACTGCCTATACCCTATTGCAGTAGACAGATATAGCTCCAGCTAATTAAGTTAAAAGGGCAAATCCAAATGGAAGATAAGAATCTCACTGGATCATGGCTCAGAGATTCACCTGATGTTCTAGCAGGTGATGGAGTCCATATAAACCAATAAAAATGTCCAGTTTAGCAGTCTTATTTGACAGAAACCGCTGTCTAATAGCAGTTTTTAAATTCATAAATTTTTTTCCATCTATTCTGCTGACCTTGGGTGAAGGGCTTCACAACTGAATCTGAAGAATAGCTCCCTTGAACAACATGAAGACACTCTTGCACTGGAAAACACGTAGTTGTTGTTGTTTTTAACCATGCTAATCGTTCTTAATGTAGATCAAAAGAATTCACGAAGTCTGAGAAATCAAGCTGATGAAAAGAATTATGAACCCATAAATACACTCAAGCTCCTTAGAGTACCCATCTAACACACACATGAACTATTCCATTCATGATTCTCAGCAGACAATTTGGAATACATATTACCAACTGAGGACGAATGGGGGATAGGTTTTCCACATCTACTCAGCATGAAGCTAATCATGAGAAACTGGGAGCTACACAGAAAATGAAAGCTTCTTTGTTACGTTCAAGTCCTGATGAAATCAACTGGGTAGAAACTTTCTTTCAAAGATCATGATGTCCTCAATTTTCTCAATTGTGTACATGCTGTAAGGTCAATGCTGATGGAAATAAAATCTTCTTGTTCATTTGTCTAAAGCATTTAGACTGATTATTGTAAGCTTTCTTCTCTGAGGACAAATGTAAAATGAGAGAAATGGTGCAGAAAAGATTCACTATTGACTTTAAAATCATCCAATTAGTAGACCAGTGAAGGTAACTTATAGGAATGAGGTGTTGATGAGCCAAACATTAAAATGGGTCAATAATTGGAACCGAGTCAAGAAGTTAGTGAACCCTGTGTAACTACAGCTGTGTGTCTTTGTCTCACTTGCTGTATCTGTTTTCCTTCTAGTATTATTCAGGTCTGAAGGCTTTTCCATTTGTCCTGCGCTATTCTAATTGCCTATGCCAGGAATAGAAACAAGAGCTTCCTACATTTGAGACATGATTAAATGTAATTAATTAATTTGACACCACTATATTAATTATATTTCCTATGTTAAAATGATTTTAATTCCTTTGAAAAGACAAAATGCCAAGTAAAAACCAAGGCCTATAGGCAGGAATTCATCTTCCCATAAATCTTTCACAACAGCAACTGTATTTGAAGGTTAGCTCCATTTATACATTGGCAAAAAAAATTATTAAATGGGGGTGTAATTGTAAATGTAGAGACTGGAAATCTCCAACTTTGATGCTTGGAGAAATGTTTTCCTCTCTAACCATCCTCCTCACTGTGTATCAGGACAAAAATACACTTGCATCTACTTCCAGAGATGTTCATCACTGCTCTGGTTGGTAATTATTGCACTAGTAGCGGATATCTGCATTTTCATGTGTGTAGCTATTTGTCTAAATCTGATTTAAGAATACCAACTATAAGGTAATTTTTGCCTTTGTCATCATTTGTCCCACTGAGAGAGGAAGTCATTGATGACAGATTAAGAATTATTAAACACTTAGGTGGACTTCAAATAAAATATTAAAAACATGATTTATTTGCATTTCAATCAAAACTATTAATTGTTTCCCCCCTCATTATCATTTTTGACAAGGGTGTAAATTTTTCTACTATTTACCATTTTTAAAATGTCCTTTACACACAATGGCTTAGCATACGCACACGGGTGCTGATTTTTGAAATGTCATTTTTATAGCCATGCTAAAATCAAGAGAGTTGTGACAATGTGTGGTGTCAACATATACCCCTTGAATAGTGTGACTTGAACCAGCAGTTGTCACAGTACCAGGATAAGCTTCCATACAAGTGGAAAGACTAGAATGTTGGAAATTTCAGCTGGGCACTTTGAATATATCTAATCAATAAAAATCAAACAAAACCAAAAAACAATAGATTGGTGTGACTCTGTTCATCTCTGTTCAGATAACTCCGAACTCACATATCTTAACTTTATTAGATAAACTTGCATGTTTAAGATATCGACCTTCATTATCAAATAAGCTAATGCCTTAAATTCACCAAACATGCTCGGTTTCATTCAGTGTGGTAGGAATGAGCATGAAATGTTGCAAGTGCCAATTATCCTTATCTGCTTTGTCAATCATTAGATGGCCCAATTTTAAACAATAATAACACTACATCCTATCAGTTCAACTTATTTCCCAGAACTATTAATTTACTCAGCACCCAGTGTTCACTCCTCTCACCATTACACCACCTCATATTACTCTGGAACGCTCCACAATGGACATCAGCCATCTACACATTCTGGAAATGTGTGGAATCCACCATTATCTTCCAAGTGCAATTCAACATTTCTAAGTGCAATCATGTGAATAAATAGATGTATTTGTGTGTATAAATCAAATCTGTAGATACAAGATACTTGAATAATAGTCAAGACAATACACACAATTGGGCGTGAATACAGAAATGAATTCCTGGATGCCAATCAAACATCATCACATCTACATGCTCTTTTACCATCTGTTCTTTCATTAGTTACTGAAAGTCATTTAACAAAAGCCCTTATATGATGCAAATCTTAACAATCACTGCATTAGTGCACTAGTCAGATGAAGTAAATGAGCCAAGTCTGCCTGTGGTTATTTAAAACGTGTCTGCCTGAACTAATCAGACTCTTCTCTCATCTGTTCCTCGCGCTGTCATCCCTCGCTCTTTATGTCTCGTATTACAGTCCATCACAATGGCTCAGTTCTCATTCTCCTATTCCCTGCTGACTGGCACACAGAGGAAGTGGGATAGGATATCAAGAGACTGTCTGGCGTTAAATATGTGCCCTCTCAGCCATGTGTGCATGCACACAATCCATGATACAGCTTCAGCAGTTAAGCCAAAGCACCGCATAGTTCATATTTCTACTGCATTCAGAACAGAAAGGAGCATGTATCATGGCTGACCCTGTGCTCTGTCCCCAGCTTCCTAACATGCTGGGATATGCAAGAAAATTAATTTCACTGTGCTGTACATGTGACTCATAAAGACTCATTATCATTATGATCTGCCCGTTTACCTGAGAGCATATTCTGAAAAATAATTATGCTTTAAATGGACTCCAATGCTGAAGCACAGAGGCTGTGAAGAGCTCTTAGTGTGGCAGGGATCAAAGAGAGGCCTTGTATGTAACACAGCATGAGTTCACACTCTCTCTCTCTCTCTCTCTCTCACACACACACACACACACACATGAAAATTTGTTCAGGTCCAGCCTAAATTTACACTGGATATGGTTTAAGAAGAATCTAAAGTAGATCTGCATTGCAGTGGCCCCTCATTTGCAGACCAGTGCCAGCTCAGTGCAGCTACTGCAGATTTACTTGCACTAACGCACGCAAGCAGAGAGACCTGACCTGGGTGTCGGAAAGAGATAGATAAAGAGAGGGAGGGGGAGAGAGAGAGAGATATCTCCCTCCACCATGCCAGCTCCATAGAGTGGTCTGTGCATCATGACTCATCCAAGAAGTTGGGGAACACCAAACCTCCGTTTAATAAAGACAAGCAACTTTCAGTTCAAAAATGAGATGTAAAAACTGCAGGAATGGTGAACACACAGAGGAGTGCTTCATCAATTTTCTTGAAAATAAATCAGACTCAACCAGAGAGCCGAATAAAAATAAATAAAAAAACTCTGTATTCTTCCTCAAGAGTAAATCCACGGGGGACTATGACAAATTAAGCATTAATGTATGTTGAACTGAAAAGAAGAAGACTAAATTAGTGCGAGATTTGAAAGACGCTGATGTCGTTAAGTGATGTAGAAGGAAAAAGGTGTGCTTGAGGAGAAACTGTAGGTGGAGGTGGGGTTTGGGGGGTGGAAAAATGATACTAGCAGAGCTAAAGCAGACAGCTCAGCTCGTTTCTGCACCCCGTGAACAATTCCACACTGGCATCCAGAGCCACTGCCAGCTGCTACAAGGTACAGCCAAAACTCCAACATGCCTTGCTTGAGTGCTACTGCCCTACGGTGGTGGACTGCGGAAGTGCAAGAGAAAGCAAGACATTAAAAGAAAGGTACTGCAGCACTTAACATGGGTACCACTATTATAAAAATCTTACAGAAGTAAAATATAACTTCAATAAGAAAAATGTTATGTTACTCAAACACACACACACACACACACACAAATAAAATTGTGCACACAGGGCATTAATGATTATGTAATCTTATAGTCCAAGGTCAAAAGAATGCATCCTGGATGTTTGAGAGGTGCAGAGCAGGGTTGGGCTTGATCAATGTGATCAATCGTGTTTAAGGACCAAAGGAGTACTGCAGTAAGGCTACACTACTGCTGATACACAGACATCTTCTGCAGGGCGTCACCCACAGGCAGTAATCCATCTGCTCCTCACGCACACCATCATCATGTGTTACTGAAGCTAAATAAATCTTAGGAAATCTCTTTTCTCTCAATTGTTTTTTTTAAATCATGTTGGTTGTTTTCCTATTCCTCTCATCATGTAGGCAATTGGCTGCCATAAAGAGATAAATATATCACTACATGCACACACCACACCTACTAGGACTACTATAACCTGACACAGTGGTCACAATCCTCATCTACATGGGGTAGTGCTGTCACTCATGCTCATCGGATTTGCTCCTGGACAGGCTGTTGCTGTAAAAGGCTTGGGGGGAAAAAAGTGCCCTGAAAATTAAAGAGAACCTGAATGAGCAAAGCACTAAATATATTAACAATCTCTCATGCACTAACTCAAAAGGGAATCTCACAATCCTATGTGATTTGACACTAAGATGCTATGATACAATTATAAATTGTTATTCTATGCATCTCTCTTTTTTACTCTGGCCTTGATTATAATGTTTCAGTATGGTTACGTGCTGATATTAAAACATAGTGTTTTCACTTTTCCATCTTGAAAACCACCAGGGCTTTCATGTGACTACATAAATATTTTGTAAAATATTTTGTAATTATCTTGAATGATATGTGATATGGCCATCTAAGCAGTTCATTTCCAAGAGGAATTGACTGTAGGTGTTCTTTTCTGTGGCTGAATCTCAAATGATGTTATATTGTGATTCTAAAATGACATTATGTTATACACTAGGTACTATTTTGTCTTATGTGACACACCACATTAAATGGTAATGTTCACTATGTCTTTGGTGGCATAAAATGATTCATATTCATTCATATTTAATGCATTTCAATACTAAAGCTTTTAAGTAATTTCAATTTAACAGCCCTAGCTTTTTATTGTTCATCTGGAATGCTTGGTTTCCATTTTTCAATGAAAAACACTTATGCATAACCCTGTCTAAAAGCTGAGGTTGAATTACTCTGATACATAAATACATTTCAGTTAAACATACCCCCCCAACAAAATTTATGTATAATAAACAAAGCACCCAAGAAAAATGCTAGAAATCTTAATCAGCACCTCCATTCTTTGGCCAGAGATGAATGCAAACACAGGTTTGCTTCCTCTTTCATCCATCAGCCAGCAGGGTGGTGTATTGAGGGCTGAGCCAGGACATCATTACAGCCAGAGCCACAGATCCACAGGCCTCCTTCTATGTGACAGTACTAATACATCCATTTACTTGCTCCAGTTATTCTGGTCCAGGTCAAGGCCATGACCCAGCTATGAAAAAACACTTCTGCAGCTTCAAGATTAGGTCTTCATCAAGCTCAAGATGGACAGCAGTGCCCTATCTACCTTTCAGCCACGAAGACGCCATGGTTATGAACCTGTGCCTAAAATGAGTTCTATGCAGACTGAATAAGTGTGACGCTCCAGTTTCAAGCAATCTGTTCTTCCTCAGCCATAGCAAATACACATGCCCTCATTCCTAAACCTGAAAGAAGTGGAAAGGTGTGTAGAAAGAAATAGAGAAGTAGAAATGGAGGTAGAGTGAAAGCAGGACAGAGACTAAAACAGAATGCAGGTGGGTTTTGTATTCATTTAGGATAACCTAATTGCACCTTTACGGTTTGGGAGCATGATATCACTCTATAGTGACTTCAGGGAATTCCACCATATTGGATAATGACAGTATTAAATATTATTATATGAATTTGTGAAGAAATCATACCTGGATTATTAAAGTATTAAGTTATATAAGTTACCATCTCTTAAAACACTATTTACTTTCTTTACACATCATCATGCTGACATTTTACTTTTACCAAGTGGAGACAAAATGAGGGAAGCAAGGTTTCTAAAAGACATCAGCAATACTGAGTGGTTTCAGCAATAGGACTTACTGTACCATCTCAAAGAGCTACCTCAGACTTATCTAAGCTACCTGTAAAACAAATACATTTAGCCAGCCAATAAACAATACACAAACTACTAATTGTAATAGGAGGCATCAAAAGATGACCCCAGAAAAAAAATGAAAAGCTTATTAGGTTAACAACCTTCTGCAATTTGCATATTTTCCGCATTCTTTTTTTTTTTTATGTCCTGACTGGTTCTGAGAAAATTGAGGCACACAGGATAACTAAACCTTCCATATAGTAACACCAGGCCAAACATAAAGACACAGCTCACACTTTAATCCTTGCATGACTGATTATTTTCATTTAAAATGAGGCTATATATGGTGCAATAAGAGTAGTGGGTATAAAACCCAACTCAAGTTATTTTTTTGCTATCTAGGATTATTATTATTATTATTATTATTATTATCATCATTATTGTTCTTCTTCTTACTATTATAACACAAATCTGCATCCTATTTATTAGATGCAAAGGCATTCAGCTGGTGTGTGCAACAATAAGGAAGCTTGATAGATATTGACTGATTATTTCAGTGTAGCTGACATTGCTCTCCATGGGAAGCCAAAGGCAATGAGGAGGATCCAGCGCCAGATTTAGAGCCAGCAGCTGCTCAGCCTTGCACCGCCCCATGCATCTGCCAAGTCACCCTGGGCATAGCTCGGAGGTGACTCCATGCACCAACTATGCCACCATTTATCCACCCACACACACACATCTTGCGTAACTGTGTGGGATATTTTCAAACTTCCTGTGAGCTGCTTTAGCTAAACACTACTAAGTATCCCTAACAAAATCTCAGAAAACAAAAAGGTTATGTATAAAGCCTTTAGTTTTGTTCTCTCAAATAAAGTGTGTTGTTAAGAAAAGAAAAGAAAAAAAAGCTTATTGGAGGTTATCTATGGAGGTCGTCCAAAAGTCCTCTACAATGTCAAAATTGTTATGCATCACTATGGGCACATGTGGTTCCTACAATATGCTAACACCTCTATTTTGGTAGCATGCTAGAAAAGGACTGATATTTGGAATTAACACAGCATACCTGAATATACACACAAACACAACACACCAATCACCAATCCTGTGCATTCCTGAATTTTCTTGCAGATCAGAATAATGTGTGCAAGGATACAGTAATTTAAGGAGGAAACTAAGAAAACATGTATAAAACAACTGCCATATTCCAATGCACTAAACTATTCATCATCCTGCCAGGCAATGTAAAGGAGGAGCAGAAAGCATAAGCTGGATTAATCACCTTTGTGGAAAGCGCTGCTGCAGTGCTTGATGAGAACTACGGCACAGTTAACGGGAGGACGATCTCCTGCCCTACCAGTCTCACATGCAGAGGTGTTACCTGTAATCACAGATGTGTGGAAATAGCATGTGAAAGCGAGAGAAGGGGAGAGAGTGAGTGTAGTGCGCTGTTTCTCTAGTCCCTGTGGACTCCTCTGCTGAAGGTGACACGTTTCTGCACGCGTCATATTTATACACATTCTGCTGTAGGAGGTGAAAATAAAGATGCACAGTACATTCAAATCTTCTATTCCAAAGCCATACATGTCTGATCAAATATATACATACAATGTAGGTGCATCTCAAAAAAATTGAATATTGTGGAAAAGTTCTTTTTTTTTTTACATAATTGACTTCAAAAAGTGAAACTTTCATATATTCTAGGTTCAATACACAAAGTGAAATATTTCAAGCCTTTTTTTGCTTTAATCTTGATTACAGCTTACAGCTCAAGGAAATAAAAAATTCAGTATCTCAAAATACTAGAATAAAGAATTTATAATACAGAAATGTCGAACTCTAATCAGCTAATTAACTCGGAACACGTGCAGAGGTTTCCTGAGCCTTTAATCTCTCTGTCTGGTTCAGAACACACAACCACAATCATGGGGAAGATGAAAGTAAATTTTGCATTTCATTTCGAAATCAAGGTCCCAGAGTCTGGAGGAAGAGTGGAGAGGCACAGAATCCAGTGTTGCTTGAGGTCCAGTGTGAAGTTTCCACAGTCAGTGATGATTTCCATGTCATCTTCTGGTGTTGGTCCACTGTGTTTTCTCAAGTCGAGTCAATGCAGCGTCTACCAGGAGATTTTAGAGAACTTCATGCTTCAATCTGCTGACAGGCTTTATGGAGATGCTGATTTCCTTTTCCAGCAGGACTTAGCACCTGCCCACAGTGCCAAAACTAGTAACTGGTTTGCTGACCATGGTATTTCTGTGCATGATTGGCCAGCCAACTCCCCTGACCTGAACCCCATCGAGAATGTATGAGACACCAGACCCAATGATACAAAAAGCAACTGCTATCAAAGCAACCTGGGCTTCCATAACACCTCAGCAGTGCCACAGGCTGATTGCCTCCATGCCACGCCGCATTGATGCAGTAATTCATGCAAAAGGATTAAAGCCCTGGCCACGTATTGAGTGCATAAATTAACATACTTTTCAGAAGGTTGACATTTCTGTATGATAAATTCTTTATTCGAATATTTTAAGATATCAAGATAAAAAAAAAAGTCTTGAAATATTTCACTTTATGTGTAATGAATCTAGAATATATGATAGTTCCACGTTTTGAATTAAATAACGGGGAAAAAATTTTTTTCCACGATATTAAAATTCTTTGAGATGCACCTGTATATTTAAAAGTATTTATACGCAGCAATGACTTAAATATGTTAATCACATAAGCCGATATAACAGCATGTAGCATCACCTCTCCTACAGAACTCAGCTTGCACGGCTCAAAGGTAAATAAATAAATAAATAAATAAATAAATAAATAAATAAATAGAAAATTATTTTAAATAATGTTGCAGCATTAGAGCACTGTGACAAACATCTGTAAGAAATTCATGTTTTGCCTAAAACAATCATTTGCTGAAATTGATCATTCTGCTTTGCTGTTTAAATAGACTGCAGGCCCAGCTAATCCCCGGACTCATTTCCGAAAAGGAACTGAAACTCTAGACCTCTGGCTCCTTCTAGTGGCAGTCTTTAGACTCAACACAGCAGTGTTTTGGACCACACCTAGTCCATAATCCCTGGAAGCAATGACCTGTAAATACAACTACATTCACACACTACAGTAATTGTCCTAAATCTCTACATACTCTACTACTCATTGGGGAGATTATAACGAGAAAAAAGAAAAATGGGGAGAGGGAGAGTTAGTGCCTTGCTAGAGGATGAGATATGATCTAACACAGTCATGCCTGAGGTATTTTATGAGGCACTTAGTTACCCAGCTGAGGTGCTGCAGCTAGAGCATAGATTTCACTATTATTACCACACACACTTCACCACTCACAGTTGTCAAACCAACGATGCCATTAATTATTACATTAAACTGCTATTAGAGTGAGAGAAACCACAGACTTGATAAAGACGCACTGCCGAGAAGTCATTTAGGCACAGCCACGTCTGCCAGAACACAGGCATTTTCAATCACTGCACTGCACGAAACTCATACTTTCAAAGGCAATAACAAACTCAAACCATGTTTGATATTTTTTAATTGATATTCAACAGAAAACCAACTTTAAAATATTAGTAAATACTAAAACTAAACATTCTATAAGATTACCCTTATGAAAGCATGAACAAAAGGGAAGAAGTTCATTTCAATGCAGTATAAAGCAAATGAATTTATTGAAAAATAATTGATATGAAATAAAAAGCACAAGTGTTAGTGAGATAATTTATCATCAGTAAGGCGTCCACAGAGCACACCCCGGCACTCAGACAAATTTTGCCACCGCTGTATATTACTAGCATTACTCCTGCTAGGAATCAAACAGCAGAGTGTGACATTAATGGGCATTTAGTTACTTTCAATATTTTTTTCTGTGAAAAATTACTTTTAAATAATAAATATTTTTTTCAAACCACAGCATTGTATTAAATGTAAATTTTCCCAAAATAAAAGTACATTTGTTATTATTGAAATCTGAGATTAAACTTTGCCCATAGTCATTCAGTCAAAAAAGTCAGTTTTTAGTTCCAATAGTAACTATAGGAAAAATATGGACTTATTATTTTGACAGTGACCGACTTAGGCAACAGCTTTGCGATGAGAATCACATTCTTTCAGAGTCACATATAGCATACAACATTCATACTCTGTAGAAAATAAAATGGTATGGACCCACAAAACTGAATAATGTACAGCTCAATTTATTATTAGCATCATTTATTTTGTAACCATTACATTTTGAACCAGTTCCTATGACAGGTGCTATTCACTGGGACATTTAAAGCTAGAAATAGAAACAAGCTTAAGTAGGAAATAAAATTAATGGAATGGAAACCGGTTAAAAGAAAAGTGGAAGGATATAATGAAAAATACTACATATTTAGATGAAAACTATTCACAAAGTTTTATGCAGTTTGTGCAGTTCTGCAGGATTATAGCAGAACAGAAAGCATTAAGGCTGCAACTGAGTACATCATCATATAACAACAGATTTGGTAGAACTGGGTTCTGGACAGGGGAGTTATCTGGACTGTTAATCATACAGGGCTGAGTCCAGATTATTGTCCATTAAAAAACTTTTAAAAACATGCTTCTAAATAGACTGTTTGCATGCATTAATTTTCTGGCATGTGAGGGCTGATTGCCTTAAAAATGGGAAAACTGGACAAAAAGTTTCTATTGCACTGTTGGAAGTGGAATTCTAATACGGCCGTGAAGGCTGTCAGTAGACCCTGCTCCATATATTTCTACCGTACAAATTCTACATTGTGCCTTTAATGTTGTCTATGTTATTAGAATACATGTATTTACATTCAGTCAGTGCACGTAGTGTGCGTGGCCGAGCGGTGTGGCAAAAGATCAGCCAATTATTCTGTCTTGTATTAATTTACAAAACACCCCGGCTCATAGAACCGACTCGTTCGCAAACGACACATCACTATTTAGCTGCTACAGTGCCATGCAAAGTACATTAGCTGTCCTTATCCTCTGCTCATATCATGTTCATGTAACTTGGAACTCGTATAGACATTTACAACCTTGTTTTCCCACTTAGCATCAGAGTATGCTACTGTTGCAATTTCAACCCCTTTACTGATTAAAAATAAAATTAAAAAATATCATTAGCATATATCCATTTCCCCCCTAACTGACTCTGTGAGCTAGCATTTGGCAGAATTGAGTGCTGTCAGATAATAAGACACGAGTGTTTCCACATATTTTCCTGTAAGCCCTGTCTGATTGGTCTCGCCTCTGTTCACCAAAGATACAAAAGCACAACCCTGCCGTCTTCTTTGAAGTTCGGTTACGTAGTGACAAACTGAGTATTATTCTGGGCTAAAGAAAAAATCTCTGGGGCTGAAGCCCTGAATGCCCAATCCAGGTTACGCCTCTGGTTCTGGGTTACTCACATGAAGCAACAGTTCTTCAAAATGTAAAAGAAACACCCTATAATAGTAATAATATAATTGAAGCCCTTAACGAGAACACAGAGACATGGAGTAATCTGGGACAACACAACAACCACAGAGTAAACTGTAAATAGATGGTGGGACACACAGGCATATACATGCTTGGCTTACATTAAGAGGCACTGCAAATAAATCAAAATAATACAATTAGAAAGAAAAAACTAAATTCTGCATGAATCCCTGATTGCTTCAAACTTTGAACGTTATTTAAAGTACATTACATGGCGGGATGACATTTTGTGGGAGAAGTGACAAACCTGGAATGTCAGTTGTTTTTTTGGAGAGATATTTGCAGGGAACTTAATAAAATAAATGAGAAACCAGATTTTTTTTTTTTTTTTTACAGTTATGACACATGATGTGAACATATGCACTGAATCACATTCACTAATAATTTGATTTAGATATTTGTAAAACACCATATGAAAACAATACTACGTGATTTTAATTGGTATTAATGAGCTGATCACTTTGGGATAAATAATTGAATACACATTACATACATAAAACTTTACACATAAAGCATATGCTACAGAAAACAACCATGATTAAATTCATAAAAGAAATTAAAAATATATTTGACAAAGGCACTATTATTGGGACTAAATCAACAAGTTGTGCAGGATATCTAACATAACATGTCTGACCTTTTCACCTTCTTTACTGTCAGCACTTAAGGAAAGTAGCGTAAATATATAATTTAGTAAATCATCTCTCTCACCTATAAAGGTGTTTGACACTCAAAATTTGACTTAGATTGTGCAATTATAGTTTCTACATAGAGCTTTTAAACATTTATCCACAGTCATGAAACCCAGGGCTGAGTGTCTTCACAATTTTCATCCTCCAGCGCTGGAACCGGAGAACACTGCTGTACCGGACCATTAAAATAAACATGTGTATGTAATATTACTCTCAAATCTACCGTCCATTATATTTTTCAATAATAATAATAATAGTAATAAAAATAATAATAATGCAAATCAAAACAATAAATTGTACATTCACAGGGTGTAAAAACTAAAGTACTGCTAGCATGGTCAATTTAAAATAAGTATGCAGTATGAATCTGTAAAAGTGTGTCTGGAAATGAATTGTGTAAAAACATTGATAATATTTAAGAAAACATGAATAATCATGCATTTGGAAATGACGGCCAGCTAATATCACATGTGCATTCAAAACAGTTTACATTTTCATTAAAATAATTACCACTGTATAAACATAATTACTATTTGAAAGCCACAAAATATTGCTACCAATAAAACAGTTTGAGGTGCTCTTCGGTTCACAAACATGTTATACAAATTCTTAAAAACATCTCATCCAATTTGTTTTACACAATGATCAACTTGTAATTATGTAGTTTGAGCATGAACTAATCAAATGTTAACCTCAGTCCACTCATACAAGCAAATCATGTGACATCGTATACGGTTACAGAATACAGAAAGTCACTTACACCATTAAAAGCTCATTGGTAGTGGCAGTGCACCATGATTAGTATCTAACAACGTACTGCTGAACTAAACTAACTGGTACTGTGTCCACTTAATATTGTACAACTGTTGTAAAGTAGAAGATCATCAATGGCAACTGTGAAGTTTAAGCATTTTTCCCCTCACAAGGAAATCATCTCAAAAGTTGAACATTTCTTACCTACCATTTGTATTTAATAATATATTCCCCTACATAAAAGCTTAAACTGGAATTTATACGTATTGCACTTTTGACATAGTGCTCAATTCAATCCTATTTAACTTAAATGCTGTCTATTTGTATGTGAATAACATTGTCTAAACCATTACAAAAGCCATATAGAGCACTTGATTGAGTTTTGCCCACAAAGTTCATTTAAAAGTAAGTTTAGATATGCAACTTCATACATTGCTAAGCATTAAATTCAGCTTGATAGCAAACTTCAAACTCTTATTACTTTATTTTCTATTTTCATGATCGAAATATATGAAATCTCTGACCAAAAATACAAACATTTTGTATAATGAAAAATGCAAACAATTGATTCTGCTATTGTTTCTTTATCACAGCATATATTAAAAATGTTTGGCTAAGGAAACGGTTAATAAGCAACTTTCAGCCCTCTTCAGACTACCTAGCACTCACTCATGATATGAAATGCATTGTGGGTTCAGAGATAAATAAGTCATACCCTTAGGCAATTGCTAATAAATGGTTTGTCTTCTGTACATCCAGTTTAATTGGCCCTAAATGTAACACAGTTTCCTGTTGCCTTCCGTAAAATAATCCTGCATCCAGGACCCCAATATTCTCTGCACCCCTTCCCCTCTGTGAAAGGAACCAGAAGAGAGACAATTGAAAACATAAAACGCCCTAGCTGCTTTTTCGTCACGCACAGTCAGTGGGCCAGACATCTTTTACCCCAGCTTGAACTCCTCTTCTGGAAACTTCAGGATATAATAATAATAATAATAATAATACATTTTAAAAAGCAAAAAAAAAAAAAAAAAAAAAAAAAAAACATTAAGTCATTAATAGCATTAAGTCATAATACTAGTGTTAAATATTTTTTGTTTAAAGAATAATATCTCAAATTCGACCACCCGGGTGTCGTTGGCAGAACACTCTGATTTGGCCCAGTTTAACATTTGTGCTTCATGGCCAACTGTAAAAGAGACAGAGAGAGGTATAGATGGGGAATAGGGAGAAGGGGAGAGAGAGAGAGAGGAATAATATGTTACTCAGAAAATCAGACTACAGGAGATATCTGTGAGTGATGAAGATGGAGCAGAGAGTTTCCAACCCACGCAAACTCAAACTGAATTACTTTTAATTGCCAAGTGATCACAGACTGTCCATCAGAACAGGGCAGAGCTCTCCAACAGGAAACATACAGTCAATAACACTAATGGCACATAAACATTGCTCATTTGGTTTTGCAGTGTTCTAGAGGTCTGCAATTTTCTACATACAGAACTTTCCAATAGCTCTGGAGATTACATTTCTATTGTGTCCCATTCATCTACGAGTTCATTAATCTCATTAATGAGAGTTCTAACAGGAGCAGTGGGAAGCTCATTACAGAAAGGGCACAAGCACCAATCTCATTCACAGCTGGATGGACTGCACTTGAAATGAGCTGGATGAGCTGCCATGCACACAATGAACAATCGGGGGCAGCAGAGACACACAACACACACACACACACACACACACACACACACACACCCCAATCAATAACTGCATCCAACTAGATATAATCTAAGCTAAGGGGACAAATCCTGAAAGGGAAATACTATAAGTGTAAAAGGCACTGCTTATTAATTATTATCCTATCTTATTATTAGAACCTTCACTAGCCTAATATGACTTATTAAGATGTTGTTTAATCAATTTCGTGAACTACAGTAACTAAAAAAAGTATCTTCTCAAACCTACTTGCACTAAAATAACCTAGATTAATTCACTTCACTTAAATCACAATGATATTTTATCAGTCCCATGACATTTGGCACTTGCACTTCTTCCTTCCAAAGACACTGTAACCAAATCAGTTAAAATATTTGCAAGGAAAAAAAATATGGCACCCAGACTAAGGGCACCCAAAGGAAAATTGATGGCAGCTAGAGCAAGAGAGGGTTTTATGGGTCTTCTTATAAAGCAATCTCCCTGCCCTTCAGCTTTACTTGACAGGATTCATTTGGGGGAACATTAGGTACACTGAAACATACACAATTCATTTACACCATTATTACACTAACATCCATTTCTCTTTTCTTATAAAACATGAATGTGATCAGATTTTTTACATTACTTGGGCTCCCATGTTGATGCAAGGATCAGATCTTTAAGCAGGTGTTTCAATAGCAGAAAAGCAGGTAAAAACTGATTATTTCTCAAAGAGGCCCAAGGGAGTGACAATGTTATTTGTCATAATAGATGAAACATACATTGACATCGTTAGAAGGAGGATGTTTAATCCCATTAGACATGCAAAACCAAATTAAGCTAATGTGTTTCACTGGTATGTAATTAGAATGGATAGGTACGCTTGAGTGAGAAAGATGTGCGGCATGGGAGGGCTTTAAAGGCAAACAGCCCTTTGGTGGGAGAATGTGGAATAAAAAGAAATGACCGCAGAAGAAACCATTTTTAATGGTCACTGTGAGTTTTGAACCTCCTATGCACTTATTCCTCAATCTCACGGAAAAAAAAAATCTTGGGACATATGAGGTTAAAGTTTAGACGTTGAAAACAGGATCATTATTTAGCAGTGTGAATGGAGAATATTTATATCTTCTGTATGACCATATGCTCATTAAAAGTGTAAAAAAGCAGTTGGAGCTTAGTCATGACCTTAGTTATTTTTTTTAAAGATGCAAGATAATGACAAGATCTCATTGTTAAGTTAGAGGAAGAGTGCGAGCATTGTACCTTATGTGCAGTATCAGCAAATTGATGAGCACTGTTCATCATGTCTCCAGTTTTCTCCTCGACACGGCCCAGTCTCTCTCCACGCTCGTTCAGTGCCTGACTGGCCTTCAGCACCGCACTACTCACACTGTCGGCTGCAGAGTGCAGGATGCTGTTACCTGTGCACATGAACACACAAAGCAGTAGGATAATGTAAAGAACAGAAAGTGAGATTACACAGCTAGTTCTGTTCAGACCCGCCCCCCACCTGTAATAGACCTGACTTGATAATTATTTATTTAACAGACAAAAGTAGAAGAATAAAGAGAAGGTATAAATCAGCTCTCTCTTCATATACAACTGTTTAAAACATACCGTGCTGAAGACTGCATCTCAACCAAGGTAAAAGTTTGTTTCAGCCCATAAGCAGTAGTAGCAGTACTTATTAGTCCCAGGATTATCAATCATTTTTCACATAGACATAGCTGCCTACAAAAAATCTCTGAGCTTTGAAAACTGCACAAAGGAGTGCAAAATTTCACTTCATTGTAAAAACAATAAAATTACAATTTGGCTCAGTGCCACATAAGAAGTTGTATAGTTCTTAGCTCTTTCCTCACTTCCTCCCCTTTCAGAGATTGAGCTGATAAAGGAAACCGGAGGATGTTTCTGCACCACATCAACAGGGCCGTAATGTTCAGGGGAGACCATGCTTTTCCTCTGACAAGCCCAACCCTGCAGATGTTCCCACTGACAAGCTATATAATTTGGGCTGCATCCAGACTGCCACTGCTGTTATACTAACAAAGTAGTCCATGGAAGGGATGGTCCTCCACATGCCTTCACTTCAGAACCATATATCCAGTGCATAATAAGCATAAGGGTGGGGTGTTTTTTTTTTTGTATAGATACTGTTGCAAAACACACCAAACACTCTCCCACGCCAGCAAAAAAAAAAAAAAAAAAGGTTTCTTCCTGGGTCAGTTTAAAACAAATGCTTCTTCTCAGAAGCAGAACAGATGCATTGAAACGTTCTGTGAGAACAATAGAGGAGACTTTGAAAACAAAAAGCCGCTTCAGATTAGTTCAGAGAACAATGTGTCGGAAGGCAGCAGATGGGACGGACCAGACAGCTGAAAATACAAAGGTTTCATTTGACCCGGGATGTGAGGTGGTGATTCAACACAAAACTTCTATGCATTGATTTAACATTTATTAAATGCATGTGTGACCTGACATTTAAATGAAATGCACAGACAGGCTGACAGATTGTTCGGCATTAAAGAACGTTTAAAAAAACAAAAACATTTTGCATATAAATCAATTATTCACAAACACTTAGAAGTAGATCAATGTGTGTGTCTTTACTGCAAAAAGAACACCTGACAACCTAATGGAGGAGAAACAGAGCCATCTTCACAGTGCTGTAACAAAAGGGGAGGTTTCAGCATCACCTTCAAACAAAGTTAACTTCAATAAAACAACCCACAGGTCTATACATATATAAACACATACTCCTGGGGGAAAAGGTGTGTCTTTAGTTTGTAGAATATCTTTCAGAAACTGTTGTAGTGCACAATGTGTGAACTCCCCCTCTATCTGGTGGCCGTTTGGTGGTCGCTCTCCACTTATTGCTGGATTGAGATGAACTAACACAGTGAGCAATGACTCAATACAGTCAATAATTTTATACATACAACATGCATCTAAATAAAGAACACATTTTAGAGTGTCAGCTTCTTAACAAAGCTGTTTTTCTTTTCCTATTCAACATTGTGTAATATTTTGGTATAGAAGCATGTCCAAATTCAGGTCAGATGCCCTTTTTATATACAGTCAGCTCCAACAATATTTGGACACTGACAAAGGTATACAGTTGCAATTAACCACCATTGCAAATCAGGTTTCTGTAAAAATTTACAGACTTTCAGTTGTTTGCAGTGAACAAATCAAACAAAAACAATTGAAATAGTTCAACACAATGAATGCTTCAAGTGGTTTCCCCAAATTCAACTGAAAATACAATGCAATAATATTCTTGGGTTTGCGTGCTGCAACTGAATTCTTCAAATCCAACCAGAGATTTTCTATGGGGTTCAAGTCAGGTGACTGTGATGGCCACTATAGAATCTTCCAGGAATTCTTCTGCAACCAAGCCTTGGTGGAATTTGAAGTATGCTTGGGATCATTGTTCTGTTGGAAGGTCCAATGATGCCCAAGCTTCAGCTTCCTCACAGACAGCATGACATTTTCGCCCAAGATTTCCTGATACTTCAATGAATATTTTGCCTTCCACACGTGGCAGGTTTCCAGTGCCAGAGGATGCAAAGCAGCCCCAGAGCATCACCGAGCCACCACCATGCCTGACTGTGGACAGAGTGTTCTTTCTTCATTCTTGAAGCCCTTGATTAGTTGCATCAGGTGTGCTAGAGACAACAAATATTTTGCATGTTTGTGCTGTTGTGAGTGACTCTATTCACGGGTATGAATAATTTTGAAACTGGAGAAGTCATTATAAGTTGCATTTTCAGTTGAATTTGGGGAAACCACTTGAAGCATTTGTTGTGTTGAACCATTTAAATTGTTTTTGTTTGATTTGTTCATTCCAAACTGATGAAAGTCTGTAAATTTTGATAAAAACCTGATTTGCAATGGCGGTTGAATAATTTTGATTGCAACTATAATTATTTTAGCTGTCTACCACGGTATACTTGAAATAAAATGAGTTGAAATTAAATAATGAATATTCCCCTCATTATTTAACTTACAAGTGAGCAGATAAAAGGTCTAGAAATGATTTCAAGTATGGTATTTGCATTGCTTGTGATGATACACAGTGTTTGGTTTTCACGGATGACGCACAAACATCTCATCCTTGGTCTCATCAATATGGGGGGGTGTGACTACATATTGAAATGTGTTGTTTTTTTGTGTGACCTAAGGTTTTTTGATGTTTTTAGACATTGATGAGGACCACACAATTGTTATGTAGGCACTGATAAATGTATCCATATGTATCCATTCCAAATGAACATGCGTGTTTGAAATCAGAGACTTATCTAACATTTTCTAATGCTAATACTGCTATTGTGCGCACTCACAAATATATGTTTCTTATGATTGCTCCAGCTGGATAATTTGACCTTTTTGCTATCCATCCCACAGAAAAAGGTTTTGCTGTGGGTGGAAATTTCAAGAAAAATTGGTTTCTACAGCTTTGATGTCAGTGTAGCGTGGGCATAAGACATACACTGCCATCCACTAATATTGGCACCCTTGGAAATATGAGCAAAAAAGGCTGTGAAAAAATGTCTATTGTTTAACCTTTTGTTCAATAAATTCACAAATATACTTTTGCTCTCATTGATATCAAACAATGGCAAACAGGTTTATCAAAATGCTTCATATATCTTTGTTAAATATAGGTGTGTAACAATTCTGTACACCAAATGAATTCATATCAAATATCAACAGATATTAAATGAAAAATTGACTGTCTCTGCCAGAAAGCTTAAAATGGTTGGATCTTCCAGCGGGTCAAGATCCAAAACATACATCAAAATCAACATAAAAATGGTTTATTAACCACAAAATCAAGGTCCTGCCATGGCCAATCCAGTCCCCTGACTTGAAACCCAAAGAAAACCTGTGGGGTGAACTGAAGAGAAGAGTTCACCAGTGTGTACCTTGAAATTTGAAGGATCTGGAGGGATTCTGTGTGGAGGAACGGTCTCAGATCCCTTGCCATGTATTCTCCAACCTCATTCAGCATTACAGGAGAAGACTCTGAGTTGTTATTTTTAACAAATATATATTTTTTTGATAACCCTGTGTTTGAAATTGTTTGATATCCATGAGTATTTTTGTGAATTTTTTTTTTTTACCAAAAGATTAAACAATAAAGACAATTTTTCACCGCCTTCTTTGCTCATATTTACCAAGGGTGCCAATATTAGTATCAAACATGAACCTTTTGACTTTAATAAACTAACAGTCAAGGTTTTCTGCTAACTATTCTTGAATAGACACGGAAAGGATTTTAGAGCAGAGTACAACAATCTAAGCAGTCATTTATGAAAGACGCTGCAAATGAACCTGGTAACAGCTCCTGACACAGCGAGTTTCAGAGATATTGACAAGGTGAATGCTGAGCAGACTGAAGCATGCTGAGAAGCAGGTTCATCGTGCAGAGATATGACTACAGTGCAGCACTAACACCAAGCTCCAGCCTGCCATAAAGGGAAAACAAAAAAACTCTGCAGTTACACAGATTACTCTTTAAATTCAGACATTAATTCTACATAATAATCTGACCCAAGTCTGCTGCTCAATAATCTCTACTATTTGTCCTAGCTTTTATGTTTTTATGTCTCTGGAAAAGTATGTTGTCATAGTTCAGGGACTTCAGATAAAAGAAGACCAAAGACTATTTGACTAACTGACTACTCAGACGTTGAAAACGAGCTCACTGCTGTTAGTAAAAGCAATGTTGTGATAAATTCTTACAGAACTAAAAAAAATATAAGCATCTTACAACTGCAGATGTCCAACTTAAATTCAATGTCAAATCTCAGAGTCTTTCTATTTGCTTACCTGCTTGAAGTAGGACACCTGGTCTGACATAACTGTCTTCCTCATTCTGTTCAAAATGATCTTGCAACGGTAAATGACTGAATTTACTGATTGCTCTTCTGCTACAGAAAACAACAAAGAAAAATGGCTTGGTGACTTGATGGTTTATTTGAATAATTTGATGTTAATCAAAGTTCACTCGCAGGAGTTAGCGTTGTGCATTCTCTTCCATTTTCAATCCAGTTAGTCTAATTTGGGCCACATTTACCAAATTATAGGGTTTCCCTTCTGTTGTTCATTTGCTTTCTTCTCCTTTTTAATGATCAATTCAGTGATATGAACAGAGACATTGAAACACTGACCAAAAAACCATCCTAAAACTTAAAGGTTTCAATCCCTTTCATGGTTATATTCATTGCATATACACCATTATAAAACACTCTTCTCATGTGAATGTGTAACAGCTTACTTTATTTAGATCTTAGCTTAATAAATGTTCAATCTGGCAAATTTGGCCCAATGTGTTATTAAATAATACAATTATGTTAAATACAGCCTCTAAAAACAATCCCAAATCAATGTTTTCCAGGAAATACTTTTAAAAAATTTTTTTTTTAACACATATATAAATATATTATATTATATATCAATAATCATTAATATTCAAAAAATTCACTTAAATGTAGAAATTAACTTGTAAATTACAAATACAGAATTTACACTCATGAATAGGCGTTTTTTACTGAACATGAACTGAAATCTAACTGAAGATTAAAAATTAATTAGCAAATATATTAAATAACACATCAAAATATACTAGCATGTTTCTGTAATCTACAGTTATTTGTCCCACACCTGAGCAGCTTCATGATATTTGTTTTGCACTGGTGTGAGACTTAGACTGTAAGGGACAGAAAGGTCCTTCCTTCATTATTGAAATGAAGCCGAACTTCTGTTTTCTACCATGTGATCATGCCAACATTATTTTAATACAGTGTACTGACTCACTGAAACCCTAAAGCATTATGTCAGTTAAGAGACAGAGACAGAACTATAAATATCCAGATGTTATCCAGTCTCCTCAGTGCTGATGCTGTAGCAGCAGGCATGTGTCTGATCCAGCTGTGAGTGCTTGCTCTCCAGCGGCCTGCTTCACACTGCTAGCCACACTAATACAGTCCCCTCAGTACAACAGAGCTTCCGTGGGTGAGCAATGATGTAAAGCTTAATTTCCAGCTGCACTTTATGGAGTAAAGGGGAGCTTAAGACATTACCAATGGAAAAAGGATGAGAACACCAGTTTACGTTAACCCATCAAACTCACTCTTCACTCCATAACAATACATCTATCCTATTAACTTCACTGTTCATACTCATTTATTCATAGTAGTTACTGAAGGTGAATATAAGAACAACGATTTTACCAACGACAACTTACTTCAGTGTGACTCTCCGGGGAATAACCAACAGTTTTTTAATAATATAAAAATTAATTTCAAACAAAATCTTCACATTAACATTTTTATCAGTGTATTATTTGGGTTAATTTCAAATCAGACTGCTTTTTCGGACAGATCAAATTGCAGAAACATTAATTTGTCTTCATAGTCATTACTCTTAAGCAAATGTATGAAATATTGTGGAGAATATAACGCTAAAGGGCTCTATTTCATCAACTGCTGAAAAAATTTGTAGGAGGAAAAAGGAATTCAAAACTTTTAGCAATCTACAAAACATTTGGCTCACAGCTCACAGCGCTTAAAACGCAATCTGCTGGGAAAAAAAATTATCAGAAGAAGCAGTCTGATGCAATGAGAGAAAACGGCATGCAGCAGATCTGTAACATTGTATGATATGAGCTACAGATCTGTAGGAATGAATGGCAATGTGACTGTACGTTACTCTAGCTCACCTCCCAGCAGTTTGGATTGGCAGTTGACAAACTCTGGTTTTCTTTCTGCACTGTAGCGCTGGCACGTGTTGTGTAGGACCTGCACAAACATGCACTTGTCCCCAGCTGAGCTGGCTACCCACTGGTCAAACGCGTTCTCAAATGTCAGGTCAAACTCTGGACAATCCTGTGACATGACAGGACAGAGCAAAAGAGTGGGATATAAAAAGAACAGGAAAATAAAAAGGAAGTAAATAACAATGTCACTTTGTGAATCCAGTGGGATTGATAAAATATTTGAACAGCTGAGCACAAGAATGGAGAAGAAGCCCAATGCCACCCACAGGGACTCTCAATGACTACATGACTCACCCTGTTAGGGTCAATGCCGTTCACCTGCTGCAACTGGTTAAGACTCCACTGGGATCTTCTGACAAATGAGGAAGAGCCTTCAAACTGCTTCACTTTTGTAATAGAGATCTCGGTTGGCTTCTTGTTGGTCACTGAAAAGAGATTAAAGGAAATGGGTGTTACACAGTCTGTGTATGTGTGAACATGATTGCGGAAACTGAGGTTACGTTACAAGGCTTGAAAATTTACTCTGCTCTCAATGGAGGCAACACACTTATGAAGCCATTTATAATTTTATGCATTTAACTCACATGGAGACATAACTATGTTTAAAATTTCAACTGATCATTATTGTGTCGTCTGACCACCTGATTAAGAATTTTACTTTTTAAAAGTACTGCACTGTTAGAGATCCACCCATAGACTTACTGGAAACAGTGGAAATTAATGATCACAATAAAGCACTGATCATGTTTCCAATAATACCATATTTAATTATATTCATTCATATTTGAGTTCCTTGAAATCAGTATAAATGCTGCATAACAATTCATTTATTAATCATCACATTAGCAACCCCTGAAATATTGATACTGCAGAAAGCAACAATGCCCACATCATCCCTATAGCAAATAGGTATCATGATCAGTCTCAGATATCGCAGATGATATTCTGCTAAATCTTGGTATTCACCTGATTGTAAGTACCACACTAGTGTCCAAAACAGTTATGAATCTCTCACCTTTAGGGTTAAGTGTGTTTTAACTTTGCAAGGCACCATGGAAATTAAGTCTGAAGTAAAATAATTCAGTCCTGCAGGATTTTGTGACTGAAGAAATTAATGCAAAAATCAAGCAAACTCCGCAATATTCTGGGGAGCTTACAATTGTTAAAAATCACAGCTGGTTTTCCGCAGATTCGGGCCAAGATGCGTCATGTGACATCATCACAAAGCACATTCGGTCAAAGTCCTTTTTGATTCACGTGCATTGAACACGAGTATAGCGAAAAGGCCTCATATACCAACAAACATTACATTTACATTTATTCACTTGACAGACGCTTTTATCCAAAGCAACATTACTGTGGAAGACCATACAAAATTTATGCAACTGCAATTTCATCAAGTAGTTTTTTGCTAAACCAAACAACACTTAAACATGTCTCACGTGACACAGGCTTGTGACTTGAGTATACAGCATCCCTCCCACATGATGTCAGCCAACGTTCTTCCTCAGGAATCTCATGAATCAGATTTCCAGCACTCTACATTCAGGGATCAGATATTAGAGTTCACACCACTCTCGGTTCATGCTATGATCCATCCCACAGCAAGTTTTTCCACAGGAGGTTCTGCTTCTGTACTGTTTGTAGAAACATCTGTGTCCTTGATGCCTACTATTCTCGCTCTAATATCTCTCAAATACACTTTTTTCCATTTTCCCTCTCCCTCTCTCTTATGCATGTCATATCCCTTCCTTCACCTCAGATTCACCTTTACACTGCCATCTGGAGGAGTCTTTTTGTTTACCGTTACTGAGATCTCAAGGGATTGATGGCATCTACATAGAAAACTCCACCTCAGCCCCCATACTGAACGAGGAAGCGTATCAGTTTCAGAAGTCTAACATGAAGTTGGATTATCATCACTACCCAGACCATGTAAATGCAGCTTTATAAATTAACTCAATGTACAGTATATTTCAATTTAAAAACTTATGTCTGCATAAAATATAGTATAAACAAGGGCTCTGTAATTTAGTGTAAATACATTTCTATAGCCTTTATAAACAATTCAGCCTACACAAAAGCAAGCACTACATGAGAGCTATAGGCTTGATGAATATTAATTTGCTCATCTAATAAAAGTGTCACAGTAGCTAATGAAGACTCGTGAAATTTAAAACTAAACTGGAAGTGTGTAAGAGGCAGTGAGGATCATCAATCAGAAATACAGCTTAAAACAGCACACAACAGACTACTCCGTAAAGTGATGCATTTGTGAGAACAGCAGAGAAGTAGCTTCAAGAGAACCACCAATTTAGGGTTGTGACTATTTTTCATTAGATTAAGGTTGAAGAACTGTTAAGAATTTAGTCAATTACATTATATTAGCCTTATTGAAACAGAAGTTGTTAGTTATTTTATAAAGTTATTTAAAATTCTACACAAGGGTGTGCAATATAATTATTGAGCACACAATTCAGCAATAATCTTCATGAAACAGAAGAAGAAGCAGTGAGACAGTAGACTTGTCGTTACAAAGAAAGGCAATGTTGTGTATTTGTGGTACTGTGATGCTCTCCTGAAATATAAGAATAAGGTTGACAACAAGTTGCTTGAGCAGACCTGCAAAACCTGCACATGTTCACATGTATATTTCTTGAAACAAAAAACTATGTTTGTGGATGTGCTCTTTGGGATGTTTTAGAAATGTTCCAAGGCTTTTTCGAAATGCTACTATCTGCTAAATCCAAATTAGCTTATGTATGTTAAGTTACTTATATTTCATCTTTCATTTTCCTTTAAAGTCAGTTCCCAATAAATCCAGGCACAACAAGTAAGTGTGGGACAGACACTCCTACTGAATTTTAAAACACAGCTACAGGGAGAAAGTGCTTCAAAAGAGGAGAAAAATAATTCTTCTATACATATTATGGTACCATAAACCTTCCCACATTCTTTGGGAAGATTGAAACACTGCAACTAAGTGTCTCTTTTCGATGTTGCAAAATATAATTGACGTGTGAGCGGTTTTCTGGAACGCCAAAAGCAAGTACATGTAAAGCACAGCGAGTACTGTGCTTTGCAAAATGCCAAAACTCCTTTGAACCAAATCCAAAACCCAAAGAGACAAACAAGACATTTACAAAAAAGAAACTGAATAAGAAATATGTTTTGCATCATTCAAAAGACATTCTGTTTTCACCTTTTGCGAGCTTCAACAGCTTTGACTGACAAATGTGTTATTGCCATATTTCACAGATTTGCTGTTCATCACAGAATTTTGCGGCCAGCTCAGTTTCAATGTGATCTGCTGCCAATATTCAAAAGGCAGTTATGCAACGGCCAAATAACATGGAAGGTATGATGAGAAACATCTTTTAATATCCGTGTGAGAGCTGACACTTGTGTTTTAATTTGGAAGAATATTTGCTTGAATATTCAATCAAGGTCCATCATCTTGCAACACTCAACAGATCGCTGAAGCACAGCTGGGTTCAGGTTAACATCTCTCACAAACACTTAAGCAAATCAGTCATGCAGCTGTCTCCTCCTGCAGTGTTTAAACATCACATCTTCATTTCCATTTCAATAGTCATTACAGTGTCACCAGGGGAATTTTCCAAAGAGCCTGCCTTACAATGAAATAAATCTTTGCATAGTCACAGTTGATGAGACTGCGGTATGAAAAACACCAGGGGAAAACACTCTCCGTAAATTCCGTAAACATCCCAACATCCAAAATGAGAGATACAGGTAAAGCTTGTTTAGTTTAAAGTGCTGGGACTTCCATGTGACAGTGAGCCAGTAGTTTTGACTAACAGTAACTTCATTACATTACCAAACAACAAGCCTGCCAAGTAAACCTCTGAGATCCTACAGCTGCTCTCATTTCGGCACAATGTGATTAGTGAACATGACAAAACTTCTCCCCGATTACGGAGAACTTGCATTGTTGACTGGTTCAACAAACAGACTTCATATAAAACCATAATGAACTTTCCTTTGGTTGTACACTATCCGTTGTTACCCAGATGGGGATGGGTTCCCTTCGGAGTCTGGTTCCTCTCAAGGTTTCTTCCTCTTAACAACTTAGGGAGTTTTCCCTTGCCATCATCGCCACTGGCTTCACCATTTGGATAAATTCACACATTTAAAACCTGTATCCTGTGTTTATACATTTCTGTAAAGCTGCTTTGAGACAATGACCAATGTAAAAAGCGCTATAAAAATAAAATTACATTGAATTTTCTGATTTGAATATTCACTATATCACTATAGTCGTATATAAAATAGTGCCAAATATTGCAGTTGCATAGTAAATATTTCAGTGATATTTATTCATGTCTATAATGTATCTAATCAGTACAAATATATTATGCAAAAATAAGTCTTACAGTTTTAACTCTGAGTGTGCAAGTGATAGGTGAAAGAAACATTCAGTAGGATGGCGCTGAGGAGGAAGCAATATTAGAAATCAGTTATTTCTATATTACATACTCTACAAATTCAAGTTACTGTGTATATAATATATGAGTTCATGGTTAATTATTTTGTATTGAGATTCTGATTTTGAATAATGTCATACATAAAGACAGGATGGTTATGGTCAGCAGTCAGTGAAGCTTGATGGAGCATGTGTTTGTGTGTGTAAGAGAGGCAAAAGCAGAAACAGGGCATGAAGGTGTTCTTGAAAATATGTTGATCTCAGTTGAACACCTGTGAATAGAGTGGAGGGAGCATACCACTTGTTTCACCAAAACTCTCCATACCCTTGTACCACTATTGTACACTCTATAGGACTATCTAGACAGGTAGGTCTTCAATCTGAGTTAAAACTGAAGTGGATCTAACATCCATCATTGTGAAACAATCTTAAATTCTACTCTCATTTTTCTGCTACAGAGAATCCTGACCATGACACAAGCAAAACGCATACACCAACCTGGCCTCAAAGTGCAGTTTTGAGTAGAAGGTATGAATGTTACAGAGACCAAAATTACAGCCCACTCTAAACCTACTCATTCTCATGCAAACAGAAATCCATAGAGCTCACAGAGAACAGACAAGTCAGCTAAAACAACTTGATTACAGCCATTATTTAGACGACAGTCAACAGGTTGATGTTGAGGAACTCGGTCTCGGTGCCATTCAAGTGAGAGAGAATTGCACAATTTCTCCTTTTGAGTCCAAGTCTGCTCTGCTGTTCATCATTCCAGGGGAAGGTCTGTTTTCCTGGTGAGCCAGATGAAAGATGTTTGATTTAAGCAGTGCTTGGTACACAGTGGAATGAATTTCAAACCTGGACACACGAGGAGTTCTTAAGATGTTAGATCTTCTGTGAAAGCATCAGCTCCAGAAGGGAACTAGTCAGGAATTAACACAGCAATGCCATCAGCAGGGCATCAAAACATCTGTTGAGGGAGATGCAATTCTCTACACAAGCCTCATACACTTATATGTCCGGAAGAGAAACTCAAGAATTGTGACACTGTGAACCCTCATGCCAAGCAGTTAAAGGGAAATCCTGGTATTTTTCAGTACTATGTAGTATATTATATATAGTCAGTAGTGCAGTATGGCATTTCAGCCTAAGTGCTTTATTAAACTTATTTTTTCCCATAAGGGCACCGGTGGCTTTACGGCTCTGGTTTAATGTGATAAGTTATGTGTTCAAATCCCTGAACAGACCAAGCGAAGATGAAACAGCTTGAACAAATGTAAAAGTACAAAGACATCCTGTCTCTAAAATCTCATGCATTACACAAACTCATTGTATAATCCCTGGAACTCCTCACCATGAGAAAATATGAGCAACCGAACAGGATTTGTTAGATTGTGAGTGGAGGAAAAATAATGCATTTCAGAGGATACATATTTGCAAAGGACAAAAGGGGGAGGAAATCCATAGAAAAATGTCAGTAGAGCACAACATACACAGTCTGGTACATACAAGAGAAACGGGTTTAATTCACTTTTTTATCGTTTCCCAGGAATAAAAAAAAAAAAGCAGAAAATGTGTAGGTTTGTGAACAAGAAATGATTCATTGGGCTATTCAACGAAAAATAATTTTTTTTCTAGAATTTGAATTAATTTCCACATAAAAATTACACCAGACACTATTATTTGCCTTTGTAACTATAGGACGCTATTACGATTTATTAAATGTATATTGATATACTAAAACTAGAATTTAATACTTTTGATAAGCACTTCTTTTTGGTTTTGATAATCATGTGTAAATATTCCAGTGTACTATTGGCTTACTGCAAGCATACTAATGTAAACCTGAAGAGAAATACACTAACTGTCAGCTAGAATGCTGACAGTTTCATTTGTCTAAATGTACTCTTGAAATACACTAGGAGCCATGTAAACCCCATTAGTTTCATTTAAGATGTAACAGTAGCAATATCATTATGAAACTTGTTTTTTAGTATACTAAATGGTATGTTTAGATTTGGTCTCCATTAATCATCATTATAGATTAAATGTGAGCAAGTTCTAATCTAGTGTATAATATGATCATAATGTATTTTTGTGAAGCTTTTAAAATTGTATTTGGCAAGATTTCAAAACAATCTAAACTCTTATTGAAATGGTTTTATTGTGCAGCACTTTGAAATTTTTAAATTGCGCTATATAAATTAAGGTGACCTGACTTGAGTTTTGAGAGATCAACTTACGAGAATATTATCTACTCCGATTTCATCAGTAACAACTAAATAGCTGTTACATGCACTGTATTTAAAAAAAACAACAACAAAAAAAAACTAAACGCCATATACTTATACTGAAAATTTTAAGGTGTACTGTAATAGACATTTTGCTGTTTTTGAACCATATTTTGCATGACCCATTGACAGTTATGCTGACTCCAAAGTGATGTCCCACTGCCTACTTAAGAGCTTTACCTAAGGTATCACAATTGCCTTGTATATCATTTTTAGTGCACATGCAGTTCATGCCGATAGAGATTCAGTACATATCAGTATTTACATATGTACTTGAGTAAGATTTTAATTTTTTCTTTACTCAAAAATAAATTTGCTTTTAAAAGCCACCACTGTTTTAAAGATTTTACACAAAACCTCGAATAGAGGTTTCGACTATAACCTGCTTAAATTTAAATAGAGACTTGCCACTGCTTTTCAAATCATCGTTTCTCACTGCTCACTATTTGTCCTGTACTTGACCGATCACCACTAGTCTCTTCGGTCTAAGGGACTGAAGTGGTATTTTGGGATGTGTAGAGGTTTTTCTTTAGCTATGGTCCTTCTGTAATGAGACCACCTTAATGTGTTTGCAGAATCTCTGCTTTTCTTACTTACTTATTTAATGTAAATATAAAAGCATGTCATTTTCAATTTCCTTAAATATATACATGATTTGTTAGAGGTGTGTGACAATATTTATATTAAGATATTGTCACTCATCCATCAGTCAGTACTGTTATGGGGGAATGTGATTGAGTGTCAAGGTGGTCAGAACTGCTGAACAGAACAGAGCAGAACTGCTGTTCCTGGATCCATGATCATAAACATTTTTGTGTTAAATTTGCATAACTTAAAGGAAACTACCATGCAGACATTTTGCTGTACAAACAGTAAACGAGCTCAGAGCATCAGCATAATCTGCTGCAATAGATACATACACAGTGCAATTATGTATTGTCAGCATAGCCATGTAAGCTGACTCTGTAATCCTGAATGCCCAAGGGAATCTATCTACAGACACAATAACATGCCCGCAACAGATTGAAACAATCTGCTCTTCTAAAACAGCATTAAAGTATTTAACTGAGGAATAGAGGTCACTTAACGGCAACACTGAGAAGCTCCATGATGAAGATTAGACAGTTGCATCAGAAGCAGCAAACTGAATTTGAATAACTAATCATTGCACAGAAGTTTGAAGAGAAAAAGAAAAAAATAATTTTATACCGTAAATGGTGGTGGTGGGGGGGGGGGTATGTGTGCGTGTGCACACAGATCAGTCGGATGAAGAGGATGCCACAAGTGACTTTTAAATGGCACAAGTTACTTTCATCTCTGGTGACGAGACAGAGACTGATGTGGATGCTGAATCAATGTAATAACTCATTTCCCAAGCTATTTTGAAGAAGTAGATAGTGTTATACATGTACAAGTAGCCATCCTTGGAATAGAATTATTAAATGCAAATTTTCATGCCTTTCATTTACATTTCATTCATATGTAGCTCTGAAATGTCTTCAGAGCTACATATATACACAAGATGTGAAGTTAATGAGAAGGGATTAAACACACACAAATATACAGGACAAAATTTAGAACTATTATTTTACCAACAAACAGACTTATATGACAAAGATAAATGAGGATCGCTGGATCCTCGTCACTGCGAATCTACCACAGTGCAGTGAGACCTGGGTGTCTACAGTACTAAGGTGTTATTAGTTGCGAGGACTTCCTCAAAGGGCAAGCCATTTAAAGAGTCATTTAAAATAGACTGTTAATTACAGGCCTTGTCTCTTCCTCTGTTAAGTGTAGGAATAGTTTGTGTCTCTGCAGCATGAAACTGCCCCACTCGACGAGCATGACCTTGGCTGAATCACTTTTTGCTACATTTTCCAGTTTATGTTAAGAGCCTGACTATTAAAAGACAGCAATAAAAAAGAAAAAAAAATAGGAAAAAGAAAACAATTAATTGACTGATTATTAGCAGTCCATTTAGATCAGTAACATTCTATTTCCCCTGCCTGACGCAATGAGAAATAATTACATCAATAAAATCGTCATAAGACAAGTAGCCCGTGTGTCGTTTTTTTTTCTGGCTATCCATGAGTATAACTGCAGTACGAAAAACTTTTAGAAATAAAGTGTCTGGTGTGAATCACTTTTGCTTGATTTCAAATACACAAATTTCTCATGCAGAAAATTTCTATTTCACCCATTCTAACCACCAGGGGCAGTACCTGCTAGTACATGTGCACACATATACAGATAGCTTCCAACAAATTCCTGAAGTGCATTAACATGATATATATTTATTTCATATTCTCAATGTAGTTGCATGCCCTTGGGTGGAAGCTGTTCCAAGTATGGAGTGCACCTCATTGACAGAATCCTGTACTGGACAGTTTCCAAATTACAAATTAGACAGTGGCAAGTCACCATCTATAATAAAAGTGTATGCGGTGGGGCTTGCAGTGCGTCACACCACCATGGAAGGCCCCACCTTACGATCATATGCAAGTGTGGGAGAAGTGCATGCTTTGGAGATAAGTTTGTCTTGCATCTATTATCCATCGAGATGACTTGTGGTTAAAGACCCCTGCCCAAGGTCATACTACCAAGTTATGTAAACCAATTATTTGACCCAACAATCTTTTATAAAGACGAATCTGCAGTTTTCGGTTATGCCCGGTACATGCCATACGATTATACTTTGAACTGTAGCCAGACAATCCTTAGACCAACAAGAGACTGGCCTGCTGGGTGGTGCACATCATCTTCATGGCCTATAAGCTGGCTGGATGCTAGGCGAATACCTTAATAGGCCACTGCACAAGAAGCAATCTTGCTGCCTGAGCAACACCAATGCAACTTCAAGCTCTACAAGGTTAACTATGGCCATACTGGTTGTGCGAGTATGACACCGTTGCAGTGAGTCTATTCATCATGACATTATTCCATATGTTATCTAGGTGATTCTCATCAGCCCTGGTGGTTAGAAGGGATGAAAAGAGCACTAGATCCTTATGTGGTTCAATGAACCCTGTATAACTGCCAGGGTTCATTGTCATCTGGAATAAGCACTGACCCAGGAAAAGCTTGGTGAGAAGGTTGAGAAAGGTGTATGGCTGAATGACAGTAATGTATATTACAAATTGTGCATCTTACACAGTTTTGGGCCATTGTTGGAAGGTCTCAGCATTTTAAAAGTTCTTTGCACACATGGCTTAATGAAACATCAACATCACATTTATTATTCAAATAAGGTACACATGTTTACCTCGAAGAGGGGTTTATACTGTATAACATTAAACCTTGAAATCTGAATCACAGTAATTGTTTGTTGAAACTTTAGCAACAAAATTCAGTCAACAAAATGACAGTTTGACAGCTATCTTGGCAGAAGAGGAGAATAATGGTCTCCAATGTGTCTTAGCTAATGCACAGGTGCCCACCCCATCACCCATCCTACTGTGCTGCACTAAAGGCTTGCTGCCTCATTAACTCCTACAAAACACTGCTAACCAAAAGAAGCTAATGGCTTGAAGATGCATTAAAGCTTAAAGCAAAAATAAAACACAAATGGCAACTCAAGAATATTGCTTAATGTCAAAATCTGTTAAATTGTGCATGACAGTATCCATTTAGGAGTTGTAAATGAGGTAGCAAAGCTATTAAAGACAGAAGGCTATGGAAAAATAGAGAGTTGAGAAAGCCACCCCTAAATGACGACTCATAATTTTCTCCATCATGACACTCCTCAAGGTGTATCCTCAGAAATGTTTTACTGAGGTACCGCTGAACTGACTTTTAAAAACACCCTTGCAGTCTTGCTGAAGAAGCTAATTAAACGCTCTATCCACAGACAGGACATTAAAGAAGCCAGAGTGCTGGAGAGAATCATTCACTGCGGCAGAGGCAGTGTTACAAATGAACAGAGAAATCATATAGCTGGACCTGGGGAATTAGGAATTACAAGCTACCCACAGAGCTTAGGGTTTAATGGAAAAAGACAAAGTTGTTTTAACACTTTGATTAAATGCTGATCAGCAGTCTCCCCTATTGCATTACAAGTTATCAAACACACAAACTGAAGCCAAGCATGCCCTCTGGGTACTGGCTCACATAATGCATTATGAGAACAGAAAAAAACATCTTATAGAATTAACAATAGCACGATTATACTCTCATACAGACCTACTGGGGGTAAAAATCACATCGGAAAAACAGATAAGCAAAAATAATTATGTTCAGCATGTTAATACTGGACCACAATCAAGCAGGTAAAATGTCACCAGAATTTAGAACTTTGCAGTCCTTCCAGGATTCTGCGATTTTGGAAATTATCGCAAAATCAAGGAAACTCGCAGGAGCTTGCAATTATTCAAAATGAGCACAGATTTTCTGCAGATTTGGGCCAGGACACATCATGTGACATCATCACAACATGCATTCAGCCATAGCCCCTTCGAGTCATGTGCATCGAACATGCCACAGCTGTACAGCTAAACAGTCCCTTCAGGATTTTATGATCACAGAACAAAATCAAAAAAACTGGAGTTTTTAAATTTTTCAAATGATTTACCACTGATTTTCCGAAGATTTGTGTCAAGACACATCATGTGATTCGAAGCTCAGTGTGATTCACATACGCGGAACATGAGTACAGCTAAAAGGTCTCATTTACCAACAAACATCACAGCAAAACAATTATGTACAGTTGCATTTTCACCAAATTAAATTAATTTTCTTCAAAAAAATATAAATAAATGCGCAAAAAAAAGTTGCACGTGTACAGCTTTTATACATTTTTTTCCCTTCTAGACCTACTACTTTTCTAAACTCTGCCCAAGAGCAGTTCATAATACAAAAATCAGACATCTGCACCTGCTGCATTCACTGCACTCTGTCCCCGCCTGTATTCTGAGCATTCCTCTTCACTTCCGCCATCAACATCAAAACCCACACACACAGAACTAGAGCTGACTAGATGAGATCAACAGAGGGAGAATAACGTTAGCACTCCAAGTCTTACAACCTCCTGATGCTGCTCTCTTTAAAACATGAAAACGATCCACTATTTCTAAAGAGATTACAGTGTATACGCTTAGACGACTGTGATATTAGTGATGAAGAAATCATTTTGAAATACGAGAAAAACTTGATAACGTGCTGTGACCTTCCTGAACTCCATCTCTTCCCATCAGTCTGTACTCGTTTCAGCATACAGGTCCAGATGTGCTTGGACAGATGTCAAATATGTTAACTTCTAAGCAGGTCCAAGAATGAGACACTAGCCTTCAACCGTTTTACATTGAACTTTCCTTTTCGGTCACTACATCATTATTTTCTCAGGCAAGACCACGAGCAATCTGTAGAACACTGTAATCAGGTGTGGGCAGGCATGTGTGTGCAATTAAGAGAAAATAATTACAATCACAATGTGGACACAAAGGAAAAATAAACAGTTACTTCCCTACAAGAGATAAACACACACATGCACATCAAGATCAATAATTATCAGTATAATGTACATACGCATATCCTTGAATAAGGATCATCACAGAACGTGAAGTGAATTGAAAAAACTGTTTCATGTGGCTATCACTGCTTCGCCATCTGCTCATATTAAAGCAGACTTTGGGCTCTTTGAAACATTTAGAAAAGCAACAAATCCAACAATGATCAAAAGAAAATAACTGCTCAATCTGTCTATATTTACATGCTGCAGACCTGACAGACAATTGAAACGGCAGGAGGATCTGAAAAACATTTGTGTGCTAAGAATATAATTCTGGATTAAAAGGGTCCAAACTAGTATAAACTAGCACCACCGTGTATTTTGTTATAGTAGTTAGGACAGGAACCAGTACTCACAACATCAACAGCAGAAAGACAGACATCTGGAGTGGTTGTGTGCCTTTCGTTAACTTCTTAAATAAATAATTAAATCGGCATTACCAATATGGACAGGTTACTGGACATGAGACGAGGCTGGGTAGATTCCTGAACAGCATGTCTGTACAGTGCTACATTAAGATAGAGGTTGAGCTTTTGGTGGATAAGCTAAACCACATATTAGCACTGATGAGCTCAGGTTTTCTACAGATTTGCTTCTACTGATAAAGCACTCAAACATTATTTGCACTCCATTATTTTCCCATTACACATTTACTTGCTTATTCATGAGCAATTTTACAAGTTGCCTGTAAATTAAGTGCTATAAATATTTACTGAAGGGATGCTGCTTTGAGAGTAAGAAACTGTAAAACAAAAAGACTCACTGGAATAACAACAACAACAAAAAAAAAGAAAAAACTCCAAACCAAATCTGAAGTCTTTTTCCAAGTGTGCAATTAGCACACGTTTTTCCATCCATCCCTAGATGCTTAATATTAACATGTGAGTGATGGATTTTCATCTCCAGGAGCTTTACATCACTGCCCAAGTCAGACAGTCATTTTCACACCATCTTTCCGACTTCTTCCTAAGACATTCACTAAGGCACTGCACATCAGATGGAGTTTTGGTCTGGTGATTGGAATGCTTGGCAGCATGGCTGAAACAGAAAACATGAGCTAACATCAACGGACAGACAGCGCCCTTGAGTGGGGTCACAAGACTATCATGATGTGGAGAAGTGAAAAGTGATATTTTTCCCCAGCTGCCCTTTGTAATAGCATTTTCCTCTGTTACAACAATGAGCAGAGTTATTGAATTAAAAAGGATGTGCTTGGATAATATTTCCTTCCTTGGAAAATATTACTGAAAGAACTGGAAGAGCTAGACTTCAAACTAAGTCATGATTTAGAACACCAAAACAATTTTTTTCTGCTAAGAGAATAAAATGTAGTTTGCAGTTCTACAGAGCCCAGGTCCCAGATTTGATCCAGAGCTCAGGTTACTGCCCGTGTGTAGTTTTACATTTCACCGTGTTTATGTGGGTTTTTTCTCACCTCTCAAGAACACGTTGGCAGGTGGACTGGGTACACTAAACTGCACCTAGGTGTGTATGTGGAGCACTTTCATGGACTGGTGTCCCATCAAGGGTGTATTCCCACCATGCACTCAGTTCTCAGGACAGACTCCAGATCCACCTCAACCCTGACCATGATAACCTGCTTACTGCAGATTGAATATAGTTTGTAGTTTATATTGTGTAGTTTAGTGAACACTGGTGAAGGACAAAGCAGACAACAGATTTGTGATCAAAAAACAAACATCTTGTAGTCAAATATGACGTGTTTTAGCTTAACTCCAAATCTAAAAAATAAAAAAAAATAAAAAAAGAACTGTGGCACATTATATAAAGGCCCAACTAGAATGAACCCTTCAATATTAGACCAGTGCCCAATCAAAATATATACTTTACGTACTGCCACAGTGATGTCCAAGCTGTCAGGGAAGGTCTAAGAGGTTCCCATCAGTGCCCTTCAACAGAAATACCAAAGTCATAAATGTCGGGGCTCCAAGCAGGTCACTGAAGGAAGAGGCTGTCAGCACCATGCAGTGCCCTGTCTGTAGCTTCAGCTCAACGCAAGCAGTTCGCAAGCAGTTCAACGCAAGAAATGCCTGTTATAATCGTGTCTAACCTTTAAGAGTGCCCTAACCAAACTACAACCTGTCAACAGGAGCCAGAGCCTTGCTGGCAATAGCGCAGATGCTGAGGAGATTCAGGGCTTCATTCAAACAGCTGGTTTGAGCATCATGTCAATGTTCCATGGGCCGTATATCTGTAGGCCATTAAGCAGACTATAGTGCTCTTTGTTCTTATAATGAGCAAACATAATTCTCATCAATGCAAATTGACTGTCAGCCTTCTAACAGCCCATTTACTGTATACACAAAACATGTTGGCATGCCTAACGTGTTCAGTGAATGCACCTTACCTACAATAGTAATAAACTGAATGTGAACAAATAGCTGCAAGGCATATAAAATAAAGCAGCCCGGTGAATGCAAAAAATTCAGACTCTCCAAATACTCCAAATACATTTTATAAACGTATAAATAATTGATACTCTACAACTAGCCATTCCACATATGCTGTGAAAAATAAATAAACCATAGTATTTGGTAGAAATTTAAATATCCTGCAAGAGATACACTTTTACTGACGTCTCCAACCTTGTGTAATGTCTAACTTTATATCTAGATTTCACACATCATCTCAGAAAAATAAGAGTTTGGAGGCAACAATACAACCACCGGAATGCAGAAGCCATTCATAACCGGACTAGAAGTGAGGCGTTATAGGGTAGTGTGGGAGCATATGGCATTTTCAGGGCCCTGGTGGGCAGCAGCCCGAGTCCCTGCCTTCCTGCTGGGTTTGTGTGGGAACAGTATGAATAAGTCCAGCTGTTGGTATGGGTGACCTTCATTAACACAATAAACACTGGCACCAGTCACAGCCAGACACTGTGCAATCTTTAACAAAGCTCCAGCACTGCCAGCAGAGTCGTCCAAAAGGCCCCTGACAGATCAATGCGTCTAATAGCTTGTTATTACTGTGGGAGTTATTCAGTGGTTTTCAAATCATTGACCATGCACTGATTGTATTAAATGGTAATAATGGTATATAAAAAAAAGCAATTATTGGTTTCACAAAGAAATATTCTGAATGTATTAAACTACCATGACTCAATGCTCCCTCCACAAAATAGATAATCTCTGCCACTGACGTGAAATGTAGATAGATCCTCATGGTAGACAGATCCTTTTCTTCAAATACAAAATATGCCTGATTTTCCACCACTTCAAACAAGAAGTAATTTGATTTGAGAATAATGTAGAAGAAATAACAGGGAATAAAAGGGAGAAAATGACTGCCCTGGTCATTGGAGACAAATACAAAAACAGAGACACCAATAGCCATCTAATTAAATTTATTGTCTGGAGGGAGGCACTAGCCAGGATGTTTAGTCAGCAAATGAAATCCGATGACAGTCATGTGCACATTAAATAACAGACAACAAATTGAAGTTCAAGTTCAAACCATTAATGAACAAGCAGAGCAGATGCTTGCAGGAATATTCTGAGCTTAAAATCCATTAGTAATGTTGTTTTTTGAAGCTTTGATTGCTTAAGTATAAACTGGATGTTACACAGTGCAAATGAAATAAAAGCTGCTCAGAAAAATCTGCAGCAAAGCAGTGTTGGATCTGGTAAAAACTCATCAGCACCAGCTTCTCCAACTAACTCTTCTTTAAATCACAATAAAAACAAAACCAGAAATTCTAAACCAGTGGTCACCAGTCCTCTTCTTCGAGATCTACCCTTTTGCAGGTTTCATCTCCAACCAAAATCCTCTGTTTTATAGTTGATCGATGAATTTTAACAAGTAGATGGTTAGGTGGGCACGATTACGGTTGCAGCTAAAGTCTTCAAGAAGGCGAATCTCCAGGAACAGTCCGTATGTTTGGATGGACAACAATCTCCGATAATAACTCAACTGAGACAATACCTTGATTAAGAAACTACCATGTAAACAGCGAATATACCTGTAAATCGGATTAAGGTAATCAATAATCGAAGTAAACACAAATCGAATTAAGACATGTGGAGTACTCCTGTTTTAATCAAATTATCGACGTGCATTACAGACATGTACACAAATTAATCACACTATTAACATTGTGTGGGAGTTTTTGCCACATTTTGCGACAGGACACATACACACAGAGTAGTGCTCAACCATTTGATGGCAAACAAGAGAGCACGGTTGCGTCCGAAACCACGTACTTACTGACTATATAGTAGGAGAAATACATGTATATAGTAGGCGAGATGCACGTATTTTGGCTACTATATAGTAGGCAAGCATGCAGTTTAGGACGCAGCCCATGGCTTCAAGCAGTCGTCTATTTCTACGTAAAAATAAAAAATTAAACATAAATAACTGTATACGGTACCATAACGAAGACGAATTGTATGTCGATACGTGAAATTCTGGATGGAACGTCGGATGGCATGACGTGGGGACGTAATGACGTGTGCTGTTAATCGAGCTATGTTCTATAACATGTAAAACCTGAACATGAAAGGAGTATTCTAAAAGCGACTCATGTAAACACTTTATTCACAATATTGTCTTATTCAGAATAAGGTCAATAATTAGATTACTGCTGTCCATGTAAATGTAGTCAGTGTCGGTGTCCACTGCTCTAAACCAATATTTTATCTGGAAATGCTATAGTACATTTGATATATTACACATTCCCTCCAGGACATTGAGTATTAGCCCCTTATTTAAAAAGAAAAATCTACAGACAGCGTTTAAATGTGATCTATCACTTTATCAGTTCACCTTTTGCAAGATCTTCATGTTTACAATATGTTAAGGAAATTCAGCTCAGAGGAAATTTCTCTCCAATCTAAAATTGTATGTTTCATTCATGGTCCAAGCCAGCACACCTGCTCTAATGGAGATAGCATTCATCTCGCTTAGACTTCATCTCTTCCTGCATTGACAATTCATCATTCTGGGACAGTGTGAGAAGAAGCATTTCTCACCTTCTCATTCAGCAGGGAGACAAATCAAAAGGGAGGTTCACACTTCATTAATACACCACAAGCACAAGCATGTAGTACGGTCCACAAGTTGAAAAGTAAGTGTTATTTAAATACAAGCTGCTAATGGTGGTGAATAATATAGTAATAAATATCCTAGAAAATATGTAATATTTTAAATATAGAACATATTTACAGATTTTATATTTAAAATATGTTTAAAATCAACATGGTGTCATGTCATACGTGATCATTTGCTAATATGGTTTGCTTCGGATATTCACAATTTAATTTAACATCTAGGTTAAGTATCGACTACTGTAGTTCAATAATCTTATAAGAAAAGAGAAGAAAGGTCAGACATTTTCAGTCTGTACAGCCCACACTAAAGCTTTCACATATGTAAAATAAAGCAGGAAGGGAGAAGCTGCTACAATATTTAGAAATAGTTGTAACAAGAATAAACTAAGAATTAGGAAAAACACTTCACATCAAAAAGTCTTTTCGACTTGTTACGCATCAATTGTAATTATCAATCAGTAATGCATCGATCAGTGCTTGAGCAACCTTTGGTCGTTCTTGAGAATCATAGGGAATCACTGGGGATTTGCATAATGTTTTGTTATTTGTGTGGAAGAACTAAGATACCACAAGTCTGCATGCACGCCCACCTCACCGAATTTAGCTTCATATCTGACTTAAGCTCATTAATTACCAACAAGCAGCTGGTGTTGCTGTCAACTGAAAAGCAAGAAAAGAGACCCCAATTTCTATACATAACTGACTGGAATTTTGGAAGCTTCTCAGCAATTAAATGTGAAAGTGTTTGAATTTCCTATTACCCTATTATTTTGCAGTTTTAAGGAACAAGCAAAAGAGATGGTTTATCTAATTACACTGGTTTGACAATATTTGGATGGATGGATTAATGAATGGATGAAAACCCAACTTAAAAAAGTAAATCATTGCATTGCAAATATAGATATACTGTTTCTCCTTGCAGATGGACGATAAGTGGAGCCTGTTGGAGACTATAATCCAGTTTCATTTTCCTAGTGGATGGAAAGGCTTTCATTCCATGATTGGCAAGGCTGAAACAGGCTGGGTGGATGGATGGACTGTAATTATCCCCGAAGAGGAAATAAAACCATGTCTGCCAGGAGCTACTGTAGATTCATGTGGATTTTAAAGGAATAGTAATGCTGCATCCTAGTAGTTTGTTTACTACATCTAGCATAAAACTAGGGTTGGGCGATATGACAAAAAACATCATGATAAATTACAATATCAGAATACACTTTGTTGAGATATCCTCAATACTGTAATATATTTTATAATAATTGTTATTTTAAATTATTACAAACTGACTGGAAAAGGCTGATGTTTACATTTTAGTGTTTAGAAATGCAAAATTATTTTTCAGTGTTAAATACTATATTTTTATAAAAATTAAAAAAAATGTACTCTGAAAAATAAAAATGCATTTATTATATATTGGTTTATCAATAATAAACCAACATTATTATTTGTAACATTTTTAATGCAGCACAACCTATATACTGTGATATACATTGTGTATAATACTTTTGAGAATCGTGAAATTATATTTTTGTCATATAGCACACCCCTAATACAGACTGTGTTTAAGATTGATAGTCGGTGACAGAAACTGATGTTATGTTAGTGGACCTGCACATGATGTGGATTGGAAAACAGATGCTATGTCTATTAAAAAATATAATAATAAAATGTTTAATTAATTTTTCATGCACCCTGGAACATTTATTTAAATTTGCGCATGTCACCAAAGTGCAAACTTGAAGTAGAGCACTATTAGGGACAGGGTTAAAGTCCCAACTCATCTCACGCTAGATAGAAGGCCTGTAGTCATAGCAATAAACTCAGAAAATACCAAAATGTATCCCTTGATCATCATCCATCCTTATTCAACATAAAATAAAAACTCTTCATCTGGCTTACAATGAGCCACTTATTCTCTTCATAATGATATCTGCATTTCTCACTTGTTCACAAACTCCAATAAAGTCTTCAATTCCTCTCACATCAGACCTACGATGAACACACCACTTTCCGCTTAACAGTAAGGGAGATTGCTGGAATTGGACACATACATCATTGGACCCTCAGACAAAGACATCAATAAGTGAAAGCAACATCTACCCACACATCCCTGATGCTGACAGACTAGTGCTGTTCACACCAGTTACTAATGCAATATTAATGCCGTATAATGAAAAGATTACGCAATGAATAATGTATTGCTCTCTTTGTTCGCACTTGGATTGAATGAGCCCAACTGTGATCAGGTGAAAAGTGTACTTCTTAAGAAAGAAAGAAAGAAAGAAAAGAAAAGAAAAGAAAAGAAAAAAAAAACTAAACAGTGGAGGGGGGGGGGGTTGGGGGAGATGATACAACAAAAGAAAAGATTCTAGAACGAATTAAAAGAGTATTTTTGTGAAAATACTTTCACATGCTAAATGTCTTAGGGTGTGAAATCTGTCTGAAATACTGGCCAACTAAACATCTACAAATATAAATACTTGTAAGAAAGCTCACATTACTCTGTATTGCAAAATACACACTAGAGAACAAACATGATGAAAGCCACCTGCATAATTATAGTTCCCATCATATTCATTTAAATGAATATGATTATCTGTTTAACAATAATGATCCAACAAAAAGGTTCGGATAAAGAACGTTCACCAGCAATTCACTTGTGCACATCTGATGTACAGCTTCTGGCTGGAGCAGGTCCAACCCCCAGCTGCAGACTCTCTTAGGGAGTAGAGCAGATACCCCTCGTGTTTCTGAAAACGTTTAGCATGCGGTACGCACATGGACTGGCCGCTAGATGATACTCCATTGAGATGAGAGCAAACTAGAGCCAAACATCTGTCAGATCAAGCACCTATAAAGAAAGCGTTAGGCGGGACAGCTGCATGGATTGCCTCAGTCCTTCATCTCAACAGCAGACCAAAAAAACGAACAAAAAAATAACACCACACGCCAGAGGTGAACTTGTGTGCAAGGTTGAGGCCACTTAGCAGTCATGGTCTGGACTGTGAAAATACCGAGTCCACTGTTCTTGCTTCAGAAATTAATATAGTATCAAAAATATCAAAAAACATTTTTTAAACATTTAAGTAGCCATGAGTCTGGTACTTTTCCTCAAAAAATGTGCCACAAAACCAGCTTTCATTTGCAGATGACTAACCACATGTCCTTTCTGAAGCCTGCAGGCAAACATGCAAGCTTATCACATTTACTCTGCATTAATTGTTTCAAAACTGTGGAATAAAAACCAGATGCTGTGAACTTTGTATTGCACCAAAGAACCTTTTGCTCCAAAAAGATCACTGTGTCAGTGTTTAAACATTTGCAGTGGTTGCTCAACAGTTAAGGTGCTGGAATACTGTTCAGAAGGTCGGGGGTTCAAGCCCCAGCACCACCAAGCTGCCACTACTGGGCCCTTGAGCAAAGCCATTAACCCTCCCTTCATGGGTGCTATATCATGTCTGACACTGAGCTTAGTAAGAAGCTGGGATATGCAAAGAAAATAATTTTACAGTGCTATAACGTATGTGTGACAAAATATACTGCCAATATATAGCCAATGTGCTCATAGCTCAAACCAGGACTGTAGAGGTTTGCTAATTTTATGATAGGTATCATAGTCTATGTGGGCTGTATTGGATCGAGTGAGACTGTTACTCTTAATCATAAAATATTACCAGAAGTTAAAAGTCTCTCATAAAGGTGTTCCTACACAAGTGTCCAATAACATCCATTACAACTCCATTAAAAGTCTTAAATGACAATGGACACAAATCATGCACCACTGGCTTGCAGATTAAGTCCAGTTTACACTAGAGCCAGCACTGAAGATGAGCACCATTTTATAAATGATTTGACATCGTCATCATAAAAGGTTTGTTAATTCAATATTCTCTAACATCCTGTCCATAAATGTGGTTGGAGTCTTCTACACTTTGATTAAGTTTTAAACAATGGCTGAGCTCAGGCTGTTACTGTAGGGCAGAAATCTGAAAGCTTTTGCAGTGCATTATTTCATTCTGTTCAGGAGAAATGTTTAATTGTAGTTGGAACTGATATTTGATTATGCTGTATTAAATACACTCCGCACTCTCTTAGCAGTTAACTGAATATCCATTCATTAACTTTTTCAAATAATAAAATTAGGCAGAAGGCACATCCCTAGCACCTACACCAACTGCAAATACAAACAGCCAGCCTGTTACGAGGTGGACTTTAAGGTTCAATGTTTGTGATAAGAGAGTGTTTAACAAATCAGGTAAGTTTTTAAACTGTGTAAAAAATAAATAAATAAATAAATAAATAAATCCAAGTTCTCTCAGATAAGCATTAAGACAAAACAAATCTATCAATGCACTTTAATTGATGAGCCTTAATGGGACTCTACAGTTCACTCAGTTCAGCTGATTAGATTTTACATAGAAACAGCTAATTTGCTGATATTTCAAAGGGATTAAAAAGAACATGCTTTCTAAATTTTAAATTAAGAGAGGTGGCCTCAAACCTGCCCACAGTAACACATAGTACAGCAAAAAATAATGATGCAAAGACATTTCAGACTGAAGTAATAGTAAAAACAGAACAGGTAGAGAGCCAAAAAGAACGTTCAAATCAGGTGCTTATTTAGTATAATGGCGTCAAGTCTGAAGAAAATTAAATTGCCATTCTGTACATGCTTGGCGCTGCTAAATCAATAGACCTCCAACGCTGGATGGACTGCTCTCTGAAATCAGGCGGTAGTGGAATTAATTACGCAGCTCAGCATATCCATCTAAGGGTCCATATAAGAAGAGCCTTGCTGCAGTCATTCCCCGCTGCTCAACCTACTCAATCTTCAGTTTGTGCATGTGGGAGTGCATGTGATGCTGAAATGCAGATGGTTTCAGTATAGCTGTAATAAAAGTATGAACATGTTATTGAATGTGCTTTTATAAAATGTATTATCATTTAGAGTGAATTTTCCATGTAAACACAGCACCTTAACTTTAATTAGGAAGTTTCATTCCCCACATTGCATTAACCTCAACAACTTTTATGCTAGATTTTCTAAAAAGTGCATTAAGCATTCTAAACGCAAAATATATCCGTGTTCGCCTGTTAAACAGAAACCCACTGGAAAGTGAATGCAATAATCATCCAGAATGAAGTCAAAGCGCTCTATATAGAAAAATAATCCCTAATGAATATGCTAAGAACGGCTTTCAAAAAGCATATTCACAACAGCGCAGATGTGGGAGTGCGTTTCTGGAAAGCATTTGCTTGAGAATAACGGATGACTGTAGTTATGCACAAGGGAACTGAAGCACAGGGAAATAGGTCCTATCTTTGAGGATTTCTGATAATTGCACAAGCCTATGTAGATATACTTCACCATGTGCATGGATGCACTATGGTGAAGTATTTGAAGTATTTGAGCAGTGGTGGCTCCTGATTACTGATCAGAAGGTCAGGGGTTCAAGCCCCAGTACCGTCAAGCTGCCACTATTGGGTCCTTAAATCTCTGCTCCAGGGGGTGCTGTATCATGGTCTAGAATGTGCTCTGACCCCAACAAACTGGGATATGTAAAGAAAAGAAATTCACTGTGCTGTAATGTATGTGACAAAGGCTTCATCTTCTCCTATATAACAAATAAAAACATGTCGTATCCATTCCCATGTTCTAAAATTATAGTGTGGTATACATGCAATCATGGACTGCAGTTCAGCATCACATTTTACATTAGCACACTGTTGTGTACATCGGTTCCAAGTGAATAAACGGAGTTGCTTGAACACAATTTGTTTTTCGCACAACCAACATGATTTGATTATCTATTTTCCTGGAATAAAAATCACTGCGCCCTCACACGAGCTCAGGACCAAACCAAGGACGCTGGCGTAATGAGGTTTAAAACGACATCGTATCCCAGACAACTTTTTGCATTCAGTGTTGGTGCTTACACTATAATCAAGAAAGGAATATAAGCAGGGTTTTAACAAGACTAATTTTCAGGCAGAAGATTGCACTCCGTCCAAAGAAACTAATTTCTTAAGAAACAACCTTCTGTACATATTCTCCACTCAACTTCTGTCTCTCTTTGTTGTGCTTGACAAACACAACGCTGCGAGTGCCAGTTTGTGACAGAGTCATGTCTCAGCAGCTTTCTGAAGGCTTAGTGTCAGTGAGGCGGAAGGATGGAACTGGAAAGAAACGATGGAAAAGGGATTGGATAAAAAAACAAAAAAAAAACTAAGCTGGGGTGCAGTATGGGAAGTGTGAGTAATTCACAGCAACACTACTCAATGGCTCGATCTCTTCTGCATATTCCTTTTTTTCTACAATATACGGGCCTGTGATCATGGGCTGCTCAAAGCAAAGACGACCTTTTTATTTCCATGTAGTTCTACACTGCTCATTCAACATAAAGTCTAGAGAGCACTTAATCAGAGACATCATACACAGCAGACACATTATCACTACTCCAGTAATAAAGGCATGGCTTAACATAGCTCTAGATAGTGGACTGAGACATGCATTTACAACAACATGCACTTCATGGTCTAGACATGAAATTTATAATATTGATACTGAAAGATAACAATTATATGAATCTTGAGGCTCTAGCCATGCTCTTACATTAAGTATTGTGGCTTCTTCTTTGTGGGTATCATTAGAGGCACTCAAAGAGAGGACTAAAAACTAAAACAAACTTTACCATGGTCAAATCAGACAGGTCAACTAGTGATGGATAGTAGATTGTGACAAATGGTAAGCCAGGAAAGGCACCTTAATTATCCTTGCACCTACCACCATTTACATCATCAATCTTCTAGGTGAATGTCAGTCCCCAGGAATAGCAGAAATTACAGCTCTCTGCAGCTCTCTCAAGAAGCTAACAGAGAAATGAGCTATGTTCAGACACATGGAGGCAGCAAATAAACTGAGCAGCAGGGAGTAAAAATGATGAGAGCATGAGGGTAGCTTGAAGGATACCGAATCTCACCAGCCAAACCTGCCATTCTTAATATGAAACTTGAATGCTGTATTAGATCACTTATCTTCCACATCAGAATAGCACTAAACCAACAAACAAATTCTATTTGGACTACATGGGACACAGTGAAACAAGCAAAAAAACAAAGCAAAAAAAACAGAAAAAAACAACAAAACCTGTTTCAATATAGTCCTATCACAAATTACGTGTCTAAAATTGAAACTGGAGTATGCACACATACAGGGCTTTACGGTAACTACAAGCTGCTTGGGGTGGAAAAAGCTGCCACGTGTTGTTTGTCTAGACCAAAATGTACATCTTACTTGGGGTTTCGAATCCCAACTCTGCCTTATTTGTGTGTGCGATTGTGCCCTGCGATCGGTTGGCACCCCGTACAGGGTGTCCCCCGCCTTGTGTCCCGAGTTCCCTGGGATAGGCGTGAGGATAGTTCTGGGTAGGATAAGTGGTAGGGAAAATAGATGGATGGATGTTACATTATTCAGATATTAATTAGAAACTTTGCATGTAAACTTTTCTAGTGTCTACATCTTAAATAAAACACATGAACAGCATTTTATTTCACCCAAGCACCTGGTGGTTCCTGGTAAACCCTGTATATGCACACAGTCCAGTTTCTGCACCAGTTTGCACGTGTACGTTCTGAGTGGTGCAGGAGAGCAAACAAGAACTTTCGAATTGTCATAAAAAAAAATTGTAAAGTGTTTTGACATTTTGTTGGAGGCCCAAACTGTCAAATAAATTGTTTTTTTGTTTGTGTTTTGTTTTTTAGAATTTGCTGTAAACTGATATCGTCAAACATTAGCCAATTCAAACATACAGTGAATAGATTCTATTTCTTATTAATAAACTCAAAACATTCTCCATTTACTGTACCTTGACAGAAAGCAAGGGCACCATGTCATCACATCTTTCTAGAAGGAGATTACCTGTGTGAGATTAGGGGAAGGGTCCAGGGGTGTCCATTAATATCAAAGGGTTTAAATCATCTACACAACTGCCAGTCATTCCATATTCATGTTAACTGGCTGTATTTTTCACAGCAGCGTACTCTGGTGCATAATCCATTAGGTTGACAGGACTGAAAGTACATGAGAAATAAAGACATGTAGCAGACTGTTTAAAGAAAAATAGTTATAAATTAAGTTCTGGCTATTAAATAGGCAAGTAGAAAAAAAAGCAGTCAGTGTTTGGTTTAACAGGAGTAACAGACATGGCTCAAGGGGCAGATTTTATGCTAGAGGCTGCCAACTCCGATCCTGAAATCCAGCACAGTTTGAATTTATTCCAATATAAGCTGGTACTCATGTGTGAGCAGGCAAATTACCAAGTTATGATATACAAGACTCGAGTTGCACCCCCTGACTTACAAAAATAAAACTGTAATGACTTGTATCATTAAAATATATTCTTGATTTTTTTTTTGTTTTATACCTGTTTGTTTCTGTTTATCTGTTCCTGTTTGTCTCTGTTTATCTGTTTCTGACTGTTTATACATGTTTTTTATTTCTGTAAAGCTGCTTTGAGACAATGACTATTGTAAAAAGCGCTATACAAATAAAATTGAATTGAATTGAATTGAATAGACATTTAGTGAAGTATGAGCAAACACACGGGGGGTACAATAATAGGAACAACAATATAGATAGTGTGACATTGACGTATGGCTTGAAGTCACCTGAAGTTCATGAATAATGGAGATTTTTCTAGCACTACTTGACCAAAACATTTTGTTGAAATCTTTTCCAGTGTCTCATTTCTTCATCTTTTCATTTTACATTACACAAAGTATGTAAAAACATCCTCTTGATTCTGTCAGCATTAAACCAAGGGATTATTCCTCGTCATTATGTGCATAAGCACTGTACACACACACACCTCAAAGATACAGTGAGTTGGTCATCAGCCAAAATATAAGCGCTACAGGTCTGCACTTGTAATATTAGCACACACCTGCCTAACGGGAGAGAAATCACTGTGTGCTGGTTGAATCTGAGAAAATCAGAAGCGACACTAGTAGGATCACACTTATTTCTTATGGTTGGGGTGATTATCATCTTGTCAGACAACATTCTACCCAGTCTCAGGCTGAGCTTATTTCAGGTCAGTCTGTTCTTTTCTTCAGATCAGTTAAAGTATTTTTTTGGCTGCAGGCGTGTTTGAGGGGGAGATGGTGACTGCAGATAGCACAGACGTCAGTGACAGGCTTCAGAGGAACAGCATGAGCACAGCCAGGTGGATCAAGTCGAGGCAGACCATCTGATGCATACAAATCCCTCTCTATCCACCAGACGCAGTAACACCCCCTGCTCATTCCACCATTGAAGAGGCTGGAAAATTAGCATTTAATACCTGCCATGTGTTTCATAAGATGACTTAATGACCAAGTCTTCTCTAAATAGAAATGATCACAGGACACACATTTTGTTAACAAAACAAAAATTCGATAATTAATATCGGTTGGCAAATTCACATTCAGTGTGCATGTGCAGTTAGACTCAAGTAAAATTTGAGCCTGCACATTATGCTACCATTGTTTTATACTTCATCTCATTTTTCTTCAACTCACATCCATAGAAATCTATTCAAATCAGACAATCACACTCCCTATAAACTGTTAACTCCATCTAAATCATGGTGTGAATTTGGAGTAAATCTAAACATTTAGTACATTATTTCTTTTGGTATGACCTAGTATTTTTGGGTCTGGTTATGGAGTGGGTGCTTTTGACAGATTTGGCAACCCTACATCAGATTCGATCACAAGTGCAAACAAGATGCATTAGAACACCAGGTGTAAGATTCATCTCGGTTGTCCACTTCTGATTGGATCAACCAGACGGATGTTCATACAATGACTGAACAGGGCCACAGACCATTCAGCTTGACTATACAGTGCTTTATTCAAGTGATCTGGCCTCCGCAGTAAGCATTTTATAATCTACATAAATATCCATGTATTGCCCATCCATCTGTGGTGTGTGGGCCAGGGGCGACCTCTGAATGCGAGAGAATGTGAATAATAAAAAGCATTTATCTGCAGAAGCCCTCGAGGTCATCACTCCTCACTTTCTGTAATGCTAAGCAGATTAATTCAACAGCACACTTGACATCACAGAGCAATCCATCTCAGTGCTGCCACATCTATCAATATTGTGTAACCACAAGGAGAAAAGTAGTTACTTGCAGTGCATGCTTGCTCATATCCATTATCGTGTACATGTGAGGCCAAAGACATCCATATTTTAAACAGGTCAATACTCACAGTTGTAGCAGACCAATATTAGTACTTCGCTCTAGATAAATGTGTGCTTGCGAGATAGTCTGGCTAATTCTGTCCTGATTATTAATTAGTCAAGGGTCTGAGCTACTGGGGAACCAGACTTTGCCAACTGCCACCTATTTCATTACCCTCTTATTAAAAGTATTGACATCAATGCACACATATGACCCACCGCTGCCATGCCCCATAGAGTGTGTCTGGGTCAACGTCTAGGAGTATATTAATGCAGACTCCTGATAAGACGAGGTACTGCTGG
>CM022761.1:20539114-20601614 GCA_012411365.1 Ameiurus melas | reverse complement strand
TGGTTTATACGATTTCCTGGCAGAATCATAATGTTCTCATAGTCCAAACTTGATTGGATGATTGGATCAATACTCTATAAAGGTGCAAAAGAATAGTGTACTTTGCCCCCCATTTAGTTTTGATTGCAACTTTTTGATGTCTTTGACTGGTTCTGATACTCCTGTGACTCCATTTGTATAGCAAAAGGGGGTAGTTCAGTAAGGGGCACATCAGTAGAAAGTGACTCTAGGAGAAGAAATCTTTGCCAGTTTTAAAATCCTAAAAATAAAAAGAAATTAATCAGCGTTTGTCCAAGTCCTGGTCCAATATCAGTCTTTTAGTGTTCCGTTTGTTTGCCATGTTTGAAGTATGTTTGTTCATCATCTCTGCACCTCACCCACCTCAGAGTCCAAGGGTGTGTACAAGTCTGCGGGAATCCACCAGATGTACACCAAGGATACAGGAATGAAATACTCGAGCATAAAACAGGGCTCATACAGATGCTTCATAATGAATTTCCAGGACTTTCAAGGATTTTTCAAGCACAATTTTTTTTGTTTTCAAGGACTATACGAGAAGTCATTCAAACATTCTTATACATTATAATAATAAAATTTTACATGGTGCCTTTTCTAGCCATGCTGGACTAAATTTGCATTTCCCAGACATCTTCGTCTTCACCATAATGTGACAAATATCGCTGTATGAGGTCATGCGCTAAGTAGCATATTCATTATATCATTGCATATTTGCATTCTGCCTAGTGTCAACTCCTTACATCTGTTTACTTCTCTCCTACTCTGTGCTCACATGCTGTATTTTAATACAGCCGAATTTCCAATAAAGCTGTTCTCATTTAAAATTTTACAAGTTTATGTTGTCAACGGAACAAGTATCAAATAGTGACTGAAAAGCAGCGCATTAAGACTACATGTTAACCAGCAGTGACTTCCAAGCTGCTGCTCTGCATTGACAAAATCCTGATTTTATAACCACAATGTCGTCTGACAAAATCACCAGACATAAGTTAAAGACAATGGCTGTGCTGTGATTTTGCCGATATATACATGTAAAATGATCGCTCAGAGAGAATGTCTTTCTTATTCTTTCTCTCAGATTGAATGTGCTGCACTTCTCTGTCCCTCACTGAACAGAGCAGCCACAGAGAAAGGTGTGCCTGCAGCAGGAAAGCAGGACCTTGTGCTCGTGGTGCAGTACTGCTCACTCTCTTCTATAGAAAGTAGCTAATGTTTGTCCAAAATGTTGCTATATTTGTCACCAGGATTTTTTTTTTTGGCGGAAAAAAAGCGGCCTGAAAAGTGGACCGGGGCTGTTTCTGTCAAAATGAGTAGCGGGAGGGGGGGATGGCCTGCAGCAGGGTGTCATATATTGAGTGAAAGGATTGTATTCGCGTTCTATCAAAAATGAACACTTTAAAGCGATTTCATATTTATTTACTTTTTATAATTCAAGCACTTTTTAAGCACCACTAGATACAAAATGGCCATTTAAGGTTTTACTTACATTTACAAAAGCCAAATTCAAGCACCTTGTACAAACCCTGATATAAACAAGGATTATACTACTCCTCAATTGAGCCCATGCAAACACCTTCTGGGAAATTAAAAAAAAATATGGTTGATTGTAATACCAAAACAAATATAGGCCAAGTCATCACAAGCCGATTGATTGGAATGAGCCTTTCCAACCTCTAGTCTGAATGAAGTAGAAGTCAAAGTGATGTGTTGGATATATGGAAGCCGCAGCAAGCCAAAATCCTCAAGCACCAGGATCTCTTCCTCCACTGACACGACGCAACTCACGGCCAACAAGTTGCCCCATTTGTCACCTTTGATGATCAGCAAGGGGGTGCTAGGGAGCTATTCTATCCCAGATCCCCATAGCGATATTATACATATTAAATACTTATTAAAATATCTTAAGATACTTAACATATCTTAATATTTCTCTTCATTAGATTATTAAGATTATTAAGCCTATTTCTAGATATAGACATTCATGCTGTGATTAAGTTGCTGTTCTTTTGCAAGGAGGCTACTGATCATGTGTAGAGAGAGTGCCACCACTGTAGCTGGTTGCTCAATGGAGCAATCGATAGTTGTAAAACTGACCCCACTCTCCCCTAGTTTCTAAGTTTACTACAGATGTACTGGAACAGAAGATGGAAAGCAGTCTGAATTTTAGACCAGATGGAAGCAGTCAAGCATTGCTATATGCAGTGCTGCTGTGCTTATAGAGCAGAACTGCTCCTCAAGCTTATTGAGAGTGCTGGTGCTGTAACGTTGGGTAGTACAGTACAAATCTCCTGCTGACTTTCATACAGTGGTGGAAGCCAAGCTAATCGACTCAAGCTAGAAGGCACAGCAGGGCAAAACACAGAGTCCAAATGTTGCAATCTGCTGCTTGCTTGGGTTGTTTCACAAGACTGGCAATTTGCTCAGGGCTCTCATTGTTGTGTACAGTACACCGATTAAGTCCTGACATGCTATTTGGGTGCTATCCACCTCAACAAGCTGCTCCGAGTGTGGGACTGAGCTCCGGGCTTTCCATGACACATCTGATAGCTTGCATGTCTCAGATCATAGGTTATAGACCAACAATAGATTTTTGCTCTTATTGTAATTCAATGAACAAAGCAAAGTACCATAACAGTTCATAAACAAAGCATACACATTAATAGCAAACCATTCATTTGGAAAGTGTAACTTCCATCTGTTGTCCATTTGAAGTGATATGGTTCATTCTGAAACAAATGTAAATACAATGAAAACAATCACATGCTGGTTACTGTAACTCCGCCCTTCCATGGAAGCTGTGCTGCTGAACAGATGGACACCGTGATGAATTATATATCCTTTATAAGCAAAAGAATGTATGGGAGTTTCAAAACCTCACCCCACTAAATAACAAATGTGAGGACGCAACACACAGAATGCTTCTTCCATCCAAGGCAATCATCTTTTCTCTGTGTCTTCTAAAGATACTCACTTGAGTCATCCACACTATATCTGTAGGCAGGCAATCAGTCAACAAAAGTCAACTGAAACTTTTAAACCTTACATAAAACTTGTTATATAGAGATGAATGATGGTGGTTGAAAAGGAAAAAAAAAAAAGAAAAAACAACACACCACCTCAGGTTTGATATAGGTACCAGTTAATGCTCAATTTATAGCTTTCTATTAAGCCAGATGACTAGCTTGCAGTCGCAGCAGAACGCATGCTGCTGTGAAACACAAGCACCCTGTAGCAATAACCTTGATGTTCACAATATAGGCAGTGCTCATGTTCTAGGAGTTACTGTTAAGTTACTTGAAAATACTGTACTTCCCACTCCAAGTTAGCCATCAATTCACCTGCATTTTGAAATTAGTATTCGATTTGGGTGCTGGCAGCAGTGGTTAAAATGTTGGATTTCTGATTGGTAGGTCATGAGTTCAAATCCCAGCACAGCCAAGTTGCCACTACTGGGCCTTTCAACAAGGCAACTGCTCAGTTGTATAAATGCCATAAATGGAAATGATTTGGCATCCAAACTAGACACTGCCTTATACAACACTACTTGTAAACCTTTTTGAGACTAAAGTTAATCTATTTAAAACAAGCTGAGTCATAAACAGCATTCCACTGGAAGTGAAACAATCACACTAATCAGGTGCAAAATTAATTGGAGTACTGAAGCTGACACTAAAAAGTGAGCAGACCTCCAACCATTATTCAGTGGCAGCCTGATAAGATGGACTGAGTGGTTTAATCATTATGAACACAGCATACACATTCCCCGGAGGAAGAGTGACAGTGATAATGTTCAGGCTTGGTTGGGAGTAGGAGTGGACGTCTTAGTTTATAAGAAACTGTCAGAATATTCGAAACATACCAAAAATACAAACCAGTGCAGAACAGAATAGTCTCACAAGCAAAAGCATAAGCTCCTTCTGTACATAGTATGATTATTTATAGATGAAAACTACTGGGCCACATTAAGTGTGACGTAACAATTTGCAACTTTCAGACCGAACTTTGTTTTTTTTTTTTTTTTACAAACATCGCCTCACACTACAGGATGTGTTTTGCGACATTCTAGAAGCTTTGGTGGCTTGAGGTTCTGGCTCTCCAAGTAAAAAATGAGCAGCATTAGGATAAGACATGTTACCTGATAGGCAGATGAAAGTCATGTAGTCGCCCTGACCACCTGTAGCCAGGAAGGGAATCTTCTTCTTCGTCCTCCTCTTCACCTGCACGGCTGCCAACATCCTCTCGTTGTGTGGGATAAAGATCTCTTTGTTGATGGCTGACTTGGCACTCATTGTTGCCAAATTCAGTTATAATCTTAGAAATACGGTTCCGAGCTCTTCACCCTGACAAGAAAAGTAAGACAGACTTAATAACTGCCATGTGGCCTTTGTTAACTGCTAAGGAATGCATACAAAGTGTCACACTGACTATAATGCAAAGCACCTAGGGGCCCTGGTGGGGGTTTATCTTCAAATATGAGAAAAGAAAATCAGCAGCACAGTATCCTCAATCATTCATCTGTTCTTCCGTTAAGCATATTCCTAAAAGCAGAGGATAACATCTTAGAGAACATTCTTCAAGTGGTAAACATAGCACAAATCCTGAACTATTACAGTTTATAGTTTCATATACAATGAGCTTAACAATTGAAGCTTATATTCCCACAAATTATTGTTTACATGATGTGGTTAAAAGCATAATGTTTAACAAAAGAGGCTCAGCATGTTAGTGCGATAATGACTGTCAAAACAGAAGCAAAGTGATCAAGACAAATGAGGTATGCATTCACCCAGGCAAAGCATTTTATCAACCAGTCACTTTAAAAGTGAATCGGCATGACTCACATCATATCCATCCTCACAGCAGGCATTCCTGGCATTAGGGGGGAGTGAGATTTTCTGGAGGTCATGCAGTGATCTATCACATAGAGATAGAAGAAACGCTCTGCTACTGGGGCTAGCTGAGAAAGACGACATGAAGGTACATCGCTGTGATTCATGTTTTATTGGTCTGTTTAACTTTTAGATTACTTTTTACTAATTGGCTCCAACAAAAGCAGTCGCTATGATAGATGCTGGAATAAATACTAGTGTAGCCTGATGTAGATTCCACCTTATAGCATGCGGATGGTCAGCCTGAAATAATTTCACTGGTTATACCCTCATTGCTCAGTAATGGGAGCAGGTACTGATTCATTCATCTCAAATCAGATGTTCTCACAACCAGAACCAACATGGTTGATCCTAGAGCTAACTGAATAGAGAGTATGCACACACACACACACACACACTCTCTCACTCACTCACTCACTCACACACACACACACTCTCTCACTCACTCACTCACAGATACACTTTATGGCAGTGTCATATGTAATTAGTATTCAATTACTTTAAAAAATAAATAAATAAATAAAAGCAAAAAGCTGCAGCAACATCATTAGATATTATCAAAGGGGTACATCATGTAGATAGAGTGAAAGAAAGTAAAGCTGCGTTGCAAAACAGTGCAACACTGTACCACATCCAAGTTGTCCAAACAATTAGAATGACTAAATATTACAATATATTTGCAACTTGACACTTCTTACTGGTCAGAAAAACAATACTGTCCATACACACATATTTTCTATAAACATGCTGATACAGGCTGATAAGGCAGATACAGGCTGATAAGGCCTGGAATTTACAGTGTACAATGCAACACTCCTCCTTACAGTAAAACCCAATGAGATTAACTTCTTCCTAACTGCTTGCCCTTCTTTTAAAATCATATTGTAATACATGCCAGTAATACTGAAGGAATGACAAAACCACTGACACCCTGATTAGCCCTACACAGTCACAAGCAAGCTGTTGTCTACTACACTGGCATCTGCACAATTATCCCAGCCTCTTACAAAACACATGGACAGATTCTCAGTTCAAAGTCATCCCAGGGCGCAAAAAAAAAAAAAAAAAAAAAAAAAGAGGAACTTTTCTAATGCCATGAAAGGTCACATGGTTGGTTGCCTCCACTGGAGCTTGCCAAGATGTGGAGATGAACATCAGGGTTTCCTCAGCAGTGTTATGCTCAGACTGTGTTAAGCTGGACTCTTCCCTCCTCTCCGACTGTGATGGAAGGCTCCCCTGTCTCTCTGCAAGCTGTTGGCAGACAGCAGGGAGCTGAGCTTCCTTAAGCCTAGTTCACGCTACAAGACTTTTAACGTCGGCAGATCGCAGTGCTGTTCATGCTACACGACTTTCTGTCGTGTAATCGGGAGTCTTGAAGTCGTTGTGGTGTTCACACTACGTGAATGCTTGGCGACATCCGTCACACACACACACACACTACACGATCTGACAACGACTGTCACCCAAAAACACGCGTGAAATGACACCAATATATGGCGCGAAACGACACCGATATATGGCGCGAAAGAGGAGTTGTTTATTTGAAAATGGACGTAGGACGGAAACAAACGGTGCAAGCTGTTTGCGCGATGATTTGTGAAGAAACCACAGAAAAGAAGAAATAAAAGTTTTGTGGGTTTCCCTTCCTCACGGTGACCTCACCCCATGCCTTGCTCGCTCATTGGCTGTAGCTCGACACCGCAATTACTGCCAGTGACGACACTTTTCACACCACAGGATCTGGAGTCGTCCAAACAGCTCCCGGTATGTAGCGTGCCAAATATCTATCTAGCGTCACCGATGCCTCTGCGATGTGTCGGCGAGTCCCTTTGATGTGTCGTTCAGTAGCTCACACATAACGATCGACTGCCGTTTGGCGAGCGCAGACTGCACGCTGATTTGCCTCCGATCATATGATTTTTGTCTGTGAGCTCAGCAACTTGCAAATCGGCCTTTAAATTGTGTAGTGTCAACTAGGCTTTTGGTGCGCTGCTGAACCTCTCGTCTACGAGGACTTTATGAGTATTACTCTACACTGTGGCTCAGACAGGACAGGCCTAGTCCACAGATATGTAATGTAGGCGGAGAAAGAAGGAGGGGGTCGGGGAACAGCAGATCCCACAGCCACTATGTTAATATGAAATGCTTTCAGCCTGCAATCTCTTCTGGGAGACAGCAGGCACATGAAAACAACAGCAAGAAAACAAGAAAGAGAAAAGGGTGCATTAGAAGTAGAGCCGGCTCTTTATGCTCACCCAACAGCACCTTGCCACCTTTAAAAGCACTGTATGCTTTTAAAGCCAGCAATAATTTCAGGCTTTTAGAGCCAGGGACACTTGCTAACTGAATCAAGTGCTTCAGTGGCATTGAATGCACATTTCCACCTAACAAACCAAGAAGGTATCAAAGCCTGATGCAGAAAACCAAAAGCTGTACCTTTAGGTCATCAAAATGGAATTTTCATTTTGTGCAGCTTAAAAGAGCAGTAGTAGAAGAACTCTCATGAGGTGTGGTAGATCGACTGCTATGTGCAGGAGAGCGAGAGTAAAATGACAGGCTAGGAAATGAGCAAAAAACCCAAATCTTACTTTCATGAAGGTCACCATCCCTTTTCTCTCATGAACACACTTCACACTCAGAGGAAGTGAGTCAGGAAGAAAATCATTTGAGGGAAACAAAAGCAACCACACTATTCAATGTATAAGAAGCTTTAGATGTTTAGATTTATGAAGATTTATTACTTATTGCTAAATAAGATTGCATCACTGTATTGCAATTGTGTTCATTAAAGTGAAAGCATTGAGGTTTACTTTTACAATCTAACAAACAACTAATAAAATACAAATCAAAACTTTTGGCAAACAGCTACTCCGATTACTTTAATAGAACAAGCTCTTAAAGACTCACAGACTTAAGTAGACAGGACAAATTCAAAAACAGAGCTCACTGTCAAAGGAAGCAAAGGACAACACTGAACAGGCTTCTGTAGTTTTCAACCCAGACAGATGCCTTTGCTGCCAAAGCTGTGTCTTTTCTGCTCACATGGGAGCCATTTCAACCTCTTTTCTCTAGTCTGCTTTACCCTTCTGTCCTATCGGACTCCAGTAGAAGCGTCTGTACTGGAGTTTCTTCTTTGGCTCATGTCTCTCATAAAAATGTCAAATTTCCTCAATTACAAAGAACATTTTGGCATTGTTTGGTGTTGACAGAATACAGCCTACATGCTGATAAATACTGAACATACACCAACACAGATGGTTTTGTTGTCCCTTATAAATAATAAATGAAGCGCCCTGTCCATCCTGCTAGCTGCCTGCTGTCAATGGTAATTGATGAATCATCATCATCATCATCATTACTGTGGAACTGTAGAGAACAGTCTGTGGTTACACACACCAAATTCGCCGTACTGCTGATGATCCAGTCTCAGCAGAGCAACAGCATGAAGAGCTCCTTCAACTTGACAGTACAAGATTCGAAATAGTTGAAGATAATGCAGGAATCACTCTTTGAAAAGCTCTCTAAAAGCATTCCTGAATTAATTTTAAACCATCACAATTTAAAAACACTGAATAATAAACTGCCTTATATCTTTTAATGCCCAAGTAACTACCAAGCTTGTCCAAGAACAATCTCTACACTTTTACACTAAAAAAAAGAATCTAATAAATATAAATATGCATGATACGACAATTGCCGGTGTCATTTGAGGCTGTTACAAAGCAATAAATAATACTGGGGAAATACAACCTCGTATGTGTGAACCTAACTCCAAGTCCAACGAAGAAATATTGTGCGCATGTCCAATCATTAATTTCAGAGACCGAGTTGTTTTTTTCCTGGTATTGTGCGCTGCTATTGTACATCACATAGTACACAACATTAGCGCATAAGTAACTGACTATAGGTAGCTGACCATATACCTTAGGCTTATCACGAGGTTAACCTGTATACACTCTTAAAACAGAGGCGTTTGAAATAACGTGTGTATTTATTTATTTTTTATTACAGCAGATTTGGGCCAAGGCACGTTGAGGGAGGTCATCACAATGCACCATGTGATGTCATAACATGCATTCAGCCAAAGCCCCCTTCGATTCACGTGCGTCAAACATGAGTACAGTTAAAAGCTCTCATTTACCAACAAACATCACTGTGAAATTACGTGCAAAACTTATTTTTTTCATACAATTGCAATTTTGCAATTCAAAAAAAAGTAATTACATTAAACAAAAAAAATTTAATGTGCAAAATGCATAGCAACTTTTTAAAAATGCCACAGCAAACTAGCATATTTGGCCACAACAATCACAAAAAACATTCATTAGACAATCCTGTCAGAATATATGATAATTGCAATTTTGTTCATCAACATGATGAGAAGAATGAAAAAAGCCACTGGATCTGTGAGGTGGTAATGATACCTGCTGTGCGCCACTACTGCCACCCATGTCATTCACTGATCAGATATCAGATAGAATAGATTCAACAGCTTGAGTTTGTGAGCTCATTCAGAACACTCTATAAATCAGTTTCTTGGAGGAAGTATCAAGAAAAGGAGAAATCTTAAATGTTAGATCCCAAATACCAAACTATCTAAATAACTAATCTAATAGAAGTTACATATTTATTTGGTTCCCGAGAAATGCTTCTGCCCTACTGGTGGGAGATCGTGAGTTTGAATCCTAATGATGCCACAGCAGTCCATGGCCATGATCTCTGGGTCAATTACACTGACACTAACCAATCATGTGCAACTGTTAGCTCATGTATGTAGAGGAAGGCAGTTGTACTGCGATGATGCATGAGCAGCAGTTCAGAAAGATGCATTGGCTTCGCATTTCTTGGAGGAAGCACGCATTTGAGCTCATGGATATTTCAAACCATGTGAAGATAGGCATGAACAAAATGAGTATTAATTTATGATAAAACACCTACGTAATTGGCGGCAATAAAAATGTTGCTGTCATAACTCTTCATAACAGTTGTTGCACATGTTGTAATAGCAGCTTACAGAGTGAACGCAACACAAGGAGCCATTTTCTGGACTGGGGGTCATTCAGCAGTAGGTAAGAGCATATGCCAAAGATCCAGCAGGCATGAATCAACGAGCTGGACGTAAGCAAAAATTTTTCTTTTGGAGAAGAGTTTCAAAGAAATTCAGAGTGGCGAAAAGGGTGATGAGACATAAAATAACAAAACCACAGGAAACACTGTGAACATGCTGCTGGTATGCAGAAACTAAATAAAAAGAAAGGTTTCAGGTTTTAATTGCAGTGTTGTTTAAAGACTGTGCAAGTACCGTTTTCACAGGCATGCATTCATAAGGATGTTATTTATGCAATATGAGCCCAGTAAAATGAACAGGGTGTTCCAAAAAAACAGTAGAGTAAACTGGTGCTTCTTTTGGCTCTAAATGCCTGCTATTCGAGCCAAAACTCACAACATTAAAAACATTTGTGATTTGTGCCTCAAAGTGGAAAAGTGACATCATACCGATGCTGTGTTACAGCAGACAATAAGAGTAGCTGTCAAAGTAGACCGGCTCAATGAAATGGTCTTCGAGTTTGCAGCATAACCCTTGAATTATTCATTTCTCAATATAAGAATTAAAGAACCAAGTCCTTCAAATGAAAAAGATTATGGGTGATGTGATAAAACTTCCCATGTGTTAAAGGGCATGCTTTTATTTAAACTAAATTTATTTCAGTTAGTTCGTTTGTTCACCAAATTAAGTGACCCAGTAATAATTGTTTGTGATTATAGTGACTAATCGTATGTTGAAATTCTCACTGAGAATAAGCATCAATGATAACTGAACAAAGGCAAGGTTTTTAAATGGTTATACAGAGACAATGTAGACATGCAGTCTGAATTCTCTTCTGCTAAAAAGAAAAGTAGTTTGGCTCCTCACAATTCATAGTATACCTAGCACAAATGTTCAGTTTGTTGGAAATTAGTGTGTACTCACTGAGCTGGAAGCAAAAAAAGAGAAAAAAAACCCCACACATTCAACCCCACAATAAAATAAGAGCCCTCATGGTACATATGGTACACCTTCTGCAAACAAACTCAACACTGCGGCAATAAATCCAGCAGATACTGAAGTTTGAGTTTAAGTTTAGGTGCAGAGCTCAGTCTGATAGATGGATACATCAAGCCATTAGTAACAGTTTTCATATGAGGCAGTGATTTATAACATTAGGTAGCATTTTAATTATGTGCTTCAGAACCAGGAAATTCAAAATAGACTCTTGAATAATGGAAGACCTTTCTGGTTTTAATTTGTACAAATTCAGGGGGAGGGATAAAAAAACGTAGACAGCGTAGGCTGATGGAGAAAGCACTCGTTCCCCAGACTCTGGCCGAAAGGAAAATAAAATATTTCCCACAGCTCTGTAAGTCTCATTTCCTGAAACTATAAGGAAACATTTCCCATGTACCTGAATTCCAAATGAACCCTCACTTGAGGCTTAATAAATGTTCGCATCCAGCCATCTTCTATACCGCCTAAGGTCACGGGGAACCTGGAGCCTATCCCAGGGAGTATCAGGCACAAGGTGGGGTACACCATGGACAGAGTGCCAGTCCATTGCAGGGCACACTCACACACCCACTCATACACTACGTACACTTTTGGACACACAAACCAGCCTACCATGCAGGTCTTTGGACTGGGGGAGGAAACCCCAAAGCATGGAGAGAACGTGCAAACTCCGCACACAAAGGGTAGCGGCGAGAATCGAACCCCCAACCATGGCAGTGTGCCCGTGAGAAAAAGCAGTCTCTCAAAGCAGGGGTTTGTGATTATAATTCTGTTACAGCAGTGGAACCCGTCATTATTGCACTTATTATATTTATTGGGTTCTTGTTAGCCTATATAACTGGTCACTTGAATTAAATAGAAGTAATTCAATCTTAAAAAAAAAAAAAAACACCTATAAAATTACATCAACTTGGTCCTTCTGTTAGTGGAACATTCAGGAATAAAGCACTCCAATCAAGTCAGAATATTGCTGTATGCACTGAAATAACACCTAATATTTGAATCATTCATTAAACAATTAATTCAATCTAGACTGAAGGTTTGTGGAATTTTTAACAACCAAGTCCCTTTGAGAAGCCCTGTGCTTTATTTATTTATATATATATATATATATATATATATATATATATATATATATATATATATATATATATATATATATATAATTATTTATTTTTTTTTAATAATGCTATTGAGGGGTTGTGAAGGTGTTTGTGGAAGAGAGGGGATTAATAAAGTGCTCGAGTCTGCATCGTGTGTGCGCCAGGGCTGGGGGAAAAAACCGTTTACATCCCTAGTGCACTAATAACACAAAGCAGCACTTAAAAGCAAGCTCATAATTAATTACAGCAGTAGTCTTGGGAGAAGGGCTGCGTCCCAAACCGCACACTACCTTTCTAAATCAAGGAAATTAGCCTATTCAATGCACAGAAGTATTGCATATGTGTTTGGGACACGTCAGACGAGTTGCTCAGGGAAGAAAATAAGGACGAGACACTCACCGTAGCGTGCAGTTCCAGGCTTTTCACTCAGGCTCGCGCTCAGGATGAGTCCACCGACTTCCAAAAGTCAGGACGCTGTTATCTTGTCGAATTAGAGACTCGCATTTCGGTTCTGGTGGTCTGTAGCGTGATTTTCCGCCGCCGAGCTCCCCGCTGACTCTCGGTGTGTCTGTGCCTATGTGGTGTGTCTGTTTGGGTCTGTGTTCGTTGAGTTGAGCGAGCGCGCGCTGTGAAGCTGCTACCGTCCCGCTTGAGAAACGCTGCGCGCGGGCTTCGCGGAAACGTTAGACACGTGACCCGCTCGCGACCACCGTTGTGGGGTTGTTGTTTTGCTGTTCTCTAATAGAAACCACCCCGAACGTTAATATAACTACTGTGCACGAGAGGGGAAATCCACACACGCGGACCCAGGAGGTTTCATATTTCAGCAAAGCAAATATTGACGTTTGGTCAATTCAGTCTCTTTCTCCGGTTTAATATCAACCAGTTTAAAGCACGCGAAACAGCCGTTTAGCGTATTGTCTGTTAGGCTCTCTGTAGAACTTTTCAAATCACAATAGGTGTTTCAGAGCCTTTTCACCTGTCTCTTAGTGTTATGGACACCAGGACAATGGGATATGGAGTTTTGGAGACGTTTTTGTCTTAAGTTTATCGTTTGTTACTTCCAGGAAAGCAGTGACATTTTTCTGAGGACTCATCCTGTACTAGTCTTCTGTTCATCCAATTAAATCCTCTCTAGAATGTATATGCCCCGCCTACAGAGGCGAGCCGTGCTCTACAGTCGTAGCTTGTTAACAGCAAAGCTGGTTTGTCCGTGAGTTTTTTTGTATGTACAGTGATCCACTAAGATCCCTCCACTAATATTGGCACCCTATGAGAAAAGAAGGCTATGAAAAATTGTCTTTATTGTTTAAACTTTTGATGTTTTGGTTAAAAAAAAATCACAGAAATACTGTGCTCTCATGGGTATCTAAAAATTGCAAACAAAACACAGGTTTGTCAAAAAAAATGTGTTCATTATAGATGCCAAGATAACAGCTCTGAGTCTTCTCCTATAATGTCTAATGAGGTTGGAGATACATGGTAATGGATCTGAGACCATTCCTCCATACAGAATCCCTCCAGATCCTTAAAATGTTGAGGTCCATGCTGGTGGACTCTCCACTTCATTTCATCCCACAGGTTTTCCATGGGTTTCCTTGATTTTGTGGTCAGTAAATAATTTTTGTGTTGATTTTGATGTATGTTTTGATGATTGTCCTGATGGAAGATCCAACTATGGTCCATTTTAAGTTTTCTGGCAGAGGCAGTCAGGTTTTCATTAAATATCTGTTGATATTTGATAGAGTCCATGATCCCATGTATCTTAACAAAATGTCCAGGTCCTCTGGCAGAAAAACTGCCCAAAAACATTAGAGCCAACACCATATTAACCGTGGGCATGAGGTACTTTTCCATATAGCTACCTCTCTGTGTGCACTAAAACCACCTCTAGTGTTTATTGCCAAAACGCTCTGTTTTGGTTTCATCTGACCATAGAACCCGATCCCATTTGAAGTTCCAGTAGTGTCTGGCAAACTGAAGATGCTTGAGATTGTTTTTGGATGAGAGTAGAGGCTTTTTTCTTGAAACCCATCCAAACAACTTGTGGTAATGTAGGTGATTTCGGATTGTAGTTTTGGAGACTTTCTGACCCCATGGCGCAACTAACTTTTGCAATTATCCAGCTGTGATCCTTGGAGATTTTTGGCCACTCACATCTTCTTCACAGTGTGTTGAGACAATACAGACACATGTCCAATTCTGGGTTGATTCATAACATTTCCAGTTGACTGAAACTTCTTAATTATTGCCCAGATGGTGGAAATGGGCATTTTCAATGCTTTTGGTATTTTAGCTAATTAGTCCTATCTGTTACCTCATTTATACCCCTGTGAAACTGGAAGTCATGGTTGAACAATTTCCTGTTCCTAGTAACCTTGGTGTACTAAAAAATGTAAAATATCAATGGGAATATACTTCAATTATATATTTTTGATAAACCTGTGTTTTGTTTACAATTGTTTGATATCCACGAGAGCAGAATGTTTTTGTGATTTTTTTTAAACAAAAGATCAAAAGGTTAAACAATAAAGACAGTTTTTCATAGCCATCTCTGCTCATATTTACCATAGGTGCCAATATAAGTGGAGGACACTGTACATCTTCCTACACACTATTCCCTTATCAGTCCATCTAAGATTTCACAATTTTGTGATCGCAGAAATTAACACGAAATCACACAAACTCTGTAATATTTTGTTTACATCCCTTCTTTAATCTCCACGGGATTTAGCATGGGTTTTTTTGTGATTGTTGTGAACAAAAATGCTTGTTTTTGTTGTGGTTTATTTTCTTCAAAATTTGCAATGCAACTTGTAGAGATTAATTTTTTTTGCTGTAAACCACTTGAATTGGCGAAATTGCTATTGTGAAAATTTTTTTGCACGGTCTTTTGCAGAGACCTTTCAGTTGTACTCATGTTCGACGCACATGAATCAAAGAGGGCTTTGGCCGAATGTGTGTTGTGATGACATCACATGACCTGTCTTGTCCCAAATCTGCAGAAAATCTGCACTAATTCAAAATTATTTCAAGCTCCTACAAATACTGCAGAGTTTCCTTGATTTTGCATTCATTTCTGTGATCGCAAAATCCTGTAGGGAATGAAAATTGCCTGTTTTTCTATGTCTGCTATGAGAGAGCTGTTAACTTCCTTTTAAGACCTACAATATACTTGTATTTTGAGATCATAAACTATCAATCATTACACTGTGCTCTGCATGAGCGTATAGTCCTATTGCTTAGAAATAACACATTTTCCTTTATCTCTAATGTAGGTATTTGCAGATGAATTTAACCCAACCTATTTGTTTGTGTGGGATTCCAGGATTTGTAATTCTATGAAATAAATACTTTATTTATTACTTATTACTTTATTCAGAATACTGACTGAATGCATACAGAAGTTGTGCTGTTTATTTGATCACATATCACCAAATAGCATGTCTGTCAGTGTGTGTGTGGTCGAAATGAGGTAATGAAGACAGTTGTGAGTTGGCATGGGGCAGGTTCCACCTGGTGCCTAAACAAAAATGTAAGTGAGCAAGTGAGTATTTTCAGGAGTTATGTGCTATGAACATTGCTGGCTTGTAAGGAGATAGAGTAATTACATGCTCCATACACCTGGGAATTGGATCAAGGGGTTTGAGAAATGAAACTAAGATTTACAGAACAGGTCAAGCAAGAAGAAACCGATAGTTCCATGAATAGAAACTTTGGCTTAGGGGGAAATGGAGCACGTCTTGCTGCATGATGGCACTTTCAAACACCACACATAAAATTGAATGTTGAAGTATAAAAAATATGCTCTCTGCCCATGACATCAGCACAGAGGAAATAAGTCCCAGTCTGTGTGGAGAGCAAGGTAAACAGTGTCTGTCTGTACACTCTCTCTCTCTCTCTCTCACACACACATACACACACACACACACACACACACATATGCTCTGCTTTGCTCCTCCCCTTTTCGCAGTGACTAAACTCACACACCCATCAGTTATGCTCAACAAGAGCAAACAAATGCCGGCTTAGTATTTGGTATTAACCCAGAAAGAAACCATCTGCAAAGAAGCAGAACCAGACCTCTCTCTTTTATTCACTGGAATGTTGCACAAAGTTAAAGTAGTGAAAGTTTTACAGACTGATAGAGTAGTTGCTTTTGGCCATTACTGCTCAGTCAAGGGATTTTCTTCTTGGAAGAAATTAGGACATTACCAATGAAATTGTTTTAGCACCACCAACCCCCTCAAATTGATTCAAAGCCAACTATTCATGTCAGTAAGAGATCTGTGGTGCATTCTGTCAGATTTTATTTCAATTCTGAGCATCAAAAGACAATGGTAAAGCATATATATCCGCTATCGCCTCTCTCCAGAGTCATAGTCAGATGAGGATTATATAAGAAGAATTTCCACTCATACAAACTAAACTAATGAAAAGGTAGTTTTGACACCCCCAAATCAACTTTCATTACTATCCCAAGACTCTTCAGTCTTCTTCATTCTCCCAACTGTAAAATAATAATATATCTTCAAGCGTCATCTGGAGGCGACTCTGTAGCAGTCACCTTTTAAAAATGTCTTGATCTTCCATCTCATTGAGGTGTGTACTCATGTGTCCCTTAAGGCCTGTAACCTCTCAGTCTCGTTGCTTTATTGTGGTTCTGGCAGGCAAGATAACCTTCAAATCTTGCTAATTTGTACGATCAATGGTCTGTCGCCCATGGTCTTTAGCAGGAGCTCAGGCTCCAACTCAGTTTTCCAAAGTTGAATTGAAAGGGTATAACGAGGTTGCTCTGACACAGCATTTTTTATACATAGACACCATTCTTAATGCAGCGATGAGAGCACGAATAAATGCACAAATTAAACTATTTCAAAACAAACCCTATTTTACTATTCCTCAGTGAATGAATTATCATTGGTACAGATGGAATGGCCAGAGCCATATCTCCCTGCAGTTCTAGCCTGGTTTCCCACTAAGCAGGGTTGAGCCTGGCTTGTACCTGGATGGGAGTCCCCCTTGGGGAAAACGAAGGTTGCTGCTGGAAGTTGTATTAGTGAGACCAGGAGGGGGTGCTCACCTTGTGGTCTGTGTGGGGCCTAATGCCCAACTATATTGATGGGTACACAAAACCAGCACGGTCTTTCGGATGAGATGTTAAACTGAGGTCCTGACTCATTAAAAATCCCAGAACGCTTATTGTAAAAATGAGTAGGGGTATAACCCCGGTGTCCTGGCAAATTTCCCCCATTGGCCCTTCTCTATCATGGCCCCTAATAATCCCCATCTCTGAATTGGCTATATCACTTTCTCCTCTCCACTAATAGCTGGTGTGTGCTGGGCATTCTGGAGCATTATGGCTGCCATCGCATCATCCAGGTGGATGCTACACACTGGTGGTGGTTGAGGAGACCCCCCCCCTACTTTGTAATCTTTGAATGCCAGACCATTTCTGTCTCTTTGTACATACATTTGAGCATAACTGAGAAGGACAGGTGACTATTGTAAGGTAACTTCACTGATTGAAATGTCAAATCAATACATCACATCACTTATAAATACCTCAAGTAAAGCAATGTCATTACTGTCACAGATTTCATTATGAAATCTTCCTGGTGTATTCTATATGTCTGAATTTCTTAATTTGGCTTAGATCTGGGTGAAATTATCCTTAAATTTACTTTGTATCTACTAAACGCTTGTAGGCAAAAAGAGTCAAGAGAACATTTTGTCTTTAAGAGCCTTCAGTAAAACCATCTCCAGCTCTCCTGACACCAAGAACAAGACTACTAATTCTAACCTCTGTGCAGGTTTGTACTACTTTATTCTCTGTAGCTTTGGGGGAGAAAATTGGGCTTGAATTCAAATGCAGGGATAATCTTGGTTGGATTAAATCAAGGTTAATAGCTATGAAGTTGAAATTAAATGGGAATACAGAAGCAACTCATCTGAATTGCAGATTTGTGTTTGCTTTTTCTCCTGTGCAGTTTTTTTGGCAATCAGACCACATATGTGGTGTTTTGTTTCTTACAGAACCGGTTGATGAATGAGGCACAGGCCATCTTTTTAAACTGCACGTCATGACCTTATCAGCACAGCACCTGTTTCCCATTTGTATTACACACTCACTATCTGAGAACAGTTCAAGGTCAGCAGACAGAGACTTTATCATCAGTGGAGGTTAGAGTGTTAGCAGAGGTGCAACAATCACACAGAGCAAAGAACACAACTCTTTTTTTTTGGTCAGTTTATGAAACTGGTAATAGCAGTCAAACAAGACCCAAGCTTAGGCACAAAATGTATGCATGGAGAGTATAAGCCAATTGAAATATTGCCTTTTTCCATCCATCCATTTTCTTTTTCATCCATCCATTTTTCATCGCTTATCCTACACAGGGTTGCAGGGAGTCTGTAGCCTATCCCAGGGGACATGGGGTATGAGGAGGGCGGGGGGGTGTACAATCACACACACATTCACACACTATGGATATTTTGGAAATGCCAATCAGCCTACAGCATGTGACTTTGTACTGGGGGAGGAAACCGGAGTACCTGGAGGAAACCCCCAAAACACTGGGAGAACATGAAAATTCTGTGCACACAGGGCGGCATCAGGAATTGAGCCCCCAAACCCAAACATGCTAACTACTAAGCCACCATGCAACATGTGCACCCCACAATACAATATGAATGTTTTCTTCTTCTTCTTCTTCTTCATTTTTTCTTTTTAAACTGTCAGTACACTCCAGTGAAATCCAATATTCTAACACAGTTTCCTTGCCCAATACATCTGGCCCGAAGATGTGAGCAGTACATATTGAAAAGTCATCATATGCAGCCTGTTCTAAACAAGAGCACAAAGGGAGTTGTAAAGATCCTTTTGTTTTGAATTGATTGCACCAGCAAATGCATGAATATCCCCATAGAGCAAGAGGTCATTACTGCAGACGCACGAAATGGAAAAGAAACCCTAGACCTTTTCATTGACTCACGAAAGCCATGAGGTGGTGAAAGGCTCAGTGCTAATAAGGAGTGCAAGCTCTTTTGTCGGGACCACACACTTGTTCATTACAAAAAGCTAAAGTATGGGAATGAAGACCTCAGATCATTAGCAAATTTCTATTGCTCATGTCACTAGGCTTAGTTGTCAGTTAGGAATATAGCATGCATCCCAACATAGACATAATCTAAACATTTTCACTAAGAATGGGTCTTGTCTAAAGTAAACTGCATGGCAAGGATCTTAAACACCTTCAGGAACACCTGTTCATTCGTGCATTATCAAATCAGCCAATAATGTGGCATCAGCCCAAAACAAAAACAAAAAAACAGCTTCATATTAATGTTCACATAAAACCTCAGAATGGGGAAAACTTTATCTCAGTTTTTTCCTTGTGGCCTGGGTGTTGGGGCGAGTCAGGCTTGTTTGAGTATTTCAGAAACTGTTGATGTCCTGGGGTTTTTACACACTACGATCTCTCAAGTTGTTGTAAAAAATAGCCAAGGAGCATCAGTTCTGCAGGCACTAAAATGCCTTGTTGATGATAATGATCAGATGAGAATGGCCAGACTGGTTCAAGCTCACAGGAAGGTTATGGTAACTAAAGTAACCAGTCTTTATAATGGTGGTGAACAAAAAAGCACCTCAGAACATACAATACTGTGCAAAAGTCTTAAACACCCTATTTTTCTTAGTCCAAACTTTGTTATAAATTTAGATTTTATGACTTCTACATTATTGAGTCAGTACAAAAAAAACATTGTAGATTTCCAAACATTAGTTTTCCAGCACAGAATTTTATGCTACAGAAAATTTTTTGTAAGTCTGTAAAGAAAGCAGCATATTAAATTGTAAGAGACACCTTTCAGGAAAAACCCCCAAAACAATGGATGCTGCAGAATTTTGCTGCAAAAATGAGAAGCAAGTGTACAGTGAGACTTTGATCCCCTGCTGATTTTGTACGTTTGCCCACTGACAAAGAAATGATCAGTCAATAATTTTAATGGTAGATTTATTTGAACAGTGAGAGACAGAATAACAACAAAAAAATCCAGAAAAGCGCATGTCAAAAATGTTATGAATTGATTTGCATTTTAATGAGGGAAATAAGTATTTGACCCCTCTGCAAAACATGACATAGTACTTGGTGGCAAAACCCTTGTTGGCAATCACAGAGGTCAGGGGTTTCTTGTAGTAGGCCACCAGGTTTGCACACATCTCAGGAGGGATTTTGTCCCACTCCACTTTGCAGATCTTCTCCAAGTCATTAAGGTTTTGAGGCTGACGTTTGGCAACTCGAACCTTCAGCTCCCTCCACAGATTTTCTATGGGATTAAGGTCTGGAGACTGGCTAGGCCACTCCAGGACCTTAATGTGCTTCTTCTTGAGCCACTCCTTCGTTGCCTTGGCCGTGTGTTTTGTGTCATTGTCATGCTGGAATACCCATCCACGACCCATTTTCAATGCCCTGGCTGAGGGAAGGAGGTTCTCACCCAAGATTTGATGGTACATGGCCCCGTCCATCGTCCCTTTGATGCGGTGAAGTTGTCCTGTCCCCTTAGCAGAAAAACACCCCCAAAGCATAATGTTTCCACCTCCATGTTTGACGGTGGGGATGGTGTTCTTGGGGTCATAGGCAGCATTCCTCCTCCGCCAAACACGGCGAGTTGAGTTGATGCCAAAGAGCTCCCTTTTGGTCTCATCTGACCACAACACTTTCACCCAGTTGTCCTCTGAATCATTCAGATGTTCATTGGCAAACTTCAGATGGGCATGTGTATGTGCTTTCTTGAGCAGGGGGACCTTGCGGGCGCTGCAGGGTTTCAGCTGCCTTGAGATCATTGACAAGATCCTCCCGTGTAGTTCTGGGCTGATTCCTCATTGTTCTCATGATCATTGCAACTCCACGAGGTGAGATCTTGTATGTAGCCCCAGGCCGAGGGAGATTGACAGTTCTTTTGTGTTTCTTCCATTTGCGAATAATCACACCAACATGCGTTTTTCTGGATTTTTTTTGTTGTTATTCTGTCTCTCACTGTTCAGATAAACCTACCATTAAAATTATAGACGGATCATTTCTTTGTTAGTGGGCAAACGTACAAAATCAGCAGGGGATCAAATACCTTTTTTCCCCTCACTGTAAGAGTAAAAGTCTCCAGAAGAATCGTGGCTGGTTCTGCAAGATGCTCGGTAAAACTTACAGCTCATTTCCTTATAAAACTGCACTAATTCTACCTGAGACTACTATTTTATTTATTTATTTATTTTAAAGCAGTGTCGGCACACCAAATATTGCCTTTTTCATTTATTACTGTTTACTGCTTTTTATAGTATTTTTTAAAATGGAGAAATATTTAATTTCATTACTTTATAAAGACCTCTTTGCTCTACAGCATTTCTTTGCACTGTACTGTACAACAAACCAAACCTTTATGTAGATGGGCTACAACAGAAGTCCACGTTTGGTTCTACTCTTGTCAAGAACAAGAATCTGAGGCTACAGTGATCACAGATTAACCAAAATGGAACAGTTCAAGACAGATTTCCAATCTTCAACTGCCCAGTTTTGGTGAGCCTCTGACTCAATGTAGCATCAGATTCCTGTTCCAGTGTAGTCAGTAATTTGGTTGAATTTAGCAGAAGCGAGCTGTAGCTCATTTTAAAATTCACATATACAGCCCCTTCTTTCAGCGTTCCCTCTTAAGCTGCACCCCCAAATCAGGGATAACAGTACAATTTTGGACCTCGGGTTCACATACTCGGTGTTTTAAAATTACTAGCGTCATATAAATTCACAGAGTACATCTTCAAGGGCTAATTGATGTCTATATTTCAATTGCGTTCCTTAGGATACTATTGTTTAGAGTCCTTGGAATTATCCCAACCCTTTACAAAACCCATGAACACACACTGCCTATGCTTCAACAGATAAATGCTAACGCAAGATGTTTTTTCAACAACCTACATAATGAACTATTGCCTTGATTCTGATGGGCCACAGTTGTCTTTTGTTCTCTCTTTTACAGAGCCTGGAGTTCTTCAGAGACCCTGGTTTTTCCACATTATTGACAGCATTGCTGCCAGACTGGCTCCTCCAATCTTTGGCCCATCAGTAAGTTGGTGATGGAAATTCCATTCTGCTACACACCCTAATTAAAGGCTATTCAAACACATTTTCCATCTACAAGGTAGATGAATACACAACCAGCTTTATGAAAAAGATGCAAATACACATCTACTAACATCCCTCGTCCCAATTATTCAGATAGCCCTCTTACACAGCACAGACGGCAGCTGCAAGCATGTGTGGGTTCAGGGTCTTACTAACAATATAGTAACAATTGGAGGGTTTATAGGATTAAGATTAGGACTAGCAAGTAAATCATATTATATATTATATATACACAGTATCTCACAAAAGTGAGTACACCCCTCACATTTTTGTAAATATTTGATTATATCTTTTCATGTGACAACACTGAAGAAATGACACTGCTACAATGTAAAGTAGTGAGTGTGCAGCTTGTGTAACAGTGTAAATTTGCTCCAGTCCCCTCAAAATAACTCAACACACAGCCATTAATGTCTAAACCGCTGGCAACAAAAGTGAGTACACCCCTAAGTGAAAATGTTCAAATTGGGCCCAAAGTGTCAATATTTTGTGTGGCCACCATTATTTTCCAGCACTGCCTTAACCCTCTTGGGCATGGAGTTCACCAGAACTTCACAGCTTGCCACTGGAGTCCTCTTCAGATGTTAGAGATCTTGTGCTCCTCCACCTTCCGTTTGAGGATGCCCACAGATGCTCAGGTTTAGGTCTGGAGACATGCTTGGCCAGTCCAACACCTTCACCCTCAGCTTCTTAAGCAAGGCAGTGGTCGTCTTGGAGATGTGTTTGGGGTCGTTATCATGCTGGAATACTGCATACTGATCATGCTCTGCTTCAGTATGTCACAGTACATGTTGGCATTCATGGTTCCCTCAATGAACTGTAGCTCCCCAGTGCCGGCAGCACTCATGCAGCCCCAGACCATAACACTCCCACCCCCATCTTGACTGTAGGCAAGACACACTTGTCTTTGTACTCCTCACCTGATTGCCACCACACACACTTGACACCATCTGAACCAAATAAGTTTATCTTCGTCTCATCAGACCACAGGACATGGTTCTAGTAATCCATGTCCTTAGTCTGCTTGTCTTCAGCAAACTGCTTGCAGGTTTTCTTGTACATTATCTTTAGAAGAGGCTTCCTTCTGGGATGACAGCCATGCAGACCAGTTAGATGTAGTGTGCGGCGTATGGTCTGAGCACTGACAGGCTGACCCCACACCCCTTCAACCTCTACTGCAATGCTGGCAGCACTCACACATCTATTTCCCAAAGACAACCTCTGGATATGACGCTGAGCACGTGCACTCAACTTCTTTGGTCAACCATGGCAAGGCCTGTTCTGAGTGGAACCTGTCCTGTTAAACCGCTGTATGGTCTTGGCCACCATGCTGCAGCTCAGTGTCAGGGATTTGCAATCTTCTTATAGCCTAAGCCATCTTTATGTAGAGCAACAATTCTTTTATACAGATTCTCAGAGTTCTTTGCCATGAGGTGCCATGTTGAACTTCCAGTGACCAGTATGAGGGAGTGTGAAAGCAATGACACCAAATTTAACAGACCTGCTCCCTATTCACACCTGAGACCTTGTAACACTAACAAGTCACATGACACCGGGGAGGGAAAATGGCTAATTGGGCCCAATTTGGACATTTTCACTTAGGGGTGTACTCACTTTTGTTGCCAGCAGTTTAGACATTAATGGCTGTATGTCGAGTTATTTTAAGGGGACAGCAAATTTACACTGTTATACAAGCTGTACACTCACCACTTTACATTGTAGCATGTACACTGAAAGTGCCATTTCTTCAGTGTTGTGACATTAAAAGATAACCAAATATTTACAAAAATGTGAGGGGTATACTCACCTTTGTGAGATACTGAATTTTTTATATATATGTGAATAAAAAATATGTATGTATATACATATGTACGTGTGTGTGTGCGCATAAAATTTGTACATAACAAGTATGTCCATATATTAATAAAGGACACAGAGGTCACAACTAGTTAGGAATAAGCACAAAAGCCTTATTTCTGAAGCCCACTCACCATGGCACTGAATCTAAGGGGTGTAGGCATGTGTGCACGTGTGTCTCAGATAGCCAAGAACATGTTCCATATCCCGCATGGCTCCTCTCTGCTCTACAAGAGAGACAAGCAGGTACAGAAGGGGAACACTCTACTGAGCTCACTGCAGAATTAGAAACTCTCTCGCTCAAAAAACCCCTCTAAAAACCAATCATAGCACGAACAAGCAATGAAAAGGGTACGTTTGCAGTAAAGACAGACAGTGGCCTCTGCTGGTGAAATAATGTGATTACATAATTATCATAAACACAGTAACGTTATTCTCACTGGCTTTAAATAAAAATCATTTTTATTTTTTAAATAAATGCATTTTTACAGTCTAAAATCAGCAGGCCATGCACTGCTGCTCAGAATCTGAGGCAAACAAAACACATAATAAACAATACAAATAAGGGAAAAGATATGCGAAAGTAGCTTTTATTGTACTTCATCTTATGACAATTTGTCTCAAACTCCAGGGGACGATGATTCTCCTTCATAATCAAACTCGTATCTCTTAAAATTATCATTCATATAGGATTACAAACAGGTTCTAACATTTTACTAGCATCTTACAATAAATGACCCACAGAAGTCACTGCTAAAAGATAATTCTTTCCTGTGTGCTAACAAATAAAATCATAAAAACAAAAAATTGTCAAATAATCCAATGCATCAAACAGAAAAACATTTACATACGGTGTTTAATTTAAGGCTAGATAAAAGTAACAGAATATGAAACAAGCCCTTCAATGTGAGTGTCGAAACGTGTACCAGCTAAGCCTGGAGCTTGAGACATGCTTCATCACATTATATATACTTAGATATATTTTTTTACTCTTAAAAACTCAATAAGACCTTAACATAGGCAGGTACACATCATACCAAGCAATGCTCAAAAGATGGCTTTTTTCCTTCTCTTCTGGAAAAAAAAATACTTTTCCAAAAAAACTACAGAAAAAAAGCAGCAACAAAACAATACCTGTACAATTCTATAAAATCATTTTTACATTAGTTACAAAAACTAATACTTCATTTAGCATTCCTTCATAGTCATGGAGAAAAAAAAATATAAAAGAAAGATGAACATTGCATGTACTGCTTTTAAAAACACAGTGACCTATTGCTGGTGCATAACAATATAACAGCTTTGAATAATACTATATGGTTTAGGATAAAGGTGTGAATGACCGAAGAGAAGGCTGTACAGAAAAATATGAAACAAAAACATCATGGTGCTTCGTGTAGCCAAGAGCCAGCAGGCTCCAGAGCAAAACTGAGGTCATCCTCACTGACTTCATACAAAATAGTAGGGTTTAGGCTGTGCTCACTCGACACACAGGCCCTAAACTGCACACGGGTCGCCTTTTCATTGCCATTTTCTTCAACACGTAATTATTAGATAGATTCTGTAGCAGATTAAGATCCCTGCAATCATTCCTTCATCATGTGGCCTTCAACATCCGGTTTATGTGCATTGTTAAAGGCTTGTTGCTAAACTAAACCCGAAAACTGCTGTTTAGTGGTAGGGGAAATAACATTTTTTTAAAAAGGCCTTCCACTAATGGTTATAGTGCTGAAGATCAATACATAATCTCATGCTGACTCAGTTCGTCAGACAAAAAAGTAAACTACAGCTTATTCATTTCGAGGCCTTTCCTTCAATGAAGTAGTGCTTGCTATCTTCTCAAGGGATCACACTAAAACAAAAGCGTCTTCTTAGTTGCAAAACTGCTTGTAGTGTAGAGTACTCTGGTCAGCACGAATACAGAAAAACCCTCAGACCTAGCTCATGTAGAGCAACACTTGAGTGCTGGAGATCTCCTTCATAAAAATGGCTGCTGTTGCCAAAGGTAGTGTTAACAACATGGGGACAATGAGTGGAAAATAAAATGGACGTTATTGCAAACAAAAGAAGTGAAGCAGCATAGGGACTGCATTAGAATAAAGGCGAATGAGCTCCCAAACAATCTCAAATCTTTTAAAACAATCGGATCGAAACACGAGCAGTAACATTTGAGACGAGCTTGAGTATTAGCATGGAAGGTGAAAGGTCATGGATGTCACACTAGCCTCCACTCTAGTACACATGGTGCACAGAGCTGGAGACAACCATCTGACAACCATGCAGTGACTACACACACCAAGCACTCTGGGAAAGGAACGAGAAGCAGCTGTCTCTGTGAAAGTACCTGCTCGCTTCAGGAAACAAATATTTCTCGGCACAAGGTGAAGCTTTGGATGGCGACAGAACGTTCTCATTCAAAGTCAGCTCATTAGTGTTACAAAGGTGTCTGTAAGCATTAAGGCAGGAACAAAATAAAAATTTCAAAGATGGCAGCTTTCAAACAATCACTGTGGCCAGATGCATGGCATGGTTAAAAATAAAATCAAACACAAGAAAAAGAATAAATGAACAAAAATCCCAGGCACCCCATGCCACCCCACCCCCCATTTTGCTGAGGTTCTCCCTCTCAGACCCAGCCACTGGTCAGCTTGTAGAACATTTCCTCATCAAGAGACTCATTCTGGTCCTTGGCCCTCGTGGACAGGAAAATGTAGCCACCAATGAACTCGTGCACCACCTTACAATCCACCTCGGTGCAGGTGAATGACAGACTGGGCTCGTCAGCAAACTCCACTGTAACCTAGAGAAGAACATACCAAGGATATACATAAACGAATGTTCTGACATCTTTTTCACCCTAATGATATGCTGAAGTGTATCATATAAGCATCTACCAGACAAGAATCTCACTGCAGTGATTTATGTACACTGCTTACATGACATGGCTTTCATTCAGGTCACCTATATATGTAAACTAAGCTCTGCATAAAGCTGTAAAAAACTCTGCTTTAAGGTTTTAGGAATGTGTGCATCAGAGCTAAAACAGAGCTTGTGTCATCAATGGTCAGTCAATGGTAGAAGCCAGGAAGCAGGGTAGCATTGGTACATTTTGAATCGAGTGCTCAGCAGCATGTCTGCTTTGACGTCAAATACTTAAATTGGCAGCCTACTCTGGATGGCGCCATAGGAAGCTACTTGTATACACACACATATTTTTGCCTGAAAACAGCTTTGTTAATGTTCGTCTCATCCTAAAACCACTGTTCTCAAAGCATCGTGGCTTATTTTTTATTTCACTCATTTAAAACACAACTGTCCTTAGGATTACCATTTTAACTGAGTATGTTGTATTTCATTTACAGTATAAAATGAATTGTGCAAGGAAATAAGATGTAGTATCATCGTAAACCTGAGTTTAGGTTACGAAAAACACCTCACCATCTTGATCTCCCAGTTGACGTTCCACTGTTTCATATTGCTGAAGCGCCAGGTCTTAATGGCGTCTCTCGTGTTGGCGTCTATGCGGATCAATCTGTTGTAGGTGATGCCAATCAACTCCTCTCTCTTACTGCCTTGGAATCTTAGAAATAGATGTGAAAAATAACTAATTTACCGTACTTAACACACAATATAGGAGTTAACTGTATGAATAAAAATAGAATGGAAAATAACGGACAGTAAATTGGGTGTGCCTGTTTTGCCTCACTCACAAACATTTGTATGACTCAGGGAGTTTGGAGACTTGTAAAAATGATTAACAAGACTATGCACAACACACTCACTTGGCCAAGAAATGAGTGATCCCAAACTCTGGCAAAGACTGCCAGGCCTGGATGAAGCGCATTTTGGCTTCGATGAGACTCATCTGGGCCACATTCTGATGGGCCTCTAGGATACGAGCAGAGATCTGAAAACAAATGCACAAAACACTCTCAACACTTATACTTCTAGTCTCACCCTTCCTAGCACCCCACTCCCACAGAGAGGAACAAATGACATCAAGAACTTTCATGCTATTAACAAACCCTCACCAACAGGAAGTGAGTGCAGCAGAGAGTGAGAGGTGATGAAGCAGAGAGGCATTCCTTGCCAGTGAGAGAGCTCAGTGGTGGGGTTTAGTCACTCCTAACTACTGGTCAACCGATGGATGGAAGTGGAGTTTACTGAAACCAATACCCAAGTTGGGCAGTACCTGGTGCTAACCGATTGATCAACAGATAAGTTTTTTTTAATTGATACCGAAAGAAAAAACATAACACTCAAAAAAGTTGCTGATCTTTATTGCAAAAAACATCAGTGACACTATGAAAATGAGTGAAATGTGACCATGAAAAGTGTACTGTACTTAGGGTTAGATATAAAAAATATAAAACATTAATATATAGCTATTAATAAATATTAAAGTAAATAAAAGAACCAAAAAGTAGCACTCCAAATAACAAATAAAAAGAGACATCCAAAATGAATAACAAAAAACATTTAAAATATTGCAACAAAATGGGTCAGTGATAGTTTTTATTTCGCCTCTAGCGGCCGCTGTTATACTGTATAATGACAGCGGACCCTTCTGAGCCGCTCCAACAATGGGCGCGACCAAGAAAATTATCGGTGTGGATTTTTGCTGACAACTGATAGTTCCAGCAATCGGTTATTGGTGCCAGTTAATAGGCAAAACTGATCAATCGGTCAACCTCCACTCCTAACCACAGTAAAGTACTGCTTCTGATCAATGACCAACTACTTACTGCAGGAAAACAGATTTGCGTGCTTTAAAGTACCATTCTTTTCCCTTCCAGATTTTCAACTTGTAGTACTGACACCACCACCATTTAGTCTCCAAACATGTTCACATTGGTTAGTTTCAAAAAGAAAAGAAATCCAAGGACAGAATGGAGCAGATCAAGAAACCTACAGTGGTGCTTGAAAATTTGTGAACCCTTTAGAACAGCAGTCCCCAACCTTTTTTGTGCCATGGACCGGTTTAATATCAGACAATATTTTCACGGACCGGCCTTTAAGGTGTGGCGGATAAATACAACAAAATAAAATGACAGGACCAGCATAAAAACTGGGGTATTTTTAAAATATAATAATAAACGTGAATCCAATGTGAAATCGCAACTTTATTAGCAGCGTCCTCGTAACATCCTCTCTCCCCCCTAACGCTCTCTGGTCTCTATGGTAAGGTTTCAACGTATCACGTGACTGAGACAAGCGTCTTGACATGCGTCAAGAGTGAGTCGTAGAAGGATGTAACGGAGAGAATCCGGTCATTTTTCAGATCCAGATAATAAATACAACGGAAATAATGTAAGTTATTTATTCTTTCTGTGCGGCCCGGTACCAAATGACCCACAGACCGGTGTTGGGGACCGCTGCTTTAGAAGCTAAAGAGAACCCAATTAAACAAATGAGACAAAATTATTATACTTGGTCAGTTATTTATTGAGGAAAATGATCCAATATTACATATGAGTGAGTAGCAAAAGTATGTGAATCTCTAGGATTAGCAGTTCATTTGAAGGTGAAATTAGAGTCAGGTGTTTTCAATCAATGGGATGATAATCAGGTGTGAGTGAACACCCTGATTTATTTAAAGAACAGGGCTCTATCACAGTCTGATCTTCACAACACACATTTGTTGAAGTGTATCATGACACAAACAAAGGAGATTTCTTAGGACCTCTTTTACTGAGTTGTTGATGCTCATCATGCTGGAAAAGGTACAAGAGTTTGGACTCCACCAATCTACAGTCAGACAGATTGTGTACAAATAGAGGAAATTCAAGACCATTCTTATCCTCCCCAGGAGCGATCAACCAACAAAGATCACTCCAAGAGCAAGACTTGTAAAAGTTTGGCAGGTCACAAAGCAACCCAGGGTAACTTCTAAGCAACTAAAGGCCTCTCTCACATTGATTAATGTTAATGTTCATGAGTCCACCATCAAGAGAACACTGAACAACAATGGTGTGCATGGCATGGTTGCAAGGAAAAAGCCACTGCTTTCCAAAAAGAACATTGCTGCCTGTCTGCAGTTTAAAGATCACATGGACAACCCAGAAGGCTATTGGATAAATGTTTTGTGGATGGAGGAGACCAAAATAGAACTTAAACGAACATGGTTTGGGCCGGTTTTGCTGCACCTGAAGCAGGACGGCTTGCCATCATCGATGGAACAATGAATTCAGAATTATACCAGCAAATTCTAAAATGTCAGGACATCTGTCCCTGAACTGAATCTCAAGAGAAAGTGGATCATGCAGCAAGTCAATGACCCTAAGTACACAAGTCATTTTTACCAGATGGACTGGCACCCTGTCCAGGGTGTACCCCGCCTTGTGCCCGATGCTTCCTGGGATAGGCTCCAGGTTCCCCGCGGCCCTGAAGCAGGAATAAGCGGTTGAAGATGGATGGATGGATGGATGATTAAAGAAGAAGAATGTTTTGGAACAACCAAGTCAGAGTCCTGACCTTAATCCAATAGAAATCTTGTGGAAGAGTAGAAGTTGTTCTGTACTGAAAACTGAACAGGATTGGTCAATAGTTACCAGAAATGTTTAGTTCCAGTTATTGCCGCACAATAGAGTCAGACCAGATACCGAAAACAAAGGTTCACATAATTTTGCCATTCAGAGATGTGTAATATTGGCTCATTTTCCTCAATAAATGAATGACCAAGTATAATATTTCTGTCTCATTTGTTTAATTGTGTTCTCTTTATCTACTTTTAGGACTTGTGTGAAAATATCTGATTATGTTTTAGGTCATACATATGCTGAAATTTAGAACATACTAAAGGGTTCACAAACTTTCAAGCACCACTGTATATAGATTTAAACTAAGGCCCAAGCTAAGTATCAGTACACCAATAAAATTGGCAGATATTATTTGAACAACATCCAAACTCATAAGACAATAAGCGCTCACTTCATGTAACGAGATTCTTAAACTTTATGGGCAAATTAATTCTTAAGACAATTTTCTACATGATATCAAAATAGACAGTTTCATATAATAATAAATGATACCGTACCCACACTGATAGCGCAAACATATAAAACACCTCCCCCACCTCCTAAATCTCAATGTATGGATAGTTTAATTTTTGCATTTCAAACATAGCCCAAGTCATTTAAAATATTTATGAACCAGCATCCATAAATTAGGGCCTTCTAATGAACTTCAGAGGCGTTTGTCACTAGATCTAAATAGATATTTAAACTCTACGAATGTGATCTGTGGACAGAGTCACAAGAGAACACACTGTGATTATTTGACAAATTATCAACAAGTAATCTAATCCTAAATGTACTTTTTCCCTTGACTTGCTTTTACCTACAGGGAGGAATGAATCAATTGTGTTTGTATGTTTGTCAGGGGTTTAATTATTTAGCCGCTCATGTGTGAGGTCATAGCTGTATTATCTCAGTAGGTACTGTACATCAACACACACCACACTTGATACTGTACTAGATAAAGTAATAATGCAAAGGAACATGTATTTCATATATTGTTTTATATTGCTTTGATTATATCAGGATATGTTATTGGCTATCAATTTTTAGTTAGATGTTTTTGTAATCAGTTGGGCCCTATTTTAAACCACATTAATTTGGTGGTTATGTTATGAACTTGTTAGAAAATGGATATCTAACAAGAATGATGGAGTTAAGGAAGACATCACATCACTGCAAGCAACTGACTTACCAGGTCCCTGATATAGCCTGGCTGAGAAGGTCAGGGGCAGGAGAAGAGCAAAAGAAGGGGAAAAAAGATCAAATGTAAAACAAATAAATAAATAAAGCAGGTGAGAAAGTAGCAAACAAGCAGACAAGTTTAAAATAAAACAGATTAGCCTTTATCAGTCAGCATGTCAAAAATAGCTAAACAAAAAGGTTAGCGCATGACAGGCGAAGCTCATGCAGCAGTCTCCAGCTGAATACACAAGGGGAAAAAAAAGTACAGCATACTGAAAAGCTACACAAGAATGAAAAGACATTTCATAAAACACTGCCAAATTTCAACTTTTACTTGCTGAAAGACATAACTGAAAATTATTGATAATATAGAGCAGGTGGATTTAGTAAACTTTAGATCAACATAAAGCATGGATGACATTGTCTGGAATACCTACAAACAAAACTTACAGATATTAGTCAACATGGCAATATATACTGCCATATACACATACATATCCACACAATCACATGTACATAAAAATACTCTCATTTCATTCATGAAAGGACAACGACAGATTACTACTGATAGATACTGTACATTTCCACAAGAGGGTGCTATACCCCAAATTGAATCCAAATTGACTCAAAATGCCCTGCTTTATGCAGTTGACTGATATGTATTCTGGTGGATAACCAGTCAAACACAACATAAATAAAAGCATTTCTCCCTCTAAATGTGAGGAAATGCCTGACTTGTTGATGAAGAAAAGGTTGGAGTAGACAGAAAAAAAACAAAAACAAAAAAACCCAAAATCGAGCATCTTCTGCACAGCCGAGAGCGCCGGTCGTGTTTGTCCTAAGCTACGTTCACAGGCGGCTCTCATTTCCTGCTGCTTTCCCGCCTGTTTTGTCCGTTCCCACCCCCCTCAGTTCCAAACACAGACTCAAGGGATCAGATGGCTTGGAGCTTTGATGTAGTGACGACAGGGTGGAGAGCAGCTGGGGAAGGTTGGTCATATTACAAGCCACTACCCCTCCAAACATTGCAATCTGTGGACTTCAGCCAGAACCACTGCCCCTCGCTGACACTACACACACTCAGCAGGCCCTAGCGGTCTCGCTCGCTCCTATCTACGTGCTCTAACCATCTTCTGGTTTTTGGGTGGAGTAAAAACAAAACAAAACATGGCAGATATCCTTTACAAAATAAAACTGTGCACTAAAAGCTGCTGCATTCAAAATCTGCTAAGCTCGGGAGCTGGGTTTTGAAGTTTCCACACTTTTGTCAAACTGCAATGATGCACATACTCCGTTTTAATAAGGCATTTCCTGCCATTTCCGGTGCTGCTAATTTACAGCCTTCTCAGCAGGCTGCAGCTACTTAGAGTACACAGCACACTACATTTGGCTTATTCCCATACCCTGACTCATCATTTAAAGCAGCTACACCTCCTCATTCAAACACCCATCTAATCACTTACACACTGGGCACATTCCAGCAGTCCCATATCATCAGCCAAAACATACCAACATGTGCTATGCTACAGTTTAATTGCTTACACATGTACCATGCACGAGTCTCCACAATACTATTCAGTCCAAAACCATTTTATTGATTCGAAATTTTCTGTCCCTTGAATTGTATTTTTTCGTCCAGTTCACTTCTATTGGTGTGCTATATGGTTTTCCTTAAAAACGTCTCTACACAAATACTCATCTTTACACTAATCAGACATGTGCTACATACTCCAAACATGGGCTTACAAGGGCATTCCCTCTTACACTGCAGGGTAAAACAGCTTTGAAAACAGGGAGAAAGTGTTCACATGACAGTGCTACCTGGACACAGTTTATTACAGAATGCTAACAGAGTGTTTAAACCCATGAAATGTTATGAGAACCATGATTTGATTTGTGACAGCAAGTTTAAGTGCTTGTCTGACTTACACACCATCCAATAGCATTTATGATACATTAGTGAGGTCAGACAAGAAGGCCTAGGGTGCACGTGGCATTCCAGTTTATCCCAAAAGGTGTTCCATTGGGGTTGAGGCCAGGGCTTTGTTCTTCCACTCCAACCTTTGGCAAACCATGTCTTCCTGGACCTCATTGTGTGCACATTGTCATGCTGGAACAGGTTTGGGCCCCTTCGTTCCAGTGAAGAGAAAATGTAATGCTACAGCAAACAAAGGCATTCTATATAATTGTGTGCTTCCAGTTTTGTGGCAACAGTTTAGAACAAGGCCCACATGTGGGTGTGATAGTCAGGTGATCACACAATTTTGGCCATATAGTGTATTACTTATGTTGCTGACAAAGAAGCCCTGACTATGTAAAATGACAGAATTATGTTTTATGACAAGATGTTCTGGCATTGAACTGCCCTAATTCAGCGAAACACTCCTGTAAATGTCACATGACCATGAACTTGCACAAATTCCACCCTCTTGGAAATTAATAGTGTGCAGAAAAGCACACAGCCAACAAAAGCTGCTTCTGTTGAGCACGACCCTCCCCCAGGGGCAGGGTACATAGGTTCTTGAAAGCATTTGATTAGAGAAAATTAAAATTAGGACAGGAATGGGTCATCAAAAAAAAAAAAATATTTCCCCAGAAGTGAAGAACTACAAATGAACTATTTCTTTTTCTATATATACTGCCATATTGGCGTAAAAAAAAAAAGCCTTTGAACAATTTTTTCCACGGGCACTTAAACATGACATCACATCAAAGCAGCGCAGAAGATCTGACTGACTTGTTGACTGATGAGATTTTACATCTACAACACATTTGTAAGGCCTTACCTGAATTACTGCCTCTTTCAGAACAGGTTGACATCTCATCTCACTACCAGTCAGAGTCATGGACAGAAAACACATACTAAATCTGCCCAAACTTTCCAAATTGTTCATATTGTCCGGCAACAAATGAAGAGGAACAAAAACTACCGCATTTACTACATTCATGGAAAGCAGTTCTTGACTCACTTCCTATCATTTTTATTAGGCATGTCGTAGTCCTGATTTAGCAGCACAAAAAACACGGAAAAAGAAACCCTTAGTTTTCATGGGTGTGCGCTGGTGTGGACTGATCAGGATTTCAGAGCACTGCAGTAGGCAGTGAGGGAAGAGGTGTGATGTAGATAAGTGAAGTAGATACATGCATTCCTCTGGGGGACAGCCTGATGCCAGGAGGCCATTTGGGAGGGCTCACACCTAGTAAACTGGTAAGTATAGCAGAACCCAACTCTTCTTTTCAGGCCCTTTGACCCAGTTACACTCATTCTTTATCTCTATTGTATCTGTATATTAACATCTGTAATCGATTTCCCAATTTGCATGAGCTAGATTACCAAGAACTGCAAAAGTAGATTAGAAGGTTTAAGTGAATAATCACCATCAGTTCCACCCAAAATGAAGTTCATTATTCTTAATTTGGACCCGAGAGCACTAATCAGCTTTTCCTCAATTGGGAACCAACGTGCATTACTTAGACTGCTTTCCCGTTTGGCTACAGGTTCTAACCACCTTATCTTCAGTTACCTGCTTGTTCTTGTACTTCTTCAGATATCGTGGTGAGACGAGACACTCAGGGTTGATATCTGTGGAGATCGGTTCAATAATCTGGGGATCTGGGTTCATGTGCTGCATCTTTAAGAAGGACAGAATGTTCTGGACCTCCAAGTTATAGGAGCTATCTGCCATTGTCTTCCCTTTGGAGGCCAGACGACAGGCAGCCATCCACTGTGCGTACTGCTTCTCCTAAATACGTGTGAATAAAATAAAAAAAAACTAAATCAACTGTAGCAATTTCATAAAAAAAGCGTGAGATGTACGATTCGAAGTTATAGTGACTGAATGTTCATTCAGCTGTTAATAGGATGTGTGGCTATTTGCTCACCGTGTCGCATCGCAGCCAGATCTCGTTCATGCCATCCGCTACTGGGATTAACAACTTGATGTTGAATTTCTGACCAGAAATATTTACATCTGGTGTAACCTCACAGCCTGTATTAAAAAAAGGACACAAGAATGCACAACTTCAGCTTCTAATATGTCAAGGATTCATTCTAGAAAACTAAACCCAAAGTGGTTCTCACCTCGCAGGTTCATTTGGTGGGCAGGTATGCCGTGGGCCTCCTCACGACTCTTGTAGCAGGAGATAGTAATGTCCTTGAATGTGCACCAATACTGCTTGGGTCCTTTCAGTGTCAGTTTTTTTGGCCTGAGAAGCAAATATCACAAATAATGTATGTGAGAATTAGAAGCAAACTTATCCAAAATATTACATGTATTTCATAGTACGCATAATCGATAATGATTTCATAAAATAAGACAAACAAACTTTAGGTCTAAAAAATTGGCTTTTTTTATGTTTATATTCTGTTATTTTTGTATATATTTTCTTTGATCCTAAAATGTTTCCGTGAGAAATTATGCCTTACATCAGTTCCCAAGCCTATTTACAATAAACATTCTGCCTCTTAAAGACTTTAATGTCAAAGATAATATTTGTATACAAGAAAAAAAAAACATTCAAGTTTGTACAACATTTAAAAAAACAAAACAAAAAATTTAAGAAACAAGAAAAAAAAAAGAGAAGCTGTGCTGTGTTTAACTCACTTAAAGACCTTCACATGATCAGCCAGTTCTGGGATGGATGTAATGTCACCCTGGGAATGAAGATGGAACACAGAGGAACTTTGTTGAAAGGTTCATTCAAATTCTTGGTCATATAAAAAACTCGTATTCAAATTGAAAGACAGAACAGTGCAGTGGAGATGTCCTGCAAGTGTGTGCGAGACTGAGACTACCAGTGTGTTAGAGGTCTTTCCTCCCTCCAGGGTGATCTCCAGGTCTGACAGTGCAGCATCCACTTCATCCACCTCCTTCTCGCTGTTGTTCATGTGATTGTCTGAAGACATGATGGACAGCTTGTTGATGTGATACTGAAAATGAAGAAAGTAATTCAAAATAAGAGCATGTTCAACAATGCCGAAAGAGAAAACCAGTATATTCTTTAAATACAGTGCAAGAATAGTATACAGTCTGATAACTGAATATACCATAGTAATTATGTTCCACATTGCCCCCATTTTGCTGATTACCGTGCATGAGTACTAAATTTTTTATGAGTCATAAGGCTATATAGAAAATGACAATGGAAACTCGTCCCTAAATACAACTTGCTGACAACTGGTTTTTGTACCATCAAACAGCTGCCCTCACTCACGTTTGCATGCTGTTAAGCAGATGGTCTGATAGGACAGGTGATTTTTAGACTCTACTAAACGATCACTACTCAGTTAAAGACTGTGAGATGGGTAGATCCCACTACATTCAGACGTTATGATAATTCAAGAAGCTCACACAGAAAGCATTCCAGCCAGCCTGAAACCCAATCCCAACATTAACTAGCCATCCAGCCAAGCAAACGCAGCTCTGATGTAGAGGCAGTCTGGACTAATTTAAAAATCGCCACAGACAGCATGTGCGGGGCAGGAAACACTAGACCCCGGATACAACTCAATAAATCCCATACTGAAAAACTAACACCTCTTAAGCACGACTGCTGGAGATGGATGAATGTTAGACTGGGTGGTCCTACAACCCATTCAGCAGGCACCCATTCTATATATACACACATGGGGGTGAAGACAGTTTGGCGTCCTTGGGTCTTGTCACCCAGCTTTAACGATGGTCTGAAATAGCAAGATCACCCCCCAAAGGCCAAGGAGGCTTCCAAAGGGGGCACTGGGGCTCATATCACACCTAGAACCTTAAATTCCTCCCTAAGACTCCTTGTTACATCCTGGGCCAAATTGCCCTGGTGTACATGCTTAGAGCACCTTAAAAGCGTTGGCATTCATTTGCAAGCTAAATGAGCATTTTACAACTTCTAGTCTGGTTCAACTGAAATGCTGATAGGCAAATACATACCGACCTAAACAAATACACAAACTGTCACTTTGAGCAAAGAGTAATTCTACTATTTCTATGTACAGAATTGTAAGTTGTATATTCACATCCAGATGTAAAAAATCTTGGACAAGCAAATATCTTGTGAGATATGTATATAAACTCTAATTACAACAACCACAAGATTTGATAAGCTAAGCCTAAACAGTGTGAAATAACGAAGAGAAGCTGTAGCAGCACACACATCTGTGGACAGCAGTTAACCCTAGTCAACTACAGGCACACAGCCTTGTCAATCCATTAACAGAGCAGGAGTGCAGGGAACCCAACATAAACACTGTATGCACTCCCTCATCACTGGCTTACTAAGCAATCCTGCAGCCTAATATGGCCTTGTAGATGTACCTCCCACCCTTTGGAATTCTCACACACACACACAATCACGTACACTCGTGCACGCACACACTTTCACTATTATTTACCTGGAGGGCCGCAAACATCATCATCTCTTCCTCAGTACACTCGATTTCCTCCAGCAGGATGGCCCATTTGGCCTGCTCGTATAGCTGGTTAACCCGGATAGCATCATACTGTGGAAGACAAGAGACAGCACAGCTTGTTCATCCCAGCTGAGCAAACAGGACAATTCTGAAAGCCACTTCCTCCATCTCACACCCACTGTGTCAGCTGCAACAACTACCTGACTGCTAAGAATTCAGCACAGTGGTGTTCAACACCAAGAACATCAAGATGTCAACAGGGGTAGGGTTTACCGTTTTAAGCATTCCTCTACTGATTGCATCACTTAACAAAATACACTTAATAATCCAAACATTCAAGAGAGCAATGTACTCTAGGAAAGACCCGGCTAGTAGGTATATACTATATTGTATTGCATGATAAGTTTAAATAACAGACTCTAACCTTGGGATTGAGATCAAAAAAGCTATGATATTTGAACCGCAAAAGAAGAACATCGTTCTCTTTAACGTCCTGCTCCATCAGAGACCTGGAGGAGTCCAGCCACCTTCAGAACATACACACAAGATAGTTAAATTACAACCCAATCCATCAAAAATCTTAAATCCCCAATCCTTAGAACAATGTTTCTGGACTTACCCTTGATTTATTTTGGCCTTATCGAGGAGGGAGGGCGGTTTGTAGAGCTTAACCAGTATGTCCGGTGAGGAGATGGGCTGACTCACAGCGAGGATGCTGGGATTGCCCTCAGACAATGGACTGTCTCCAAACCAGGCTGAGGTGGGGGAAAGTGGGCTGCCATCTCGAGAGTCATAGGTGGGAGTCATTGTCTTACTGTAGAGTCCAGGACTTGAATAGATACTCCCTGAAATAAAAAATGGACATCAGCATTCTGCTTTCTATTTCAAATGTCTGTTGGTATATGCTATATAATATACTAGATAATTATGCACTGTAAGCTTAGTCCAGGACTAAAGAGGTTTCCCCAATATAGAAACTCCATAAATGATTCATTTATAGCCCAAGACTATTCTTAATCTGCATTCTGGAAACTTATATTAAATCCCTTATGAGGTAGGACACAAAACATCATTGCAATGCAAGATTAAGACAACATATGTTAAAAAAAATAAAATAATAATAACCCCAACCCCCCCCCCAAAAAAAAACCCATATTGAAACACTGTTCACACACAAATCACTGATGTCACCACATTAAATGCATGGCAACCTTAAGCAATAAGGCAACATGCTGATGCACACACTCAACACGTGGGGTGCAAAACACAGCAAACAGCACAACCAGGAGCATGAGGGGTTCCGGAGCTCATGCTGTGACAGCCAGCATGTCTTACAACAGAGTGGGAGGAAAATGCTAAAAAAATCTATTGTGCTAATGGGTTGTGAAGTTGTAAAATCATTATTCCAAACCTTATATACATTGATACATTTCTAGTATATAATTACAATTTTGCAAAAATGTTCTCAATTTCCTGAGGTTTCAGTCACAATTTTCCTCGACCACAATTAAGAGTTCAGTGTTCAAAACTACAAACTTGAACAAAAAAATAATGAAATGCCAATGAATGGTTTTATGGCCCTCCTCCTTCTGGATATAAAAAAAACCATACGCATGACTAAAAAAATAAATAAAATTACATAGTGACCACATTTACACACACATTTATTCCATTCTTTGTGAGAACTAGGACTGGAAAACTGCTCACACTTTATTCAGAGGCATACAATGTTTCTAATTATTTGTGCAATAAATTCAGAAGTAATATGAAAGGAAGGGTATTCCTCTTATGATGCTTAATGTGGTTACTGAGATGAATGAAAGAGTAACCAGTAGGGCTGGGTGATATAATATCAATATTGTGATAGTTGAGTGTGTGATACACTTTTCTGAGATCGTTGGTATGGTGATGGAATTATATATTTTTTTAATACTTACTAATTAAATGGTACTGAATGGATGAGGTTGATTTGAAGTAACAAATAACTTAATCTTCTTTGTATGCATTAAAGCAAAGAATCATCAAAGTCAGTTTAACTGCTGTTTTGCAGACAATTCGTTAGCCAAATTATACATCACGGTGGCTTAATGGTTTGCACGCTTGCTTAGCACCTCCAGGGTTGGGGGTTTGAGTCCCGCCTCCGTCCTGTGTGCGCGGAGTTCGCATGTTCTCCTTGTGCTTCAGGGGTTTTCTCCGGGTACTCCAGTTTCCGCCCTCAGTCCAAAGACATGCGTTATAGGTTGATCGGCATCTCTAAATTGTCTGTACTGTGTGTGTGTGTGTGTGTGTGATTATGCAAATTGGCATGCAGAGTTTAAAACTGACATTTAATCCCCAAATTTATTCCTAAAGCACCATGGGATGGCACATATACCTCGAAAAAGACCATAAGCATGAGTCAACCTACCAAAAATGACATGCATGTATATGTGGTCAGGGCCACGTATTACATTCCCATGTGAATCCTTTCATTTGCTAAGAATATCATTAGAAACTACAAATTTGTAGTTCACTTTAAACAGTTTTTTTCCCTTTACAGGCACATCGTAGACCCTGGGTGAGAGGCAAGCATGCCAAGCCACCAGCATAGCAGTGTGAAGCCACAGTGATCCACCAGGACAGGAAATGGCTTGTGAAAGGGGGAGAGGTCATGAGAAAAGAGGGAGATCCAAAGGAGCAGTGCATCCACAGGCCTTTGGGGAGAGCTTGTGGAGGTTCTCATAAACTCAGGAGGAGGTCACGCAAGGGTTTTCCGTTCCCAAAAGGAATGTTAAACTTGCAGAGAAAGCTGATAAGGACAGCAGCTCTGCTGGAGAGAGCAGCAGGTCAGCATGTTTATTTTACCCAGTTTACGGTTTGGAGATAGTCAACACAGCCTGGCTCGAAGAATGTTTACATCCTAAATCCTCACCACACACACACACACAGACAGAAACAAGGATTGGGATTTGTTTGAAAATGAATAGCTATACTCAATATATAGGGGTTCTGATCCTCTTCTCTTCTACCAGCACAACCCCCCGCCCAACACCCGAGCGTTTTATGTTCAAGTTAGTAAATAGTGTGTTAGAATACAAAGCCCTTTTTAAAACAAAGAAGCGAAATGACAAAAGATGCAAGGTAATCCAGGACCTCCCCTGATTTCTTCAAATTTGCTCCTTATCCTGGCCTGGGATAATGAACTCTCAGGGAAATGAACTCTCTGGGAATATTAAGGGGGAAAGGGGGAAAAAGTAAAACAAAAAGCACTGTAAGAATCACATTTTTCCCCCCATGGATATTATCAATCTCTCCATCATCTGAGAACCAAGCTGGGACCTCCTCTGCTTGCTAGCTGGCAGGCATAGGCTCGAGTGCTTTGATTGGGGAGATGTGGAAGAAGCAATGCAGAGAGGCACAGAGAAAAAGTCTTACCTTTCACAGGTCCGATGTATATTACCTCAGATGCTAAGGGAAAGGAATGAGGAAAAGCAGAAGAAAGGAGATTGGACAGATTAAAGAGAGTAGCAGACAGGAAGAAAGGAAAAAGTTAAAGAACATAGAGGAAGAGGAAAAACCCACTGAATCTGAACCCACCAGTCTCAAATATCAGAATGCGACTCATTTTGGCCTTTAAAGGGTTGCCAGTCGGGGCGAGGATGTGGAATGAATATATTTTACCCAGTGCTAGTCACCCTCTATGGTTAATGATTCAGTTTGATGAGTACATCGATCAGACTAGGTTTTTGACCAACACACTCAGCACTGGGGTAGCGATCCACTCCCAGACTCCTCCACCCAACCGATGGAAGTAAACCATTGCAGAATTACATACATCACCTGTAATATTGCAGAGGTTACCCTTTACTTTCAGCACACAATCTATAAGAAAACACCACAATTTACACCTCAACGAGATCAGTGTATTAGTGAGAGAGTGGCGACCTCCTGATAGGTGAAGAGAGCCCACTCCAGCTTGGTTGCATTGCAGTTATTCTTATCTGCTAAAGCCCTTCCCGATGGGTGGTAAACAGTAGTGAACTCGTTTCCTGTTGTGCAGCAATAGCCCTCATAAACTTGTGCATGAAAAGCTGGAATTACATGCACTCAGTTCTCAGAAAGAGCTTTTGTAGCGTGAAAGATGGAGATCGCAGGACCCCTACTCTATTCTAATAAGGGTCAGTCCTGGGTTAAATGCTAATACTGAACAAGGGCAGGATTGACAGTGAAGACCTGAGCTCAGAAACAGTAACCCTGCACACTAGGCCTCTGCGACCCCTTTGCTTCGTGTCCTAGGCCTGCAGGCTGCATCTGTGTGGGTGATGGTTGTTCTGGGGCTCTGGGTGGAGCATGGGTGGGACAATGAGCTCCATTCATGGATTCTTGGCAAAAACTCTGTCTACAGATGCCTCTTAAAGTGGGTTTGCTTCATCGCTGTGGGGCATTGATGGCTGCCCGGTCTGTTTCAAAATGGCAGTGAGACCAAGTATGTGCGGAATCACATAAAGCATTTGGTCACAACAGCCAAAGACCATGCATTATGATTGGCCCACATAATTCCAGCACAGTCTGAAAATAATCTCGCTTTTGTTTCACTGCAGTTTAACCACACACTCTAAAAACAACTTTCCCTATATATGTAATATACTATATATTATACCACCAAGTCAAAACAAATCTAGTTTAGCCAGACCATAAATGCAGCCTGTGAGTCTGCTGACCTGGACCAGAATGTATAAAGTGTCTGAGAAGTACCATTAAAATAATCTTCTAAGTGTATTTAAGAGCAAAAACGTTCTTCGTTAAAAGCTGGGAGCAAATACGTGTTATAAAATATGCTCGCAGGATAACAAGGAGCAGGAGTTAATCCTATGATTAAATCTTAAACATGAAGAATGGCAATTGCATTGCCATAAAACAACCAAATAACACTTCCATAGTACAAATACAAAATGCACAAGAAGTAGGCTTTATGCGAAGTACAATCATAGAAGTGTTGAATATCTTATGATTACAAAATAATAATCAAACTATTAAATGTTTTATACGGATGAAAACATTTAGAAGCTCAATGACAACAGATTTAATTCCACGTTCACCAACGACACCTAGTTTCAACTTCTCTGCACCTTCAACTTCTTTGCACCTTTTAACAGTAGAAGGTTCACCTGCTCAGTGGAACAGAAAAGGGTCTTCAAATAATTAAATAAAGGAAATTTGCTTTCCTTTGAACAGAGTGGCAAGATAGCTACAGGTTGAAGGGTTGTATGACAATATGCTATGGATTAGCACAAGGCTTCTATACTACTGCATTGAATTGCTATTTATACAGTTATCTCTGTGGCGGACAGGCGAGAGAGAGAGAGAGAGAGAGAGAGAGAGAGAGCACTAAGGCAGATGTACCTGATCCCGGAGTAAGCAGAGGGCCTTCCAGCTCCAGAGTCTCCTCTTCATACTCCTCCAGCTTTTTCTTCTTCTTTTTGGGGTCACGAGGTTTGCGCAGCAGGGACAGCTCTTCAGGGTGTCGGATATCTGCAAAACAAAAGGGATTATAAGAACCTTTCCCTCAACATACAGCTGGTATGTAATTTGTGTGTAATGAATTTAAAAAGACATTTCTGCAGGATCAATTATAAACTGCTGTTCAGAAAACATGGGAAGAGTAAAAATACCTTAAGAGAATATTAGCAGAATAAGAATTCTAAGCAGGAGTAGACAAATCGCTAATCCAGACAGCTGGAGCAAGCAGAGGCTATTCGTTTTGTTTATTCATAGTTACTATGCAAAAGAGTGTTTCTTTCTTCTCGTCAAACAACCAGAGAAAGAAAAACCCTACATACACAGTATATTTAAACAAAATACCCTGGGTGATGTAACTATAGTAGGGATGTCACAAGAACCGATACTTCGGTACCAACATTCTTAAAAGGTGACGGTACTTGTTTTCCTGCATTAGCGTAGATGCAATTGCAATTCTTTCGGAACTGAAGGGGGCAGCAGATATGCAGAAGTTATTTAGTCGGTGGCAAAGAAGAAAAAGAACGCCTGAAGGGCCTACAAGTACACGGGAAACACTACAGAAGATTAGCTTAGCTTATAACAAGTTTAGCCCCGCCCTGACTCGTTGAGAGGAAAAGTAACGTCGGTTACCAATGCTATCGTTCATTTCAAACAAAGCGACGAAACACCTGGACTTTTGCCAAGCATCTGAAGGGGCGTATATTGTTTGAGGCAGCTGGCATTGTAGCTGTGAAACAAACTAACGTTATACTGCATGTAATGTTTGCGATAGCCAGTTATTTGTTAACGATGCTAACGCATTGCAATGTTATAAACTACCTCCTAATGGGCCATCATGCATCGCCATTCAGCCTGTGTCCTGTCAGCAAAATGTAGCCCAGTGTCACTCAATTATTGAACTGTTAATGGTTTTAATAAATCTTTTTGGCCTGCCATAATATCAGTGAATTTAACTTGATGCTTGCATTCAGAGTATAAGGTGTGTGTGCACTATAGCACTTGTTAGTAGCACTTTTATTTATTTATTTTTTAAACCACACCATGGTATCGACTTTGGTATTGAGTATTGTGTACTTTTGGTGGTAACGGTACTGACTACTAGATTTATGGTATCGTGACGTCGCTAAACTATAGTGCACATTACTTGTTCTGAATCGCATGTCACTACACACAACCACTTTTACTAGTAGAATTAATTTACATGCCATTTTCAGATTCAGAAAAACAAAATAAACCAGCATAAATTCTCATGCAACTCTCCTGCTAGCACAATACATCACCTTGCAGTTTACCATCTCGAGACAAAATATAATAATCGATTGTCAAAATCGCTGGTCTGCACACGGCACGAGGTACATTTGCTCATTACGTTACTTCTGTTCCGAAAACATGCTCCGGAGCACAAATACTAAAGTTGTGTCCCAAATGTTATACTATACACTTACACTATGCACTATCTACTCTGCCGTCTAGTGTGTGGATTTTAGAAAGGTAATGTTGTCTCAAACGGAACACTAGTTTTTTTACTAACCGAAAGTATAAGCCGCTTCCTAGTCGATGGCGCGTGACGTCATATGCACGTAATACGAATCGGGCAACTAATCGATTATGAAAATAATCATTAGTTGCAGCCTTAGACTTGATTAATTTATGTGCAGTATAATGAGAAAACATCACAGCTCATAGCCAAATGTTTTCCAATGCATTGTTGACCTTTTGTCGAGGGTGCAAACACAATGTGCTACCTCAGACACTTTCTCATTAAAGGATAATGACTATGGCAGAAATGACCACTGGCTGGGAATTTATATACTTGTTGCGGTCTATATCAATGCACTTAACTAGCTAACTAGCTGGCCATACTTTATTAAATTATGTTAGCCATTTGCACCCTAGTCTATTAGGTGTCTGGGTAACAAAACAAAGGACACCTGATTAGTGCTGTCAGTTGCTCAGTTGGCTAGCTAATGAATTTATGATTTGTCTACCTGTGCTCTAGGAGAACACGAGCCAAGAACACAGCTCTAAATATTACTGATCAAGACATTCTGAAATTTTTCCAGACCTGTAAATGATTTTGATTTTAATCCCATGACCAGGCAACTTCGATCTTTATTCACTAAATTAGCTACATATTGAACAAAAGGAACAGCCCATAAAACTAATGCTTGCCTTATACATTATACTCTTGCTTAAAATAAACTTGTTAATTCACTTTCTGCAAGAAAGTAATCTATGAGCCATCTGTAATCCGGTTTCATCAGAAATCTGCACATTTGGGCAGATTATGCAGGACCCACCCTGTTAGGATACTCTGGCTCCATTACTCAGTTTTTTAAAAATCTACACGAACACAAATCAGAAAATCACTGCTCATACAGTGCAGTTGTGCAGAATGTCCTCGGTAATAATTTGCTGGGTATGATTCTTTAAAGTCCTCTTGAAGCTCTGAGGTGGTCTGAAGAATCAGAGAGGCAGAACCGAAAAGCATTTCTCAGGCCGCGTGATGGCTACAGCACTTCTGAGCCTCTCATTCTCGCCTGCTGGCTGAGCTGAGAGGAGATATCAGTGTGTTTTCTGACATACAAGAATGCTTTTCAAGTTGCGCAGAACGTAGACATTTAAAATAAAATAAAAATCTGTCTGCAGGTCCAGCTAAGAAACTGTAGGAAAATATTTGTAGTATTTGAAGTATAGTTTTATTGACTGGTACTCACTGTCTACTAAGAATTTTTGTTCTTTATTAGTTTGCATTAAAAAGCACTGTTGCAAGACGGCCTGAACTCCCCCTCACTTTTCCACAGCCAGACATCCAGGGAGCAGAATGAGTGTGTGTCAGGGGGAGGAGAGGCTTCTTGGCTTGGCGCGAAATGCTTGTTTAGTTTGTGTTACTAAAGCAAAAGCATTCCAGAGGTTTTAAGAACTACCAGATGGTAGTATTCTCTCTCACGCTGTACTCGCTCTGGCCTTATACAGCCATGTGAGCAGGCAAGGCCGTGACAGGCAGGCTGACTGAAGAAGGAAGTTAGAGGTTTGGTTATAGCTAAAGCTGGGGTCGAGTTGATATGAGTTAATTCTCAATTTGAGTCTTGGAAAAGTAAAAAATAGTAGTGGCATTGTACAGGTTCATTACACCAAAACACTCAAGCAGCAGAAAAAGAACTGAACATAACCGTCTAGGTACTCTGTTTCATACAAAGCAGAAGCACCTGTTTGAGCAGCAGACAGTTTGATGGGAGTAGTTTTCTCCACTCTTCTGGAAGGCCATAAGAGGGGGTAAATAATTCACGGACAAAGATATTCTGTCCATCTCTGATATGAAAGAAAAGAAGAAAAAAAATAGCAACAATAATGGGAAGAATGCCTAGTGTAATATAGTCTGCATAAAAGCACAGGCCAGAGCACCTGTTCACTAACTGACTGAGGATAAACAACAGCTCCAAAGCCAGGCATATCACTGGATTACAGAGTATAGAAAACAGTCTAATCCATCTCAAGAGCCATTGTCATGAATCAGTGACTATTTCAATGTCAGCTTTTATACAGTCCTGCAAGCCAGGCTTCTAGTTTTTATTAGAGTCTGGTGCATTGTTAATAAACGTGCTCACGAACCACCTGCTTTTAATAGAAGAAGCTGTCTGACTGGCTGAGTAACGCTCCAAAAAGCTCATGGTGTCTCGATGTTCAAAAGTTGGTTGGATTTCCCGTTGGAAACTGGTGCACAGGAGTGCATATCCATGAATGTGTGGAGAGCCTTGTGACGCTCATGTCATGGCCAGCTGAGTGTACAAAACATATCAGTGGCTCGGTGAACCAAAGATGTAGCATCTGAGGATGATACTACAGTAGGTTTGATTGAACATCATGTCATCTACCTCAGTGTATTACTGTGCTGGGATTCCCAGTGGAGTAATAAATCACAGTCAAAGACACTGATCCAATTCTCTCCACTTAATTATCATTTAGGAAGCTGCTCATTTATGCCAACAATACTTTCCGAAAATAACGAGTTTATCGGTTTATTTGACTTTTAAAATTTTTTAGAATAATAATAATAATAATAATAATAATAATATCACTGTAAATGCACCAGAGAGTGTTACATAATCTTCATAGGCGTCTATGTGGTTTTCACAACTAATCCAAGGCTCATTTATATCATATTGCTGGTTGCTACTTATTGGCTGTTTTGGATATCACAGGGCTGGGTTGGTGGATAATTTACTTTTAAGAGAGCTCTGGCCTGAACTGCATCTCACCTTTGAAATGCAGTTACTGAAACGCAGTGATGTTTGTTGGTAAATGAGACCTTTTAGCTGTACTCACGTTTAACGCACATCAATCAAAGAGGGCTCTGGCTGAAGGCATGTTGTGATGTTACAAATCCTGAATATTGTGGAGTTTTTGCCTGATTTTGCATTGATTATTGCACAAAATCTTGGAGGGACTGACTACTCTGTAGAGATGAGTGCAAAGCTACTAGCTGGTGGAAGACTCAAAAACATTTGACTGTATACTGCGAACAGAGATCGGCTGGAAGAAAAATCCTAGATCAAAACAAGCTTTTCTTGAAAACAGCATGATTTAAATAGGTGCAGTAATAATCACTAGACAGTAGGACCTGCTGGAGCCACTAAGTGAACCAGTATGACCGAAATTAAGGACAAACATCCTGCAAAGCTAATATAACTTTGCAACGGGACAATAAGAGTTGCTCTGTTGTGGTGAGTGTGTGTGGCTCCCAGCGCTACCAAGTCATGCACAAGTCATTGGCGGTGGCTGTGCCCACACTTTGCAGTGTCCTGACACACAGAAAAATACCTGTAAGAAGCAGTGATAGTACTCAAAATGTAGCCAAAGTGCCTTATATATAGTCAAGCTATATAACCCAACAGGCTAAATTCTTGGACCACTTGGGAGTCTGATAATTTGCTAAGAGAGGACTCCTGACAGCTGTAAATGTGTCTGTTTCTGCAATGAGACATTTTTAGCTACGCTTGCCCCAATGCAGACCCACAATTAAATGGCTCAAATCAAGCCATGTTACAGTAACTCTGCCAGAGCCCCTGAATGGTGATTATTTGAGTTGGACATTTAAAAACATTGAGGACATTCTGTGCTAAAGGACATGGTGGACTTGTGGCACGTACAATCAAACAGAGTTTGGATAAGTTCCAAAACTGCTCACAAATGGCCTATAAAAAAATTCAAGCACAGGAGTGAACTCTGGGAATCTGCTACTGCATGACCAACTGATTAAAGGACTAGACATTTCTGAGGAAAATCCATCACTAGGGTGGGGGATAGGGAGCCAGAAGAGCATATGAGAACCCAAGACTGAATGGTGACTGTCTAATGCACAGCTGCAAGAAGAAGCTAGCGCTCTATCCGTCTGTCTGGAGCCGTGACCAGTTGGAGGCTGTAAACTTCCTGTCCGCATCCCATTTGTAAATCTGGGCAACACAGCAAGCAATAGGCACAAAAACAGGAAACTGTCAAATGACTTACTCTTAGGAATATAAAGCTTTAGGAGCACAGCTTTCAGTCTATATTGCAGAGATTAAAAAAAAAAAAAAAGAATGGTGAAGTCGCTGCCACTTCACAAATGAATCTGGAAAAGACTCAATGCAAGAGTACAAACACCTGAAGAGCACAGATATACAACCTCACCAGCCACTGTGAAACATGTCACTCAGTCATGTGTAAAGTCAGCCAAGAGCAATTTGTCCTGAATCACGCTGAAGCTAAAATAAGATTTGTTATGGCAGAGACAGAGGCATGCTAAACTTGGAAAAGTACATAGATAACCCAATATTATCTGCATGCTATCTTGAGAGCTGCATGAATGAGTCAACTCAAAATTAAAATAAAATCCTAACACTACTCTTAACCTAGCACAACCAAAACACAGCACATAATGATTCAAATGAAAGCCTTAGATCAAAGTTCTCTTAACAGGTAACAAACAGGTATTGATACATCATAAGTAACAAAGTCACTCACACTTATATTCATTGTTATATTATACATATAATAAACAAAATAAAACAAATAGTCTGAATCAATAAGTGAATAAGTGAGTGAGTGAATGAACGAGTGAGTATTTACACAAAAAGTTCAAATAGTTATCTGATGAGAAGAATGATCCTAGGATGTATGTTCAGTGACGTTTCTTGAAATCATGAACATTTAACACAATGCAATTTCATTTCTGTTCATTTATGGACTTTCATTTTGTCATGGACTAAACAGTCAATGCAGGTGTATTTCATTAACATTTAATAATAAACAATGTTAACAGCAGTAAATAATCTTAATTAAGGGAACCTTTATGTAAAGCATTATGCCAATAATTTTATACCCCGACAAATATATATCCTCAGGATATATTGTCCTGAAGATGAAATCATTAGAGGAATATTACTAGAGGACACGGCCAGTGTAGTGCAAGGAAGTTTGAAGTTAACAATCGACACGATTTAGTATTTGACCTTCTACCCCCAAGTTCAGCAGATCCAGAGTACTGACAGAAATGGATATTGAAAGAGATTACATTTAACATCTGACCACTAGTCATGGCCATATGGGCTAAATATGGACAGTGTAACATAGAGCAATGGCCTTCTGCATTGACAAGCAGAGATTCTTTATGAATCAGAACATGGAGCAGCTTTAAACAGCTGTTCAAGGACATATCACCTGGCGTGGGCAAGGCCTTGAAAACTAAATGCAACAGGCCTTAAACAACACACACAAAAAAAACAATAACAACAACAAAAAAGATTTCAAAGCAGAAAGCAGACTTCTGGGCCTTGGGGTGGGGGGGTATAACACTATAAGCTTCACTTACTGAAGGTTTTGCAGCTGTCCGTCACAGCCTTGAAGACACGGTCTGAGAAGTTAACTTTGACCTTCATGTGCTTCATGTTTGGCAGCTGCAGGCGCAGTAGCTTGTGCTGGGGCGTGAAGAGTAGCCTGGCATCAGCCTGGATGCCATACTTATCCAGCGTCCAGTGCGTCTTCAGCAGCCACGTCTTCTTCTTCTCCCACCACAGTGCATGGTCTGACCAGTCCTTCTTGACATCTGTACACAAACACATAAAATAGTAGAACTGAGAGGAGAGGAACACCACGGATTTCACTGAAATTCAGGAAAAGGAGAATGATGTATATAAATATTCAGCATCTCAATGGGCTGTGAGAAAGATCAGCTATGTTTACACACAGCATAATAATCAGTTATTAATCTGTTCAATAGCTCAGCTGGATTTGAAATAAGGAATTAAACACAAAGGGTTGCTGCTGTAGGAAAATAACTGATAACAGGGTGGTGAGATGCGGCCTGACGAAAGTGACCCTGACTGTTTTCCTATAACTGCACGTCATTTTATTCCTCTTGTACCACAGCAATTTTCCACAGTTTTCAATATTTATTTATTTACATTTATGATATTTGGCAGACGCCCTTATCCAGAGTGACTTACATGTATCTCATTCATACATCTAAGCAATTGAGGGTGAAGGGACTTGCTCAAGGACAGTTTGGCGGTGCTGGGGTTTGAACTCACAACCTTCTGAGCAGTAGGCCAACACCTTAACCACTGAGCTTCCTATCCTATCAAATCAAATGAGACCGTCAATCCATTTGATACTCATCTCAATACAAGAAAAACCATTCTATTTTTGAAAAGCAAATGTGAATGACCCCCCCCCCCTCCCAGAGATCGACATCATAGGATGTGTTAAAATTCCTAGGATACGACTGACACAATGACCACTCGGTTAACTGCAGAACTGACATTAGCTGGTTATTGTGCACGAAGAGGAGTCATGAGCCTTTTGCTCAACACATTGACACTAAATGACACGCCTTGCATGTGTAACATTTGGTCCAGGCCACATACAACGTGTACAGAGATTTTCCACCGAGTCCTGAGTTTAGGCTTAACTGTGAATTTATCAAACCTGGTGAAAATCTTTGTATGTAAATACAGCTAGTGTGGTGAGAAAAGGTCAGCGGGTCAGTGACAGTGATATACGAGCCAACGAACAGGCCATTAGGATAGCACAAAGATCCATGCTTTTAATGACAGGGGTGTGACAATGCATTTGGTTGGGATTACTTTATGCCTCCAAGGAACGCTCATCAAACATGACAACCATAAGTGCCGAAACAGGGGGTGGTATTTATGGGACAGAGCTGGACTGAGACAGAGCGCCAATCATTTAGGATGCAGCGGGTGGGGGGAATGAAAGTGGCTGGGGTGAGGAGGTAAATGTTTTATGGGAAAGAACTGTTGCTTGCGTGACAGATCAGGTTCAAGCTTTCCCTTTGTTCCACATGCCGAGTGTGACGGCTGTAAGCACCTAAAACCCAGTTTTCTCCCACAGCTGTAGGCTAACAATAGAGGAACACACCCCTGTTGTATATGTGTATGTGTGTATATAACATAGCAGTGACACTCTGAAAGTTAGGGCAAACCTAGGAGGAAGAGCAAGCCAGAAACAGCACCAGATCTATGAAGATCTGTTCTTCAAGTTGAGGCAAGGCTATGTGTTCGGCAGGTCTTTGGCATTATGACAGCTCCTTCAAGAAACTGAGCCCCTTCCTCTGCACGGTTAAAGACTGTGGTTGAATAATAAAAAAATTTCCATTGTTAATAACTATTACAGACTCTTTTGCATTAATAAAAATGTACAATACAATTCAAGCCAGACAATGCAGTAGACATCCGGAAAAGCGGATGTTCCTGCTCCAGCGGTGATGTCAGAACTCAGGCATGCTTCCAGGCAAGCACAGGGACTAACACTTCCCTCAGCAGTGTCCAGTTTCCTCACTGCCTCTCAAAGCTTGCCTCTCCTCTCCCACTACTTCCCAGTTCTCTACTCTACCATACTAGTGACTCAAAGCACACTGACTCAGAGTTTCTCCTTCATGCTGTTGGCTTTCCATCCTTCCAAATTGGGGCTCCCTAAACCACAATGTTTCCATTTGAACTCCAGTGTCTTATTCTCTAGGCAGTCTGTGGCAGTCTGTAACGTCATTTTAAACCTCATACCATTTATACCTTAGAAAAAAAATTCATGGTTAATCAAAAACAACCTATGCAGCAAAAGCGGAAAATAAAATCATGACACGATAGTACACGGAACATTATATAATGATGTTATATAATTAAGTGCAGTACGTGTGTTTGGACATGGTCTTATTGTGATCATCATGACTCCCAACCACCAGTTCTTAAATGCTGTGAATGCACATCTCCATTGGCCAGTTCAGATAAGTGCAATGGAAATATACAATCTGGACCGAGAAATAAAGCGTTACACTCGATCAATCATCTCGGTTTACAATAATCGCCCTCCATAGTGCCACTTAGCTACGTCAATCAGCGGTCTGATGCCAAGCAACAGTGTGTTGAGAAAACCCCTAATCGGCAAAACAGCAACCGTTCGGCAGAACTTTTCCACTAACTTGACCGAACCGTAAACAATCTTCTAGCTCCCTGCACGTAAAGAGGAAAAAAATCTGGTTTTGATTTTCGCCAGTATGAAAATGGAGGAGAGCGGGTGTGTCGTATGGTAGTCAAGCTGTGTGTGATTTCCCTGTTGTGTGAACGCCTGCAGGGGTGTCGCAGGGGCTTGGCATGTAACAGCAGGACGCTTACTTTCACAGTGCTAACTCAGCTAAAGTCAACACTACATTTCCACACAGTGATGGGATCTACAATAATTCAAATCAGGGAACTACACAGGCAATAAATGAGAGCATTCAAATAATCTAATAACCACAAATTCAAGTTATGAGCTTACAGCACAAGATTAATGTAGTTCCTTAAAAGGGGAAGTCATGATAATAGTCAGCTTCCATTTTTGTCCTGAGCATCTCAAAGACTGTGTACGCTGAATAACCTGGGTGGAGCTGTCTCATCGCCACATAGTACATCAATTATTTGCTATATTTAGATGCTACCACATATTCTCTTGGCAAACATTAAACTGAGCTGGGGGGGAAAGCATGTGGCAAACTAAACCTTTTATAAAATTCCAGTGATGTAGCAAGAGCTGCATTAGTTGTGACATTCAGCTGTACATGAAGACACAAAACAAGCCTCTGTCCTATTCCCACTTTCAATCCGTATCTGAACAGTATGGGGGGGCTAACGGTCATCTATCACACAGCCTGTATAAAGGCTGGTAATTCAATCTGCTGCTGGCCAATGGTTTCTCCTAGCTAAAAATATAGGCTGCCAGGGGATGATGTAATGTTTTAGCTAAACGAAAGCAGGGCTAAGTAATTGGGTGCACTGAATGCAGAGCAGGAGTCTGGAGCTGTAGACGAAATGAGGTTTTATGATTTCGGTAGGCATGTGGGTACGCAGGCCTACAACGTCCATCTAATCCTTTGCTTAAGTACTAATGAGTCAATCCATAAGCATAAGCATCATCTTTTACGCTTTTTTATTTAAAATCTTATCTGGGTGGCTAATAATTCATGTCAAAGTCAAGCAGCCTGTCTCAAGCTGCTCAATTATTGCTACGATAAGCAATTATTTGAATCTGCGTCACGTTTAATTCACAGTATGACGTGATCATGCAGACCTTTTTAAAGAAACTGTCGCTCTCACAGCTCTAAAAACATGGTTGTTTGATTAAAAAGAATGTAAAATGTAAAGTTATTAAAATAGAAGCAAAAAGTGGAGTGCGTTCAAATAGGACTCATTTTCACATTTACACTATAAACACGAAGACATTTTCCCTGAACACTTGGAGAGAAAAATAAAGAAGCATCATTTATACAATACATTTGGAAAAGCTAGGCTGACTATGTGCCTCCTTGTACACACCAGTGTCTCTTTGCTGCCTTGTGTTTATAAAAGGGCAAGCTTTTGGAGAAGAGTAGGGTATAAATCAAAACCTAAAAGGCACTGAGCTGAGAATTACTAATGCTAATGGAATCCCGAAAGAGATGTTCATTGTTTCTAAAAAGGTTCAAGTACAGAAAGAGTAAAATCTCTCAAAAAAGCACAGACAATTATCGATTGAGGAATCGACTGAAAGCACCGTTCATGCACTCAGGTCCCGATGACTTCCCAAATGCATGCTGTGCTGCCTGGAACAGGTATGATATTGAGCTACTTATATAACCAGATCCACAGCAAACGTGACAAGCAGGGACAGGTATTAGGATGAAGTACACTGATTTAGAACAGCACTGACATTGCTAGCTTCAATGACTGGACCATGTGTTGTTGCTCCTTTCTATCAATCATTACTTTTCTCTTACAGATTTAAGTCTAATGCATTTAAGTGATCAGCCTGGCACGCGCATATACACATACATACCTCCAAGGGGAGGTTAAAGTTTGGGGTTAATTGCTGATGTTAGTCACACCGAGTAGCTATTTTCCCTTGCTGAAAACTCACGTTATGTTTAAATGAAAACAAAAAGGTCAGTACATTTTATAGACTGTCATCCCAGAATGTAATAATTATCTGATTCCATAAAGCTAGAGCAGAACATTTTGTATGTCAGAGAAAAACATGAACAGCTGAGCAACTTTATTGCTTCATGGAAAAATGTTTATGCATAGTCGAATGGCCGGTGCCCCCAGGATGCACCCTGTCACACAGAAGGTACCGTCAATGAATGGCTCCAAGAGCAAGCTTTCATTGTTTCATTGGCCTGCACAGTCCTGGATCTCAACAATACTGAGTATCTTTGGGATGAAATGGAAAGAGTTGTTTACATCAAGACACCTAGTGCGTGGCAACTAAGGACCGGAATAATTTCCAAATTATACAACATTCTTGTAAAAATGCATACAAGCCACTTGTAGAATCCATGTCAAGGAAAATTAATGCTGTTCTGAATGCCAGTGCATTCCTAGATGAATAAATTCAGAATTGTAAATGGTCTGCACTTATATAGCACTTTTATCCAAAGCGCTTTACACTGTGAGGTCAAAGGTCACTCTCTTTACTGTGTCTGATTCACATGTACACACACACACACACACACACACACACACACACAGAGAAATGGTAGCAGAGTTGCCATGCAAGGCAAACTTGTCATCGGGAGCAACTTGGGGTTCAGTGTCTTGCCCAAGGACACTTCGGCATGTGGAGTCATGTGGGCCGGGAATCGAACTACCAACTCTACGATTAGTGAACAACCCGCTCTACCACCTGAGCCACAGCCACCCACAGAATGTCTACAGAAACGTTTTGTCTGCCGATTTACACATGAACGCATCCAATCTAATTAGGAGGAACTTCATGCAGCAAGACAATGTTTTAGACTGGCTGGGTCACTCAACAGACCTTAACCCAACTGAGTAAGCATTTCACCTCCTGAAGAGGAGAATGAAGGAAACCACCCCACCAGGAAACCAGAATACAAGTGATCAGTGCTTAGTACAGGGGTCAAATGCGTCCCAAAAGATGAATTGTGATCCGATCGCTCAAACCACATTCACAGGTGGTCTGGGATACTTATGGCCACATCACGTTTGTTGTGTGAATGCGAATGTGTCTCGACGCATAATATAATATGACATCATTGTGAAAGTCTGTAATCAAAAAGCAGAAAATATATAATAGTAAAATACGTAATGATTTGGAAATGGAGCTGAACAGTAGAGCTCTCCACCGCTAGGGTAATGGATAAAGACGATGCTATAAGAGCAGAGATGAAAGCAGCTGAAAACACCACTCATTTTTGTAAATATTTGATTATATCTTTTCATGTGACAACACTGAAGAAATGACACTTTGCTACAATGTAAAGTAGTGAGTGTAACTTGTGTAACAGTGTAAATTTGCTGTCCCCTCAAAATAACTCAACACACAGCCATTAATTTCTAAACCGCTGGCAACAAAAGGGAGTACATCCCTAAGTGAAAATGTCCAAATTGGGCCCAAAGTGTCAATATTTTGTGTGGCCACTATTATTAACCCTCTTGGGCATGGAGTTCACCAGAGCTTCACAGGTTGCCACTGGAGTCCTCTTCCACTCCTCCAAGATGACCACTGCCTTGCTAAAGAAGCTGAGGGTGAAGGTGATGGACTAAACCCTATTGAGCATCTGTGGGGCATCCTCAAACGGAAGGTGGAAGAGCACAAGGTCTCCAACATCCACCAGCTCCGTGATGTTGTCATGGAGGAGTAGAAGAGGACTCCAGTGGCAACCTGTGAAGCTCTGGTGAACTCCATGCACAAGAGGGTTAAGGCAGTGCTGGAAAATAATGGTGGCCACACAAAATATTGACACACTGGGCCCAATTTGGACATTTTCACTTAGGGGTGTACTCACTTTTGTTGCCAGCGGTTTAGACATTAATGGCTGTGTGTCGAGTTATTTTGAGGGGACAGCAAATTGACACTGTTACACAAGCTGTACACTCACTACTTTACATTGTAGCAAAGTGTCATTTCTTCAGAGTTGTCACATTAAAAAATGTAAGGAGTGTACTCACTTTTGTGAGATACTGTACCTTTGAAAAAGATATATACTAGTGCCACCATGATGAAGCCCAGTGATCCAAACACATTCCGAACACCAACCTCCAAAATCTTACTAATGACATTTTAAATATCTACAAAAACAATAGAGCGGACTCAATGCTGCATTCCAATCAAGTCAGATTTCTGGCCCATGGCAAAATTAAAAAAAAAAAAAACTACAGAAGAAAAGGAGTTCTCATTAAAGACTCCCTAGGCCAAAACATCAGCAGACACTCCAAAGCTCAAGTTTCATCTTCTCCGTATGCAAGCAGTCCTCCCATATGTTTACCGAAAATACAAAGTTCAATTGTTGCTGAGTGCTTATAAATCAGAGAGATCAAAAATACTATAAAATTCACAATAAATTTTTATCCTGCAATGTCAGTGCACCACCAATTCCAATCTATTATACATCTTACTATTAAATTTTCATGATCCAACAAAGGTCGAAATCAATCTCTCAAATGCTGATCTAGAGAATACACAAAAGCCTTTTGAAACACTGGTCTACAATTGATGATAATATGACTGGAAGAGTGAAACTAAGCCTGCTCCTTCATATGCTCTTTCTCAAGGACATGTCAAGGACCAGTAGGGGGTCACGGTCATCTAGAGAGCAACCTTGATCAATAATGGTCCCTCTGATCTTGTTTTGAGACACTCAAACCTCCCTGAGGACACATGCAATGATCCCTTTAACCTGATCAGGGGGGAATAATGACTGAACACAGAGCGATGGGGAAAAAACACAGCCTCCGGATAAGCAAGCCAAAAGTTCCCCCGGAGATTACCACAGGCGCAATGAGGACGTGCTCTAGCCTGGAGATTAGTGGTGGAGCCAGGTATATAAAGAAAGATCTAGGAGGACTGGCTAACACCAAAACACGAAGGGCGAACACGAACACCTCACAGTGTTCATATACAGTCAAATGAAAAAATAAGTACACCCCATGGAAATTGTTGGCTTTTTTTTTTTTTTTACATATCTGGACTAGCAAATATTTGATCCTCTCTGAAACAGTGCCTATTAATAAAAGGTGATACACTATCAAATTACACATAAAAATTGACATTTTGTAGTCATTTAAACCATTTAAATGAACAAAAAACAAATAAGTCACATGGACAAAGTAAGTACTCCCCTACATAAAATTTGAATCATTTGTTCAGGATTGGGTGCCAGTGTTCAGAACCTGATTAGGGAGTGCAGGTGGAACCAGTCTTGTTTATACTGCTCTCATATCTAGTGTCTGGTGTTCCCTTTGTTATTGAGGTGTGTGATGTCATCATGGCAAGATCTAAAGAGTTCTGTAAGGCCTTCAGGAAAAAAAGTCTGTGGATACCTGAGTCTGGCAAACGAATATTAAAAAGATCTCCAAATTATTTGAAATACATAATTCCACTGTAATGAAAAACACCTACAAGGGGAGCAGATTTCAAATGTCCAGGACTGGCCGCCCTAGCAAATTCAGCCAAAAAGCAGACTGTCTGATGAAAAAAAAGAAGTCTCTAAGAACCACATAATTTCATCACAGGATCTGCTAGTAAGTGTTGCAGCTGTTGGTGTCAAAGTGCATGCTTCTACAATCAGAAAGCGACTGCAAAAATTTGACCTGTATGGGAGGCGTGCCAGGAAAAAGCCTTTGCAAGACTACAAATTGCCAATGAGCATATAGGCAAACACCAGGCCTTTTGGAATAATGCTCTGGACAGACTAATCAAAGACAGTTGTTTGTCCACAGTAGCAGCAGATATGTTTGGTGCAGACCAAAATGAGCTTTTCAGAAGAAGCATACCAACTGTGAAGCATGGGTGGTGGAAATGTTATGGTTTGGGGTTGGTTCGCTACCTCAGGGACTGGACAGCTTGCATTCATTGATTCAACTATGAATTCTGCATCGTGTCAAAGAGTGCTTGAAGATAATGTGAGGCCATCTGTCCAAAAGTTGACCCCAAAATGGACCTTTCAACAGGATAATGATCCTAAGCACACTAGCAAATATGGCTCAAAAAGAAGAAATGGATTGGTATGGAATGGCCTAATCAAAGCCCAGATTTCAACCCCATTGAAATGTTGTGGGGTTGATTTGAAACGTATTTTGAATTTTTTCAGTTGCAAGATGTTTAAGGGTTTTCTTACATGTACTGCCATGCAAGAAAACCCTTAAACATCTTGCAACTGAAAAATATTGCATGGAAGAGTGGTAAAAATTCCAGCAAGCCTGGACAATTATGCAGAAGTTATTTCTGCTCAAAGGGGCAATACTAGTTTCTGAGGCCGAGGGTATACTTATTTTTCCACAGAACAACATCACATGTATTGATATTTTTGTTGAATAAACGATTGAAAAAAAATCTCATTTACCTTGTGGCTTTGTTCAAGGATATCCACTTCATGAAGAGGCACTGTTTCAAACATGATCAAAAAAGGCAACAAATTCCATGGTGTGTCCTTGTTTTTTCACATGACTAACATGTCGTGTTTGCCAAAAAAATTACACACGCCTATATAGAATCAGATGCAAATTTACTGAGCATCCAATCATCACTCAGTCACACCAAGAGCTTCAAGTAGTCCAGTGTTTCCAACCAGAGTACTGTCTGAGGACAGCAGGGGTGGCGTGTAAAAATCCTTCAAACATTTCTAAAATGCTAAAATGTGTATAAAACATTTAAAATATATGATAAATATCTGATGTCTGAAATAATAACAGAAGTAATAAGAAACACGCGCACATAATAATAATAATAACAATAACAATAACAATAATAATAATAAATTATATATAAAAAATAATTCCCTCCCCCTCAACCCCGCTCGCTGACCTTTCAGCAACACGTCAACATCAGCATACGTAGCGTATGCGTGTGTTTCATCCTAACAATAAGCATGTGACTATGCATGCGTAGTGAAAAAGAATATGGACAGATTTTTTAAATGCTTCAGTACCATCAACTTCATCCTCATGTAACTAACGCTGGCAAGCATCAGTGTTTGTGTAAGGTGCCACAATTTTTTTCAAAAGGGTATCGTGACTGAAAAAAGTTTGGTAAACGCTAGTTATAGAACAATAACTAATGCACTGATTTTTAAAGCTTGTCCTTAGAAATAAACAGTCATACACATCTGTATTACAGTCTCAGCATATAGCCGCGCTCTCTTTTGCAGCTTTATACAATTATATGATACAGCTAAAGTCTTTTAATCGCATTACATGAGCGGTCATGGACATAAATCAATGCCCATGAAAGCCTCACGGCTTCACAGACCTAAAAAAACAAAACAGCTGGGAAACATCACCCAAACAACCACGATTTGCCTGACATCATCAGCCAGCTTCTACATCAAGAGCTCCAACACAGAATCACTTATTCAGTGACGGGCTGGTGGTGGGGGGGGGGGACCCTTCCAAGAGGAAGTCCAGCCAAATGTTTATATTTGCCCAGATGGCTATGATAGGCTGTGTGTTATATGAAAGTTATGATTGGAGATCAGTGCCACGCCCAACCTTCATACTTCAGAGTATGGCACGATAAATAATACAATTTTACAACTGGTTGGTGGAAAATAAGCACGTTAACTAACAGCTGGAATGAAGGTTCTAATTGAAACCATTTTAGAAATGTAAAACTGTTCGACATATCTGTGATAGAAATATACACACTAATGTTTCAGGAAAGTGCATGCAGGAGGGTTCGGCCTGAGTAAAGGAGCCACTCAGCTTCAAATAAACGCTAAATCACAGCAGGATCTGATCAGAGCAACAGGAAAGATCTGCACTGGGAAGGGCCCCTACTTAACCTAACTACTTCCTGTATACTAGATTAGAACGTCCAAAAGACGCTACCACACAAATTACCTTATAGAACCAAAGCAACGTCCGCCCAGACATAATAGCAGACACAGTTGCAGTGGAAATTAAAACCACAAATCATTACAGAATAAAGCAAGTTATGATTTATGATTCTGATATATGTCTTGCTTAGACTGCACAGCTTCTCCAATAAATACAGGGCTTCTGCAGGGTTCAACAGGCTAAATTTAAGATTTTTCAAGACCATTATGAATGCAATTTAAGACCGATTTCACGTACAGATTAGCTCACACACCACATCATGACACACTGGACGTGCTCCGATAAATTCTGACCGGACTGCACAGTTTACACGAGGGGTTATTGGTTCTTTTATGTAATGCCGTGATATTTCCTACAAACACATTTCAAAGTAAGACTGAAGTTTAGAACTTTGTAAAAGGAATGTTAACTTCTTATCCAAACAATTTTTAAGACCTGTCAAAATCATATTGTAGACATTTTAAGGGTGAATATTCAGATGACTGGATTTTAGACTTTTGAAAGACCCACAGAACCTCTTAAATAAAGTGTGGAAAATCCTAGGTTTTTGCCATTTCTGAGTTTTTGAGGTACCAAAAGCCCAAATGTATGGAGGTAAAGTACAACATGCGCACCATTTGATTCTGGCGAAATACACAATAATTTGTTAGTCAGAAAAAAAGTGTCACATCCCAGGTTTTCCCCATGATCCGGATATCCAAGCGTAGAAATGTAACTTGATTACAAAATTGAAAGAATTCTGGGAAGGCCTGCAGGCTCCAAAAACCCCGATGCATGGAGGTCACGTTAAAAAAAAAAAAACCTACACAGGAACTGCTGCTTCCTGTGTAAAACAGTGTCCATTTCCTTGAAAACCCCTACTCCATGATCAACAATGGGTGATCTTCCCCTTGCTTCAACACTACAGTGACCAGAAAAACAGACATGCTGTACAGAAAAGGAGAACTCAAGTCAAACCTAGTCAGTATTTCAAGATTTTCTTCAGTGAATTCTTTCATTTTGTGATGAACTATTGTCCTTGGCTAGATTGCCTTCACTCATAACACGAGATTGTATTCCTAGTCTGTTCGTAAGGGTAATAATTGCACAACATCTGGAAAAATATCATTCAGGTCTAAAAAAGGAGTAACGTACTGCATGCCAGAAACTAAAGAGAAGCTAGGAGCAGAAGCAAGCAGCAGAAAATACTGTGATGACGGCAGTGTCCAGGGAAAATGCCAAACCCTGGAAGTCATTTCCTGTTCAACAGAAGACTTTTATGGAATTCTAGTAGAGCATCTCACGTCACATGCTGGGGGCCCAACACACATAATCCACTCCTCTCAATCCCCTTTCCCCTTAGCTCTCTGGCTGGAAACAGAAACAGAGGGCCAACACATGAATCCAGTCCAACATTGTGTGCTTTACTGACGAACACTTGGCATATATTTAAAATAAATGGCTGCTG